>ML786473.1:0-16097 GCA_009831015.1 Picea engelmannii | reverse complement strand
TATATATATATATATATATATATATATATATATATATATATATATATATATATATATATATATATATATATATATCATTTGTCTTTGTATTTTTTTCACAATTAATCATCAATAAAATATATATGATGCATCATAATATATGATAATTTTTTACATATGGTTGAAATATTGATAATCATCCGTAAAATACATATGATGCATATAATATATGATAATTTTTTACACAAATAATGGTTGAAATATTGATTTGTGTAAAGTGCATGTTACATCTCATTTACTAGAAAATCAATAGAGTGCTACAATCTAGATGTATGAATTATGAACTTAGCATATTTTCTTAAAATATAAAACATCTCATTTACTAGAAAATCAATACACCATTTACTTTGTGATGGGACTTTATTGTCCTAGTGTATGCCATTCTTTTACTTCAATTGTTAGAATAAACAAATGATTTCAAAAATATAAATTTCCTATTGGCATGCACTTAATTCTCTGAAAGGTACACTGTAGTTGATGCTTGCATACTTAATTCTTGGTCAGATACATTGCAGTCAATGTCTACAAGGCTTCTATACACTGCAATCCAAGCAAGAGTGTTCAAGGATATGGCGTGCCACTCACAGCCACCTCCTCGTCCCAACCTGGCCACCACCTCACTGCCCCATCCTACCTACGTTCACCTTCATAAATTTTCCATATTTCTTTTTTGGTGTCAAAGCATACTGAAAGGATAAAGAAAAAACAAGTATGATCAAAGATGGAGAGTTGCACTAGAGTTTGCAAAATACTTAAATATATGGCTTGATAGTTTACCTGGACTTTTACAAGTTCTCTGGAGACCAACAACAAGCGCAAGTTTCTTTTCGAGAGCACACTTGAAACCAGTAAAACCATCCTCCAGCGATTTACACCAACGTTGACAGCCTCCCTTCTCCAGCCAAGGGTCGAATGTCCTTCAACCAGCACCAGTGGAGAAGAAGTCCCAATCCATGGGGATCTCAGCAATGCGTTGAAGAATCCAACAGGATTATTCTCAGAGCTGATGACTCGATACACTGCTAGTTGAACATAATCATTCTTCTTAAGAGGATAATTGAGTCCTATTTTTTAAGAAGGCAATCGAGCCTCAATACATCAAAAGGGATTACTTCACATTTGCAAAACCAACGCTTTGTTTACTTGCATATACATCAAATTTAAGAATAGATGCTTAGCTCCAGGTATAAACAAAGTTGTGTTTAGTTTGTTGATTTAATTATTCTTTTAAAATAATATTTACTTACTAAGATGAAATATATTATATTATATAATAAAAAAATTCATTAATTAATGAAGATAAAGCATATTCATTCAAATTTCTTTATTTACTTTGTAGATGAATTTTCTAGAACAATTTTGGATTTTGGATTTTTGATTTACCTGGTTGAAGCATCACTGGAAGCATGGACTCGACAATTTTGCGCAATTGTTTGACATTGCAGGTATAGACCTTTTTGTTGCACAATGTTGGGTATGTGTTATATTCTTTACAGGAGTTGTGTTGCACTGAGCGTGCAAGCGGGTTTGAAGGGGGGCTAGCGGCCCCCCCTTGGGGGGTGCGGGGGAGAGAAATCCCCCTGCACGAGGGTTGGGAGGCAGTGCCCCCAAGAAAAAAAAAATCCTCGGGAAATGTGTCGCATTTTTAGGCGGTTTTTCAACACATGGTTTTTTGCCGATGGTTTTCTATTTCCGGTTAAGGAATTAAGGTTGTTGACTAATCCAAGTCATTGGGTTAGGGTTTTGGATGTCGCTAACACCTATATGTATATTGTATTGTAAACAATGTATCACTATGAATGAATATAGAATATGTTGGTTTTCCCGGTTTGGGTTTCCGAGGGAAAAATCTTTGTGTAATGTTTGTATTTTCCATGTGTCTTTTCTGTTCTTTTACTAAAAATATGTTTGCAGTAAATATTGTACAAAGTTAAAATCTACACACAATTCTTTGAGGAAGTTTCTTGTACATGAAGGGGATTGCACCTGCAAAATCTCTATGTGCTAAGTTATTTGGACCATTATCCTTATTCTTAGACTTGAAAGGGAGGCTATTGATTTAAAATTAAAGAGGAAATAAATCCACTTCCCACATGGGTTTACTCCAAAAAAAATTCAAAAGGAACAAAATTATGTGAATCTTACCATCTGGGTCTTTTCATGATGCAGGCCTTCAATTTCCCTTGTCGAAGATGGGAAGAGATCGGACCATAAAAACTAACAGGTTCACACTCACAGCTCTCACGGCCACAGTGATGATTCATTTCAAAGTTGTTATAGTGCATACTCTTAGTCCCTTTCTTCATCATACGAAATCGCATCAATACCCATAAACTTTGATTTACATGTCCATAATAATTGTAGGGATTTAATAATAATAATAATAATAATAATAAGTGGGTACCTATCATGATATATCACTCGCCCCTTTTTGCACACCCCGTCTGTTGAATATATTCTCTCATATGTGCACAATAGAACAACTCACTTGTACAGAATCGAACCATGGGACTCTCTACAGGGCTATCACTTTCTTTGGCCAGATCTTCCAACCTTTTCTTTCACAATTCTGTAATAGAACTGAGATTTCACATTCATTCAATTTATATCATTCAATGGATTATAACATTTAGGATTATCTCCCTCCTATTCCTTGCTTCATGAATGAATGCATGCTCTTCTTTTGGAATTATGTAATCATCTCCCTCCATGCTTCCGTCTACATCCTTATTGCCTTTTGCAAAGTGTCACTAGTCTTTTTCTAATTTTCTCTTGATTGCTGACTTATTTTTGTTTTGACTTCTTCTGGGTCTCTTCAAGTTTGATTATGATTTCAACCTTTCTTGTAGTTGTTACTTATATAATAGCTTCCACAGGAATTGTTACCAAATATTGTCAATGTACTTCATCTTTTCTACGTGTATTGCTTGACTTGTGATCATCGTGATAACAATCCTTGTCTTGTTATTCTTCCATAGTTATTGTTTCACTTGACCATCTTATCTTCTAAGAAATATATATACATGATATGTACAGAAACTATGTAAACATGGTATGTACAAGAACTTTGAAGAATATTGGTACCTTGACTTAGAAGAAGAAGTTTGTTTTATCTTGCTTGGATTTCTTTGAGGGTTCCCTTTCTTTGGCAATTGTTGCTTCATCTATTTTCTTCCTTTTCTTAAACTCGGGACAGTGGTTCATGTAGTGACTATAGTTTCGACAGTTGTAACATTGTATCTTTAACATATCCTTTTCTTGATTTGGTTTCTTCCTTAAGCCAAACTTCTTCTTATTCCTGAAATTCTTGAACTTTGTTGTGAAAGCTTGATCATCATATTTCTTTTGGGATTTTTCTTTTGCGTTAATCCTTGATTATTCTTGTGCACAAAAAGTCCAAAGTTCTTCAAATGTGGGATATTCCTTTCTTGTGTTCATGCTTGCGGAAAATGCATCCCATGTCTTGGGAAGGCCATTGAGTACTATATTTACCAGTTCCTTTTATGAAATGATTTACTCAATAGCTTGTAGTTGATCTCTTAATTGAGAAATTATTACAAGGTATGATGTTATGTTTTCATCATCATTCATTTTCATATTACGGAGCTCATTCTTCAGACTCATTACTTGTCCAATGTTTCTAACTGAGAAGAGGTTAGTTAGGGCATCGTACATCTTCTTAGATGAGTTAAGATGAGAGATGTAGGGTATCAAGTGGTCTTTCATAGAGTCCACTATGATACTCATAGAATTGATGTCATTGTCCTTGAAGTTCTCCATAATTGTAGTGTTATGAGGTTCTTTCTCTTTTCCTTATTCAAACTATGGTTTCACAATCTTTCCTTTTACGATATCTAACACTTTATTCTTGGAAAGGATGAGATCAATCCTTGTCTTCCATGCTCTAAAGTTAGAAGCACCTTCTAACTTGTTTTCTAACTTCATAGAGTAAATCATGACTGCTTTGACTTGGTCAACCTTTGACTTTGATTTGGTCAACCTTTGATTTTGACCAAAAACTCAAACTTGATGTATTGGCTTGCTGAGAGTACCAGGAGGTGTGCTAGGTTAGGGCACACTAGGCTATCCAGAAATTAGGTCAATATCTTCACTTAAGGTGCCTTAACAAGAGGGTTAGGATTTCATTGCTCCAACAAAAACTTTGACTGCAACTACAACTGTAACTGAGCAAATCCTCCAATCTATCTTCCAACGATTAGATTGTTTGAAGATAGTGTGGGCCCATAACCTGTTAGAAAAATAGGTGTGCACATTTTACCATAAACAATATAGCAATATTATCACCCAACCATAGGCCGAAGCCACCTCCCAACACCTTAACCTTGACAAAGAATAATTTTGGAAGCAAACCCTAAGCCTAATAGCCAATCAAGGTAGTGTATCACTCTCCAAAGCTAGCGTACCAAGCAGAAAGTCCAAACCATAACCAAGAGAAAGTCCAAGCTTAAAACCGAAAATACAATTTGCAATAGTTGTAGCTGTAGCAACTCTCCAAACTTGTGCACTTACTAAATTTTTGCAGTTGCAAGCTGTGTGCGTCCAAATGAGCTCTGGCATCCTGTATTTATACCACTCTTTTTTAGTTGTTTGGGTCGACTTCTCTTTCTGGAGGCTAAAAACTCAATATTAATTATTTTCTTTAGCCGACTTGTCTTCTAGGGTTGTGTTCAATGCTTTAGGGTTTCTTATTGCTACATGGATATTCTAGTCTTTCCAGGGTTACATGTGGAGGTTTAATACCTCCCACAACTACCATAATATCAACAATCGCCTCCATTCCATATTGAGATAAACAGGAAATGAAAGCTAAGGTGTTGATGTGAATGTCCATAAAGGACAGCATAATTCCTCACATCAGAGAGTGCAAAACATCTAAAGAAACATGGGACGTCCTCAAAAGTTTGTATGAAATTACATATGCAAACCGCATTTTATTTTTCAAAACTAAGCTTTTGTCTATTAAAACGGAAGAAAATGAAAGTATAAGCAACTTCATTTCTCACATCAAAGATCTAAGTGATAAGTTGGGTGACATTGGTGAAAAAGTATCTAGTATTGATTTGGTAACCATCACATTGAAAGGTTTAGTGCAAGATTATAAAGTCTTTATTTCGGCACTTTTAGCTAGGCCAAAGCCCCCTACTTTTGATGAACTGACTAGAATCCTTCTACAAGAAGAAGAAATGATGAAGAATTATGATTTGGACTCTCATAGTTCAAATTGGGCATTGATAGCAAAAGGTAAACATAGAGGTAAACCGTTGGACAAAAATAGTGGAAGGTTTCAAGCAAAGCAGAAAGGTATGGCAGACTCTGATACTTATGTTAAGAGAAATATTGAATGTGATTATTGTGGCAAACCAGGGCACCTTAATAAAGATTGTTTTAAGAGAAAGAATCATGAGTCCAAACAAAGATACAAAAGGCATAATGGAAATTTTGTAAATAGAGACACTTCAGTTAATGATGGATTTAAAAATATTAAGTTGTTTATTTTTGAAGCCGCATTGTCTGCTGAAACTGATGATGGGAATGCTTGGTTTATTGATTCTGGTGCCTCAACCCATATGTCTTGTAATAAAGAATTGTATGGTGAATATTATGAGAATATTGATGGAACACATATATACTTAGGAGATAACATGTCACATAAAGTTCAAGGCTATGGAGTAATAACTGTGAACTTACCTTATGGAAAAATGAGACAGATTCATAATGTGATGTATGTTCCTGGCATCAAAAAGAATTTAAAATTTGTTTCTACTATTACTGATAATGATTTAAAGGTGGAATTTGTTAAGTCAAGGTGTGGTGTAAAGGATATCCAAGATCACTATAAGGTTGTTGCCACAGGTACCAGAGTTGGAGGATTGTATAAGTTGGATGTGACTATGAACAGTCATCTAACATTGGCATCTACAACAATGTCAATAGAATATTTACAGCATCAAAGGCATGGACATCTTAATCACAATAATTTAATATTGCTGCAAAATAAATCAATGGTTGAAGGTCTTATTGTTATGAAGAATGATCATATTGAATGTGAAGCAAGTGCACTTGGTAAGTTGCATAGAGAGGAATTTCCCATACATAAAGAGAAAAGACAAACTAAAATACGTGAATTAATTCACATTGGTGTATGTGAACCTATGCAAACAAGATCACTTGGTGGTGCTTGGTACTTTCTTATTTTTGTTGATGATAGATCTATGTATACTTGGGTCTATTTCATAAGAAGGAAGAGTGATGTATTTGAGTACTTTAAGGAATTCAGAACTATGGTTGAAAAATAGACAGACAAATGCATTAAAATTATCAGATCTGATCAAGGTGGTGAATATACATTAGGAGCATTTAAAAATTACTGTAAATGTTATGGGATCCAACAAAAATTTACAATACCTCATATACCTCAGCAAAATGGGGTTGTTGAGAGGAAGAACATAACATTGGTGGAATGTGCTCGCAGTATGCTACAAGGTAAAAAAAATTCTAATGGTTTTGGGGCTGAAGCCATTAATACGATTGTTTATCTAAAAAATATGATTCTAACTAGGAGATTAGATTTTCAAACTCCTTTTGAAGTTTTTCATGGATATAAACCTAATGTCATTCATTTAAGAGTGTTTGGATGCAAGGCCTTTTCACATATTCCTCAATATGAGAGAAGAAAACTTGATGCACAATCAATCAAGTGCATATTTATTGGCTATTGTTCTAATAAAAAAGCATACAAGGTGTTTGATCCCAGCTCACATAAATTGTTTGCAAGTAGAGATGTGGTGTTTCATGAGAATGCAGATAAAGGTGATAAAATGAATGATACTGGTATATGTCATGTTTTTAAAGATAATGATAATTATGTCAAAATAGATGCAGTTGTTAAACAGGATCAGGAACATGAACATGAACAGGAATAGGTTCAAGAATAGGATGAAAGCAGCACGGACACTTCAAGAAGTCATGATACATCAAGTGGAGAAGATTCGCCACAAAGCAGAAGAAGAGATGGAAATAGTGGAAAGAGTGAAGGACCAAGGAGGTCATCACGACAAACTCAATGACCTTTAAGGTATAAAGATTATGCATTGATGTCCCATGTAATGAATGTTGTAGAACCTGTAAACTATGAACAATCTAAAGAACATGAAGAATGTAGAAATGCAATGAATGAAGAATATGACTCTCTTGTGAAGAATCAGACATGGGAATTAATAGAATTGCCTAAAAACAAAGTCCCTATAGGAAGCAAATGGTTGTACAAATCTAAATTTAAAGCAAATGGTAGTATTGATATATATAAGGCAAGATTAGTTGCAAAAGGATATTCACAAAAGGAGGGAATTGATTATGATGATATTTTTTTCACCGGTAGCTAAATTGAATACAATTAGAGTACTGATTGCATTATCTAAAAAACATAAATGGAAAAGACATCAGTTAGATGTCAAATCGGATTTTCTGAATGGTGAGTTAAAAGAACAAGTTTATTTGGTTTAGCCTGAAGGGTTTGGAAACAAGGGACAAGAGAATCTTGTTTGCATGTTAAGGAAAGCCTTATATGGTTTGAAACATGCACCGAGATCATGGTATGTAAAGATTGATTATTTATTTTATCAAAAAGGTTTTGTGAAAAGAAAAAGTGATCCTAACTTGTATGTTAAGAAAGAAAAAAAAAAAAAGGAATTGTTGCTTTGATATCTTTATATGTGGATGATCTCATTATCATATGCAGTGCATGCAAGTCAATTGAAGAAATTAAAAGTCAGTTGTCACGGGAATTTGAGATGAAAGATCTTGGTGAATTGCATTATTGTTTAGGACTTGAAGTTTGGAGGAAGCCTGGTAAGACATTGATCACTCAAAGTAAATACACAAGAGAAATTTGTAAAAGCTTCCATATGAGTGAATGTAAGATAGTGTTAACTCCTTTAGAACAAAATGCAAAGTTATACAATGATGATGGAACTAAAGAGGCGGATGGTACTTTGTATCGTCAGTTGGTGGGAAGTTTAAACTATCTTACCACTACCATACCAGACATAGCATATTCATTCAACATCCTTAGTCAGTTCATGGCTAAGCCTTGTGAAAACCACTGGAAAGCTGCAAATAAAGTCCTATGATACTTGAAAGGAACAATTAATTTTGGTATTATGTATACTGATGAATTTGATGTTGAGTTGACAGGTTTTTTTTTATTCAGATTGGGATGGAAATCCTGATGACAGAAGGTCTACCTCGGGCGATGCATTTCATATAGGATCATGGGTTGTGTCATGGAGTAGCAAGAAACAACCAACTGTTTCTTGGTCATCAACATAAGCTGAGTACAAATCCTTGTCCAGTGCTACATGTGAAGCAGTTTGGTTGAGAAGAATTCTTGCAAATGTTGAAGAGAAGCAAAAAAGACCAATGGGAATCAAGTGTGATAATAAAAGTACTATCAAATTGGCACATAATCCAATGTATCATGCAAGATCAAAGCACATAGAGCTACAACACCACTTTGTGAGAGAGAATATTGAGTCAAGGGAAATTGATTTGATTTATTGTAATACAAGTGACAATGTGGTTGATATATTTACTAAGCCTCTTGGAAAGATCAAATTTGAAATTTTTAGAAGCAAGTTAGGTGTTGTAGAAAATCCATTTCTCCCTTAAGGGGGAATGTTGGAATAATGTCGAAATTAGGAGATTTGGAATAATGTAAAAATTAGGGTTTGTTACTGAGTTGTTGTATGTCTTTCTCGAGTTTAGTGTGCGAGTGGTTTCAGATCCACAATTGTAGGAGGTTGGTCCAGGTTGGTTATGTGAGCTCTCAATTATAAAATGTAATTGATTTCTCTGATTAATTCAATGTGTGTGAGCATTGTCTCACTTGGAGAATTGCATGAACTTCTTGGGTCACATTTTGTTATGTCTAAATTCTCTGATTTTAAGTCACACTAGTGCATTTATTACTATATAGTGCACTACTTTTCATGAAAACCTGCAAGAATATGAGTGTGAGAGACTTTTTGTAGTTGTGCATCAAACTAGTTATGCTTCATACAAAAGTAAAAGCATTATTGCACATTGCATATTAATATACAATGTGCAATGGTGCATATTACCATATAAGGCACATTGCCTGACCCATAAACAATTTTAGGCTGAAATTATTTACTTAGTTTGTAAAACATATTTCATATATGTATATTTCATTATGTGGGTGTTTTATTGATAGAAGATAGTTGATAGAACATCAAGGAAAAGAACTTATAGCAACAATTGCAAGGGAATCATCTCCCAAAAAGAGAACATGACGAGTTATTTGTAGTTTAATGTAAAACTAATGTACATAATTATTTGTAGGTTTAAATGATTTATATTGGTTAGTGTGTGTCACACATAACAAAAACTTTAAAAAGCTTGATAAGATTGTTCAGAATATGAGTGGAAAAAAACGTAAAAACTTTATAAAAATGTTGTAAACATGGGAATTAGATGGGTCAAAAAGTGATCAACATGAAGTTTTTCATTGACCTTTTACTAATAATGTTCTTCTTAATAATAACAACTAACATGTTTCAAACACTTGATTTCGCATATGTTGAATGTTGTGTTGGGACTAAGAGTGAAGGAACAAAAGGCCCTACTAAGAAGAAGAAAATTATAAAGGATGTAAATGATGATGAATTAGTCCTTAGTTAATCTGGAGTGGTGTTATAAGGTAATGACAAGGAGAAAATTTTATAAAATTAAGAGAGATATAATGGAAAGAATGTATAGGCATTATGTTAGCTTACAATAGAAAAATCAATCTAATGAAATCCAAGAATGAAGTTATATTTAAACTACAACAAGTGTTTCTGAAGCAATGGTCGATGAGACTTTTGAAACTTTTTTTCCTGGTTCAAAGCCTAGGGAAAACCCCCGACTACTTCCCCTCATTTCAAGGATGGTACCGAGCGTAAACACTTGTAACAACCCTAATTAATTCTTTAATTATCATGAATAATAAATATTAGTTTAATAAATTATTAAAATAGATTTATGGACACTTTATTTTAAAATTATTATTATTGGTAGTTGAGCCAATTAATGGGAGGGATAAGGTGGTTGAGGAATTAATGGGGGGTAAGGCGGTTGGGAAAATGGATTCGAGGGAGGAAGATAAGGGAGAAGGGAGAGCCCGGAGAGGGGGATCTTTTGGGTTGGGTGATATTTTTGGTTTATGGCAAGGTAAGAAAATTTGGAGAGGAGCAAGGAGGAGGGCAAGAACAATTTTTCTTGAGGACTCTCATAGGGGGCACCGTTGTTGCTGGAAATTTTGGGCTCAGGGCCAGGAAACTGTAAGGATTCCTAGGGCTAGGGAGCCGGAGAGGTTATTCCTAGTTGGCTGGGAGGTTACTCAGTTTGGGCATGATCCATCAACTTCAGGTTCAGCATCAGGATCAACTTCAGGTTCAACATCAGGTTGAGGTAAATACCTTATGCATTCCCTTATACTGCTATTCATTATGCTCATTTTGTTGTGTTCATTATTATAATGTTGAACATTATTATTATGTTGGAACAGTAAATCAAGAAGTAAATTGAAAGAATTTATGTATTTATATTCATTTTTATGAGGCTCTATTTGCACAAGCCTTACATATGGTATAAGAGCTAGGTTTCAAAACTCGGACCAAGGCCTACCCACCTACCCACCTGTAAGAATGAAGGTTTAGGAATGTTGTTCCAGCGATAACCCAGAAATTTAAACAACCCTTAGATAGTTATATTGAAACCCTTTACAACAAATTAGAAATGCAGCCCTGAAACCCTCTAACCACAACTAGTAAATAACCAGAAATAAGCATGAAATGTTTATGAACATTTCATGAACTTGTTCACTTGTACAAGTAAAAACTTTGAAAAGAGATATATAAATAGAAATAATTAGATATATAAATAATCTATATATGGAAAATATATAGGAGTAATATATATATATATATATATATATATATATATATATGGGCCCGAGGGCCAAGCTCAAGCTCCAAGCTCCAGCTCCATGCAGCCTGCAAACAAGGGAACCAAGCCTATTCAGACCTGGCCAACTAAACCCTAAAAACAACAAATAATGTTCCAATTATCTATTCAAAACAAAAAACAAAAAAAATATTGCGCATACTATGCAACCAAAAGCCCAATCTCCAAGTTCTTACCCAAGCACATTCACAAGGCGCATACACTGCCCAAACACCAAAATAAAAATCATAAGGAAGGATCCCAACAATCCTTTGAGCGGATCAAGCTATTGTTGTCATTCACTTGAGAAAATAAGCATAGGATCAATTCACGCCCCCGCCAACATTGCAATAATTCAATTTAGAATAGTACCGTGACTAGACTCCGGTCTAGCATTCCAGCTGTGAAAATATACATACAAGCAAGCATTTGGCCAGAAACATAAATTGATCTTCTACAAATCCAAAAAGAAATGTCGAATCCTATAAAAACCTGGTCCCACAGAAGCAACGGAAGTGGGTAACCACAAAGCTCCTTCATTCGGATTCAACGAAATCAACGCACTCTGAATAATGGTGGCAAGGGATTGAATGCATACAGTAGTATATATATCCTCATAACTCCCAAGTCAAGTGCAAGTCACAGGGAAGGAGCCCACAAAGGGCGTTTCTAAGTGCACTATGTGTCCCAACAAAAGCAGATTGTCAAGCGTCAAACCACACTGGAGGGGAGTCTGTGTTATCTCCAAGCCACGAGCTCCCTTATGAAATACCAAATCCAAACCAGCGCCCAACGACCAAAGAGCCACGACGGCACTCCTTGCTCAGCATAAACAAACCTTTTCTCCATTTCCCAAGCTTCCATCGGCGCTCTAGAATCAAGGTCTTGTTCTTAATAAATGAATTAGGATCTTTAGAATCTGCCAACTCTTTCCTTTTTCTACAAATAAGAAGCATCAGATAAACCAAGAGAGCAAAAGCTACTCCTGTAACTACAATTCCAACACCTGGAATCACCGTTAAATGATAAAAGGAATAAGGATTCCTGAGGAAAAATCCACTGGAAGGTGTAGATATTGGAGAGAGGAATGGTATGGAAGATATGATGGCAAGAAACACATGTGAGGGTGGTTGTGAGGGTGTCTCGGATTTTGGTGCCAAAGCTGGTATAACTCCAAGGTCCACAAGTTGACCCTCGTGCCCGAGACCAAGTACAAAACCTCTGCACTGGCCTCCGACCTCCGTGGCCTCGTCACAGACCATAACCTCCGTAGAACCAAACTTCAAATGGGTGTGAAGGATGAGAGGGAACTCTTGGTTGGCCTTATGCTTAGGGTGGTGAGACTTGGAAATTTCTTCGACCCAAACATGTGCTTGTATAAGCTTATGGCATCCACAACATGTGGTGCCTCAACAATCAGATGGGGTTTCAAAGTAGAGAATGACAGCAGCTTGGTCGCCACACCATTTCTCGTTACCGTTCTCCGCCACAGCGACCACATTATCCTAAGACATTTTCTCACTCGCACTCACAAATACAAAACACTGCTCTTACTCAAAAGGAAGGCGAAAACGTAACTGGTCAAACTCGAACACAACATCTTTGTACACAACACGTCTGGAGTTCAGACTTGTGTGCCACAATGCGTCACTGCTTCAAGTCTAGATTTCAGATTTGCAAGTGGCGCAGCATACAGCCTCTAAGAGCAGCAAGAAGAAATTGTCAAATCTTCAAGCCTCGTTGTGGGGAGAGGGAGAAACCCCAAGCGCAGTTGCAGAATGGGGGAGGTGGCACAGGCGGGAGCGTTATGCGAGCAGGTGGGCGTAGGGTTTGGGTAATGAGAGCCCGGGGGCACGTGGGCCTCATGCGAGGACCCACGATGCCCGACTTTTTTTTAATTATTTTAATTTTGATTTTAATTGCTTTAATTTAAATATTTAATTATTTTAATTTTAACTTTAATTGTTCTAATTTAATTATTTTAAAATTTAATTGTTTTAATTTTGATTGTTTTAAGATCGTTATTTCGAAATTCATTTATTTTAATTTTAACTGTTTAAACTTATTTTAAAATTTAATTTCAATTATTTCAATTAATTAAGTGATTAATTAAAGTATGTATGTACTGAGTATAAATTAATGTTAATATGTGATTAATAATATGAGTAATTAATTAAGTGATTAACTAATGTTAATATGTACTTGATTATGATACTAACAATAATATTAAATTTTGGTTTAGATTAAATGTATTGATTAAGACTATTGAAACTTAGGTTAAAGATTAGCCTAGGTGATTGGGTTATAATAATTAATCAACATTGTATTTAACACACTTTAATTAGTTCCCAAATCTCTAAAGACTTAAGGAGGTAAGTGACACTTATTGGCGAGTACCTCGCATTGCTAACATAGTTGCCAAGGCAAGGGAGTTAGCAACTATTTTGAACAAAGTTACCAAGCTTAGAGACCTTCGACCCCAATCTTTAGCCACTTACCCTAAAGAGAGTAACGTCTGTTTACAGATAAGTAAAAAAAACTTACGCCTAACCCTATGTTTACAAGTATAAGTTGAGAGAATGTGAACTGCCTTAGAATCTTCCCTGACAAGCATTTGGTTTGATGCAGATTCAATTATAAAGGATGGTTAGGACTCGGGGAAATCGAGACCGAGGGGCATCGTCGCAAGGACCGCCAACATCGGCATTGCCACCACCATCACTTGAATTAGCTCTCATTTTGCGCTCTTTGGAGGCAATTAATGAGACTTTAAAGGGGTGTCAGCCAACAGATGTCGAACTGGAACCCCCACCATCTGAAGTGGGTAACCCTGAAACGTCGAGGGATTCAGAGGGAGGGCCTCCACCCGGGGAAATCACTAGAGAACTACAGAAGATCAAACTCCCTGAGTTTGTCGAGGGTCGTGCTAGTGAACGGACAGAGGCATGGTTGGAAGGAATGACACGATGTTTCGCTTTAAGAGACTATGCTTCCACATCAAAGGCAAAAATAGCAATCTTTCAATTGAGGGACAGTGCCTTGAACTGGTGGAGTAACCTAGAGAGGCAATTGCACCTTACCCCATACACTGTCTCATGGGAACTTTTTGAAGAAAGGTTCCGGAGGAAATATTTTTCGGCTTACTACGAGGAACAACAGGTTTTGAGCATTTCATGCTCTAGTGTAGAGAAACATGATCGTGGAAGAGTACGAGATCAGGTTCATGGAGTTGGTAAAATATGTTTTATACATGGATACTAATCAACGATAGGAAAAATGTTTTGTCTATGGGTTAAACCCTAAGATAAGGGCCATGGTACGGATCTGGAAACCGTCGTCAGTAGCGGAAGCAGTTTAAAATGCACATTATGCAGAGGAACATATGAGCTTAAATGAAGGTATGAGATCGACCTTTCCACAGCATCCTGGATTCGTGGGAAAGGCCTCTAGGACCTTCTCTAGGGGAGGGAGCTCTAGGCTGCCTCCTTATAGTAATAGAGTTGCACCTAGGACAGTTGCTACAGGTATTTCAATGGCAGCAAGTGCATCATCCCACTCATCACCAACGACACAGGCAGGTCCACGACCTTCTCAGGGAGCAGCAAGTAGGGGCAGGGGAAGGAACTCATTTCAAAGACTGTCATAGGACAGTGCACATGTTCCCTATCGTGTTACGTGTTGGGGGTGTGGAGGGCCCCATTACCAGCTTGACTGCCCAGAATTGCAAGCAGGATTTGTGCATAGAGAAGGAAAGGCCACAATGGGAAGAGCGACTAGTAACCACTAGATTTATGCAGTGGTTAATAATCGCCAAGAAGAACATCAATCCACAGTGGTGGAGTCATAAGGTACGCTAAATCATGTCAATGTTAAAATTTTATTTGATTCTGGTGCTACATATAGTTTCATTTCACCATCTACATTAGAAAAGAGTGAGTTGGCATCCTACGAGCACGATGACTTTAAACGAGTCAAGATGGCTTCGGGGGGAAAACAAGCGGTAGGACCTAGCATTGATAATTGTCTAGTAAACCTGGGAGTGTGTACTACTAGGTTGACGGTATACGTCACTGCTCTGGGGACATATGACCTAATCATTGGAATGGATTGGTTAGAAGCCCATTGAGCTATGGTAGATTGTTTCGCGAAAAGGGTGCTTTCTGTTGACAATGAAGGAAGTCCAGTAGAGATCCACGGTGTACAGAGGAAGGTGTCTCTATGCTTTGTCTCAACCATGAAAGTTAAATGTTGCATGAGGTAAGGGTGTCAACTATATGTAGTGGAAGCAGTGAATGAAAGGAAAGGACCCTCCTTAGATCAATACCCAGTATTGTCGGAGTTTAAGGATGTTTTTCCAAAAGAGTTGTCAGGGTTACCTCCTGAGAGGGAGATCGATTTTACCATTGAGATAAAACCTGGTGCAGATCCAATTTCCAAGACTCTGTATAGGATGATAGCACCAGAACTTTGTAAGTTACGGATGTAATTGAAGGAACTACTCGACTTAGGGATAATAAGGCCTAGTGTCTCACCTTGGGGTGCACCAGTAATTTTTGTGAAGAAGAAGGATGGTTCCTTACGAATGTTTATAGATTACAGGGACATGAACCGAGCTACAGTAAAAAATAGGTACCCAATGCCACGGATAGATGATCGGATGAAGGGAGCAGCGGTGTTCTCAAAATTTGATTTGCGATCAGGGTATCACCAGTTAAGGATTAAGGAAGGTGATATTCCTAAAACTGCATTTCGAACTTAGTTTGGGCATTATGAGTTCGTTGTAGTACCTTTTAGTTTGACCAATGCACCAACAGTATTAATGAGCCTTATGAATGGTGTATTCTGGAAGTACTTACACCGCTTTGTACAGGTCTTTCTATATGATATCCTCATCTATTCCAAGAACGAAAGAGAACATGAGGAACACTTGTGAGTGGTGTTATCATGCCTTAGAGATAACCAATTGTATGGAAAGTTGTCGAAGTGTTCTTTCTTCCAGAAATAAATTCATTATTTGGGTCATATCATTTTCG
>ML786472.1:510139-542527 GCA_009831015.1 Picea engelmannii | reverse complement strand
TGTCCTAAGTTAAAGAAAAGGAAGGAAACAGACGAAGCAACAATTGCCGAAGAAAGGGAACCCTCAAAGAAAGTCAAGCAGGATAAAACAAACTTATTCTTCTAAGTCAAGGTAACAATATTCTTCAAAGCTCTTGTATATATCATGTTTACATAGTTCCTGTACATATCATGTATATCTATTCCTTAGAAGAAAATATTTTCAAGGGAAACAATACCTATGAAAGAATAAAAGGATGAGGAATGTTATTATGATGACTACAAGTGAAACAATACACATGAAAAGATGAAGTGTGTTGACACTATTTGGTAACAATTCTTGTGGAAGATATTATATAAGTAACAACTTCCAGATAAGCCAAAAATAGAATCAAACCTGAAGAGACCCAAAAGAAGTCAAAACAGAGGAAATTAGAAAAATACTTGTGACACCTTGCAAAAGGAAATAATAATGCAGACGAAAGCGTGGACTATCTTAGATGGAGGGAGATGATTACAAAATTCCAAAAGAAGAAAATTCATTCATGCATGAAGAAAGGATTAGTAGGGAGCTAATTCTAATAATATGATCCATTGAGTATTATGAAGTATCTATCCATGTTCCCATTGAAAGTAGAAGCCATAAAAAGCAACACATGTTCAGTTTGAATCTAGAAAAAGTCTTCTTCGAAAAGAAGCTTTAAAGTATCATGGTTGTCCATCTACGTCCATGATCCTATGATGAAAGGAAGAAGTTGGAATCTTCAGGGCATGAAATCTATAGAATACCCATGGACCCAAGAGCTAAAGAGAGACATGAGGAAGAACATGAATATTCCAAGCAAGAAAGAAAATCCAGAACAACCAGTTATTATACCGAGAATCACAAGACTACTAGCGTTTGAAATCACTAAGAAGAAATCAAGAAGAAGAAATGGAAGTTATGATAGAGAACGGTGTGAAAAAGACTTATGAATGGAATCATTGAAAGATTCAGAGGTTCTTCCATAAGGAGGGCGAATACTATGACAACAACTTGTTCCAAATATACCTCTTGTAGTATCCATGGATAGGAATTTACATGTAAAAGATTGTTCTTCCCAATAAAGCAAGTGAGAAATAATATTATACCAGAAAGAGACCCATGTATGCAGATATAAGAATACCTTGTATGGATTCAAACAACTTGATGTAGAGTATCTCATATGCAGAAGAAGCATGGTGAAAACTTTCTATGATTGAGATAGTGTATCAGAATAGTTACTCAGAAGTTTGGGATGATGGATTGCTAATCCATGGAAAACTCTCACGATAACAGAAGAAGTGCTACTTGGATATGTTTCAGTTTGAGCCTTGCCACGATGTCATGAGCTAGAAGGAAACATAAGTGTTGAATTCGACCATGATATATTGTAATGATCAGAGCTATATGAAGCCTTCAGATAAAATTAGTGTTCCATGACAGACCGAAGTACATTGAGATCAAGCATTACATTCTTCGTGATGAAGTCCATAAAAGAGAAGTGGTTCTCCAATATATCTCCACAGATGATCAGATAACAGATATTTTGGTAAAGCCTTTGTTCAAGATGAAAAAGTTGGTGTACTTAAGAAACAAGCTAGGGCTCCTGGAGATGACTTCCTTATTGAAAAATGAAGAGATTACTCCCAGGTTGGGAGGGAGCATTGATGTGTTATTGATTTATGGATAGTCATTTGTTTCAATTCAAAAAATGGTCCAGGATGAGCAGTTCCTTTCTAGTTCGGAAATTGATTTGAGACTTCTAACAGACATGCATTTTCCAGTTCGGAAAATGGTCCAGATCGGGCAGCCATTTTCGTAATGAAAATGGTTTGATATATTGTTGATGTACCATAGATAGTGATTCCCATTGTAGCCACTGTGGGGGAATGGGCTAGGAAAGTCATTCTTCTTGGTAGTCACTCTAAGTAGTGGTCGAGTAGAATGGTCCGCCTCGCTAGGCAGTCATCTTTCAAAGTTCACAGTTGTGAGCAGTTCCGAAGAATGGTTTGTTTTGGAGGTTGGTGCAGGACAATCATTTCCATTAGGAAATGGTCCATACAATCATTCCCTAGGGCAGACTCATTCTATCCAGGTTGCACTATGATTAGTGCCAGAGGAATGACCCAGTTAGGTGAATGGTCTAGGTTCAACAATCAGGGACAAGCATTCCCTAGGGCAGACTCATTCTCTCCATGTTGCACAATGACTAGTGCCGGAGGAATGGCCCAGTTAGGTGAATGGTCCAGGCTCAGAAATCAGGGACAATTATTCTTCTATGCATGAGAATAATAGTCCAGATATCCCATGGATAATGTTTTACATTATGAGGGTAGATGCTCTTCCATATCTCACAGATGTGAGTGGAATAATGGCCCATATGACTCAATTTATATCATGATATCGTTTTATGCAAGTTGATATCAGATGATATGATTGCTATGGAGACTGTATGTCTCTGGAAAATGAATGTATGCTACTGTAGTGGATGCGTTCCAGTAGTTGTGACTATGTGTCACTGATTAAGTAGTTGTGTGTTACTTGGTGTGGTTGTGTACCACTGGATAGTAGTTGTGTACTACTATGGATAGACACAGTTGTGTTCTATTGAATGACATTCTTCTGATTGCCATGTAGACTATCAGTAGTGTTGAAAATGAGTATCAGCTAGATGGATAGTCAGTTTGTTGATGGAAAGACATTCTCCAGACGGAAAATGGTCCAGGACATTTATTCTTCTAGGACGTATGTCTGTATTAGAAGAATAGTCCTTGTAACCTATGGCGTGGCTTCCAACATATGTTGGAATAGTTATTCTTATAGGACATCTGCCCATATTAGAAGAATGGTTATTGTATCACTCTATGGAGTGAGTGACTTATTCAACATCATGCATGATTACTCAGATGGAGTATGGATTCGAGAGATGATGCAGTTGATGCTATCATATGATACCAATAGTGACGATGGTTCTCTTGATCTAATCACGAGATAGTCTGTATGGCTATGATGATGCTACCGATTGAATGGTGTGTTTGTGCTCAAGACCATTTCCTTCAATACCTCGATATATAGGAGGGAGTGTTGATATTATGGTAGCTATGGGAGGTATTAACCTCCACATGTAACCCTAACAAGAATAGAATATTTCGGGAAGCAAGAAGAAACCCTAAAGAATTGGACATAACCCTAGAAGGCAAGTCGGCTAAAGGAAATATTTAATATTGAGTTTTTAGCCTCCAGAATGAGAAGTCATCCCAGAGAGTTAAGGAGGAGCAGCATAAATACAAGATTCCAGAGCTCATTTGGACACACAGCTCGCAACTGCAGAAATTTAGTTGTGCGCAAGTCTGGAGAGTAGTTGCAGTTGCAACTACTGCAACTTGTATTTTCGATTTCAGTCTTGGACTCTCTCTTGGTTATGGCTTGGAATTTATGCTTGGTATGCTAACTCTATAGAGTGATAAGCTACCTTGATTGGCTATTAGCCCTAGGGTTTGCTTCCAGAATTATTCTTTGTCAAGGTTAAGGTGCTTGGGGGTGGCTTCGGCCTATGGTTGGGTGACAATATTGCTATATTGTCTATGGTTAAACGAGCACACCTATTATTTATAATAGGGCTCACCTCTCTCCCTTGATATGTATCAATTCTTCTTATGGAAAGAGCATTTCCAGTCAATCTGTAGTTTCAATCAAAGGACGCAATGTCATTAGTAACCTTGGAATTTCCCCCCCTAATGGAACCCTGGAACAAAACACGGATATCCTCAAGAACTCTCTAGGATATTCCACTCTTTATCTTCGCAAGTTCAATGGAACATTATACCCTCTCATCCATCCCCATCCCAATGTTCTCCTCTCCATATTTACTCTGGAAATTGGGACTCAAATAAGTGGTGGGAACCATCACATCACCTACATGAACGTCTATCTCAACGAAAATTGCAGTGATACTTCTCATATTGTTGAATTTGTATGGGTTCTGGACTAGGTTTCTTGTGGCTCCAACCCATGATTATGTTGGTAGACAACGTTGGATTAAAAAATAAAGAGGCTACCTTCTTCCAACATAAGAAATTCCAAGGTTAATTGGAAGCAAGGGAATATTACATAGCTCAAAGTTACCACCAGGAGGCAAACCCATGACCACTACAGATTAGAAGCACTATCAGGCACAATGGATCCATCATTTCAATATCAAGAGAATTTTAAGAAGGAACAAGGATATGGTAGAGGGCAGTAGAATAAGTTAAACTCAAATCAACATCAAGGTGAACAAAGTTAACAACAAGGTTATAGGACATGAAAAAACAATTTTGACATTGCTCCAACATGTGGAAGCATTAGAGAAAGAAATACAAGATGCAACTGAATTAAAACAAGATTTTGCAGCTCGTACACAACGATTGCAAGCTCTAGCGCATGAGAATCAATAGTTGAGAGCTGTCACCCCGCCATATCATTCACGTTCAGGGTCCAATTTACAACAGAAAATAGGGCAACCTTCGGAGGACCATTTTGAGACACAAGGAGATAGAGACATCACACCCATGAAAATTGAAGATCAAAAACCCAATCAAAGTGAACTACATGCCACTCGATAATGAATCTACAGTTTAATTATGTATGTACGCTGCATTTCATAGCTGCAACAAACTCATAATAATAATAATAATAACAACAATAATAATCTAATTTTAAGGTCACAACCAAGCCATACACCAAATTGGTGTATGAGACCCCCTTGTTTGTGGGACAAGGGACCCCCTCTGCCAAGATATTTCACTGGTAAAGTCTATTGAGGTATACTATACATACACTACCCCCCTCTGGATTTAAACTTGTGACCTCTTAGGAGGAAACACATGTTCTTAACTATTAGGCCCACTCAGGTTGTATAAAATGCATTTGTTGTAAATAACTAAGAATTAACATCGTCGTCTATGGGAATTGAAACCACGAACACATGGTTAAAATCCACATGCTCTACTATATAGAGCCGACTTTTGTATCTATC
Source organism: Picea engelmannii (assembly GCA_009831015.1). Lineage (NCBI taxonomy): Eukaryota > Viridiplantae > Streptophyta > Pinopsida > Pinales > Pinaceae > Picea > Picea engelmannii. Next base: position 537,510 of record ML786472.1, on the reverse strand, counting down.
TTATGCGTCATCTTGCTTTGGCTCGACCTTTTTTATATATAAAATCCTATTCAATCCCTTTTTAAAAAAAAATTATCAAAATATAGTGAACCAAATTAGAAATTTTTACCCAATGTACTTCAATATGTTGTTTACCAACCCTAAAATTTCCACACAATGAAAATGATCCCAAAACAAAGTAGAGATAAAATTTTAATATGGTTCGATTGAAGGAGCCAAACCAACAATTGTTTGCTTTGATACCAAATGTTATGGACCAAGTAGCCAAGTAAGCATTAAAAAGACCAAATTCAATATTTCCATACCTAAATCAAGAGAAAGAGTAAATGAATAAGAAGTCTCTTTGAGGGGGGCATCCTCCTATTAGAATATATCAAATGCACAAGATGAGATGATCCTAAATAATTCTCCTTGATGTATATATAGGAGACATAGAGGGCTAGAAACCAATATTAATACGTTGACATACTTATAATTAATGTATTGGTTTGTTCACATTGGAATAGTGGCGACCTTTAATATATCTTCTACTTTATGTTAAACCTTGCACCATGGCTTGGTAAACTATGTTCCTATATCTTGTTATTAGTCCTTTTATTTGGTGTCAATAGTAATTGTGTTTAAGGTTTTGCAAAATTTCTTTTGCTAAAAAACAATGTTTTGGGGTCTATGACAAGACCATGCCATCTTAGCTATGATTCTTAATGTATCATCCCTTGAAGATAGAATTTCTATTTGGCATCTCCTTAAAGTTCTAGTTGACACTAGCATGCTTAGAAATTTGGATCCTAAGTATGGTCAATTGTCCTTCTTAGTGTATACTTCATTGCTTCAATATTTTATCTTATTGAACTTGTCCATTTTTAATACTCTCACTGCATAATGGTTACTTAACCATGCTCCATTCCCCCTCTACTTTTTACATCCCTTATTACTCATCATTTCCATATTAATGAAGAGTAAGAGAATCATTTAATTTATCAAGCTAGAACATAGTTACCAACTTGACAAGAACCTTCTAGAGTTCTCATTTTCTTAGAGGTCGTATTTAGTGGTTGTTTTTATCGTTGTTTCAAAAAATGGTGTCACTAATTGAACATTTTTTTTTCAAAGTTAAAATTACAACCTTTTGCAACCATGATCTATAATGTTGCCAACAAAATCCTTAAAATTGTCCCTTGAAAATTAAAGTGTTGCTACCAATAGCACGCCTTTCTCTTTTTGGGGGTTAAAAATACAATTGGTTTGAAACCGTGGACTTAATAATTGATACAATTGCAATAAAAATCTTAGAATCAATCCTCGAATCGAAAAGTGGTGCTATGAGTAGCACCCTTTTGTTTTTTTAATGTTAAAATTACAACTCATTTGAAACCACGGTCTTAACAACTTGTGTCATTGCAACCAAAATATTAAAATCAACCCTTAAATCAAAAAGAGGTGCTACCTATAACATCATTTTTTATTTTAAAATTAAATTTTTAACATGTTTTAAATCATTGCATGAAAAATTGTTATTGTTCCAATCAAAATCACCCTATCCATCTTTACTCCACCATCATTCTTCTTTTAAAATAGTTAAAAAAAAAAACTTAGTAAAAGTAAAAAACTTAACCCCAAAGTCAAAATGAATAATCCAAAACAAATAGTGGAAGGAGGAAAAACAAATTGACCTTGAAATGAAACCTGCCTACGACAATACTTTTGTTATTCCTACATATTTCTTAAGGCAAGTCATAACTCAAGATCTCACATTGAAGTCATAAGTCATAACTCAAGATCTCTCTCCTCCCTGCAATCTATCTATGATATTTCGGATTACTTTGGAATGGGGTAAGGAGAGGAGGTAATGGCATGTATATCACGAGCATATGGGGTTTGTTCCAGTGCTTATTGAGTCACTCACTCCCTATTAAGTGAAGTTAAGATATCTATMGGAAAGAACAACTTTAAGAATGATTTGATTCAATTATCAGATAGGGTAGGGGGGGCAGCTCRCGTGTGGTCCYGCCCTGGCTCTGCCCGGGTAATCTATGCATTCACTGATTGACCTATTTAATTTCACCTGATATTATGATGTGTTTATGCGGGGAGCGATCGACAATGGACAATCTGATTGATCAAGTCTCAGGCCCCTTCCTGCCTGCCTTTCGAGAAAGATGCAACAAACCCAAGCCCCTACAGTGGGTTACAAGAGGAGGCCCACTGACTGTTGGTGCGTACTGGAGTGGCTTTGCTTTAAGACTCGCTCGCCAGAGATATTTAGTGAGATATATTCAGTGGAGGGCCCATACAAAATTTTAAAAAATAAACTTAAAACATATTAAAAATATAAAATTATAAATAATATATAGAAAACAATATTAAAAAATTAAAATTATAAAAATCATTTAAAAATTATAAAAAATGAAAAGGCTTGTAAGGGGAGGGGGCAATTCTCCCCTTTATAAGCCTCTCCCACTACTTCTTAAATGTATGAAGAGGATTCTCCCCCTTATAAGCCTCTCCCAGTTTTTAAATGTATGAAGAGGATTATAAGAGGAAGGATGTGATTCTCCCCTTTTCCTTATAAGCCTTTTCATATATTTAAAAAGCGGATTGCCCCCTTCACTTTTATAGGTTTTTTTATATATTTAAAAAGTGGGAGAGACTTATAAAAGGGGAGGGTCTTTCTCGTTTGTAATTGTTAATGAATTATTAATCATTATTAATGATTTATTAACGATTATAAAGGGAAAGGAACTTTTATAATCGTTAATGAATTGTTAATCGTTATTAACTATTCATTAACAATTATAAAGGGGAAGCCCTCTTATAAGTCTTTCCGACTTTTTAAATGTGTGAATGTATGAAGAGGCTTATAAGGGGGACAGGTGATTCTCACAATCGCCCCCTTCCACCTTATAAACCTTTTTTCTTATAGTTTAAAAAAAAATTACATTTTTTTTCGCCCTCTTCCCCCTTATAATTCTTTTTCTTATAGTTTTTAAAATTATTTTTATAGTTTTTTTTATAGTTTTAAGTTTTTAATATTGTTTTTTTATAATTTTAGTTTTTTAACACTATTTTTTATATACTTTTTTTAGATATTTTTTAATGTTGTTTTTTTTTTCTTTTTTTCTAGATCATTTTTTTTGTTTTAATTGCGTCGAGGGGCGCATTCTGCAACTCAATATAAGGTTGATGTGTGATTTTGTGCCTAAATTCAACATGGAGTTGACACGTGTCACTCTCAAATAATAATTAAAAAAAAAAATAAGTAAATGAAAATTGTATATGTTGGTTCTAACCTTTTGCACTCTAAAATGGGTTAAGGAGGAAGGGTTTGCACCTCGAGAGATTTGATCCCTCTGGACGCTTCGTAGAACCAGAGTTAAGATGGGCCTATCCTGGTTTTTAATTTGTTTTTGTGTTGAAAGACACTCTATAACCTAGTATGAGAGAGATGTCCATGTAACATAACACATTAAAATAATAATAATAATAAATCTACAAAATAACAAATTAATATTTAATTAATAATAAAATAATAAAATAATAAAAAAACATTAAAATATATATATATATATATATATATATATATATAAACAACAAGTCAACTCAATTAATAAATCAACACAATAATCAAAACACGTAAATAGTATCACCAGCATAGATCCATCTTAACCTTGTATCTATCAAGCGTCGAGAGGGATCAAATCTCTAGAGGTGCAAACTTTTAACTTTTCCTCAAGTTTTGCACTCTAAAAAAGGTTTTCACCTCGAGAGATTGGATCCCTCTCGGCGCTTGATAGATCTGGGGTTAAAATGGATCTTTATATATAGTCTTAGTGGGCATTAACCGCCACCACCATCATTATATATTGTTAATGCATTTTTTTTAAGTTTTTTTTTTATCAGTTTTAAAGGTTTTTTTTCAAAAAAAGATTAGAGAAAGGTGACGATGGAGTGTGGGTGAGTAGGATGAATTTAATTCCAATAATGGTGTTTTTTTAAGCCACAACTTCAAAAATATTTCAATTTTATGTTTAAAATAAAATTAAAAAATGTAATACTACAACCCCCCCTTTTTGTATTTGGGGTTGATTTTAAGATTTTGGTTGCATTGGTACTCGTTGTTAAGATGATGGTTTCAAATAAGTTGTAATTTTGACTCTGAAAAATCAAAATCATACTATTTGTAACACCACTTTTTGATTCGGGGGTTGATTTTAAGAATTTTCTTACAATAGTATAGGTTGTTAAGGTCATGGTTTTAAATAAATCATAATTTTAACCTCTAAAAAAATACAAAAATAAAAGAGGTGTCATTGGTAAAACCAATTTTCAATTCATGGGTTGTTAAGGTTTTTGTTAATGACATTTCAAGCTATAGTTACAAAATGTTGTAATTTTGACCTCGAGAAAGGGTGCCACCAATAGAACCATTTTTCGATTCAGGGGTTGATTTTAGTATTTTTGACGCAAAAATATGGGGTTGATTTTAGTATTTTTGACGCAAAAATATGGGGTTGATTTTAGTATTTTATTGCACTAGAGTTATTGTTTTGAGGTCACAATTCTCGTTAGGTTGGTAACTATGTTCTAGATGTAGATTGTGATTAGTCCCATGAAACTTCTGAAAAGACAAGGTATTCATTTTATGATACCCGAAGTGGGAAGGATACGAAACAAGACCCTCATTTTGAAGGGAAACTTTCTCAATCCTACATTGTTTCCCTTCTTAGTATTCCTTAAACATTGTCCCCTAGATTGCTTCCCTTCTTAATATTCCTTAAACAATGTCCCAAGTTGAATACATTCTTTCCAATCATGTTTATAGAGTAACATATATGGACCTCATTCAAGAAATAGATAAATACTACATTAAATGACATCACGAGGACAAAGACAATCATCTTTGTCCTAATAATGAGCCTCGAAAGAGGGCTCGAAATGTTGACATAAACATGGATAACTTTGTGACAATCACAAAGAATACTGCAAACTATAATAATAATAAATTAATACATGTGAATTCTCATCCTATACTACCATGAGGACATCTAAGAGTTAGTCTATGAAACTGAGATGGAGGGGAGAAGCACAATGAAATAAAAGACAAACACTTTGTTTTGTGTCTACACTTATCCTAAATGTTCCTACATGAAGATAACTCTATTTCAGAATGTCATCAATGTTGAATGATCTATTCAAGATATTTTTGTTGGTACTATATAAAGATAAGTGTCCATACTTAAATTACATGGGGACAAGAATGACACTTTGCGTAGCTAGTTTAAGGAATTTATTCACACATATAGAGTTGCTCCGAGCCCTTATACACATAAAGAACAACCTCCTTTCCAGTCCATATATTGAGTTTGTGTCAACCAATTTTCTAACAACTCCAATAGATCCAAGAAGAGATTGTCACATTGATTTTTTAGGTAACTCCCATATCTAGTGTCATTGCCAAGGGTACCTTCATCTTTGAATTACTTAATAGTTCAAGATTATTGTTTTAGTCTCATCTCCTTTCTCTCCAATTCTTGCTTTGGGAATTCAGATTGACTTCTCACGATAGGGAGATACGAGTGAAAAATATGACATTCTATTTTTTATTTTTCAATAGCAATGCTTATTGAAAGGCAATATTGAATATTTGAAGCATGTTGTTTCTATACCAGAAACCAAACTCCAACAACCTAGCCTTCAAATCGTAGCCCACATTAATTATAAATTTGTCAAAACCAACACAAATTTCTTTCATCGCTTACAAGACAAGAGAAAAAGAAAAAAAATGATATACACAACTCTTAGCCTAGTTAATTGGACATTGTGGAGAAATTTGGGTTGAGATTAAGTTCCTTGAGAATTTAACTAAAATAACAAAGACATAATCCTTACTATTTTTGTTATGTTTCATGAATATATCATATGGGTAAGATATAGTAGTGCAATCTCTAAGTTTCAACTTCTTGATTGCTCCTTACAAAGAATTTTTGTTGAGATAGAACAACACTCTCTCTAGGATTTTGTTGAGATAAAACAACACCCTCTCTAGGATTCAACTTCTTAACTACTCCTTCAAAGCATTATTTTGTTGAGATAGAGCAACACTCTCTCTACGATTCAACTTCTTAACTACCCCTTGAAAGCATTCTTTACTGAGATAGAGTAACACTCTATCCCAACGCTTACTCAATTTATAATATATATCATCCCTGGAAATATTCTTTCACAAAATAAATCATAATTCATTAAAATATATCAACAATATTTTAATTGTAAAGCATTTTATAAAAAAAACAATATTTTAATTATAAAGCATTCTTAAAAAGACAATATTTCAATGATAAAGGATTCCAATAAAATACATAAACATGATCATCATACTAAAATTATTTATTATGATGATAAGATTATCGTAATAAGGTTATCTTTTCATTTCAACACAAAATCGTAATTTGGAATATTCACATTAAATGGATAGAACTACCTACCCTTGTATTATGATAAGATTATCTTTTTATTTCTAGACAAACTTGTCATTTGGAATCCTCACATTAAATAGATAGGGCTACTCACTCTTGTATTATTTTTATATAAGACAATATAGATTTACTCTTGTATTCTTTCTATATGAGACATTATACATCTTTTGTCTTTACTTAAAAAAAAAAATTTGTCTTTATCTTTTTTCTAGGGAACAAAATTCAAAACATTTTTTTCTTACCATATTTAATTTAAAATATAAAAACATGTCCACCACTTAAATGATTAAATATAAAAATATAACCACCACTTAAATGAAGATTTATTTATATAATTATAAAATACAAAAGTAAACCACAACCCACTAAAAATGGAAAACTTTATTAATATAGTTAATTTGAAGGTTAACATTTCTCCTTTATGTTATTGAAGTCAATGCTCACACCCATTTTGCTTCCTAGTGGTGCTCATCCTTCTAGATGTAGTGGTTGATTGACTTCCCACTATTCTAACTCATGTTGTGAAGTTGTGCGCTTCCAATTATTTTCATGTTTCATGTTTTCCTAACAGTATTATGGCTCTCACATCCTTTTTTTAAATCCAAAAGAAGAGAAAATGTCTTAATCTGGTTGAGAATCATACTATGTGCATGCACGTAAAACTTTAAAAAAAATCAAATATGGACCCCACTCATTCACAAACATAGTGTATCTAAAATAACTTACGTTTTTCATGTCAATAATTTATGCTTTAATTCTTTGTTGATATAATTTATGTTTTAATTCTTTGTTGATTTAATTTAGTATTAATGTTACTAATAATATTCAAAGAAAAAGTATATAATAAAGAAACAAAGCTTTATAGGGATTCTAAATAAATATGGAAAATTGATTTTAAAAAGAGTTAAACAAAGATAAAGTTTTATAGGATTTTAAAAATTTAGAAATAAATATTTGAAAATTTGATTTAGAAAAAGTGATAAAGATAAAGAAATAAAAGATAAAGATACAATGAATTTGATAACAAATGTATAAATAAATAAGGGAAGAATAATTTCTATTAATATTTAAAATTAAGAAATAAATAAATGAATTTATATTGTAAATGTGTCAATTAGGTTTAGTTCGAGTGGTTTGTGGTGTGGGGTGTTTTCCTCATACCTAGGTTCAATTTCGGCAAGTGACATGTTGAATTCTTAAATGAGAAAGCTATCGAAAAAACCTCCTCTTCCAAGCTCTATTCTAAGTTAAATTATAAAAAAAAAATTATACTCTAAAGAAAATTTGGTTTTTTACATTTAAAAAAAAATTAAAATCCAATTTAAAGTTTCGTATTTATTAAATATATGATATAATTTAAGGGGCGGCAGGAGGGGGAGGGGTTATCTACGACCCCGCTGAAATTCGAGAACTAGTCTACTACTGGGGACTAGGGGAAGAAACCAATAATATAGCAGAAGCTCTGAGTCTCTGGCAAGGACTCGGCCAAGCCCGGAAGCTAGACATCAATGAAATCATGGTGATAGGAGACTCCCAGATCCTAATCCAAGCCTTGGCACCAACTCGTTGCCAAACCAAATGAAAATTCGACAAATCTTCAAGAAAATTCAGAGGCTCTCTAAATCCTTCCGAAAAATTGAATTTTTTCATGTGCTCCGGCATTTAAATGGCAAAACAGACCAGACAGCAAACGCAGTTGTCCCCTTGAGCAAGGGTCTTCTCTTCCTCAATGGGACCCTGTCTATTGCCTCCCTTCACGTAGCAGGTGGTCTACTGGAAATCCAGAGGCAAGTGGCACTTGGATCCTCCCCATGCCCTGACTTGTGGCAACCCCTCCCCGTCACACTAGCCTGACGCTTCCCCCGCACGCTGGTACTGCATCCCCCAGCTCACGTCTTGTCGCTCCCTCCCGCATGATCCTGCACTCACGAGCCTCATGCTGCTCTATATGGAGCCCATCCCCCTCCCACATGACACTTGAGCGAGATTTCTCTGTCTCATGGCACCGCACGTTTGCGATGAAGATAAATCCAGGGGGGCAGTCACTTGCAACTCATCTCTCTACGGTGATTATCTGTCTTGCTCGTCTGGTTTTGCTTGCTCCTTCGCCCTGCTCTCTTCCTCAACTTACCCCCCACCCCACCCAATGGCCTCCAGCTCCAACTCCGTTGCTCCCCCTAGTCCCTCCTCCTCTCTGGAACTGAAAATCCGCACTCTGAAGCGAATTCTTAGCGCTCATAAGGGCTTTCTCCTCCGGTTGGATGGGGAAGGTGGTCGACGTTTCGAGATGCTCGAGAAAGACTTAATTCAGCTCAGAGAAGAAGCAGTAGAAGCCCTCGCGTTCATGATGCAATAGGTCAATGGAAAAATTGTTGAATTGGAAGCAAGACTAGAAAAGTTGGAGCTCTAAGCCACCAAGACGACCCTCCAGATTGAGGCAGGGATGAAGGCTCCATTGAACGAAGGACCCTCAAATCCGGATTCGCAAGCTTAATTATGCTCCTCCCCACTGATGGTAATGGCCCTTTTTTGGTTCTCTGTCAGGTTCAATGTAAACAAGATTCTAGCTCCTTCTTTATTATCAAGCTGACACAATGTAAGCAGGTTTTTAACCTGTTTGTAGCCAAGTTTTGATTTCTAGGACAGAATGGGAAATTTTGGACTTTATATCAAGACAGATATATATGTAATCTTGGAATCCATGCACATGATGCATGTCTAAATTTTGTAAATGTTATCACAGTGGTTATACCACTGCTTCTTTAATATAATCTCCACTTTCTTATATATATATATATATATATATATATATATATATATATATACACTATATATTTATATAAGGTATTATCTAATCAATTAAAATTATGAGAAAAACCATGATTTCTATTAGAGTTGTGTACAAATTCATCATCAAAAACTATATATTCATACAAGGTGTTATCTAATCCATTAAAATTATGAAGAAAATCATGATGTCTATTGGAGTTATGTCCAAATCCATCATTTTAAAAAAATTGTGTTTTGCATAAATTTTAGCTCACACCACCATTAACCACTTTGGTACATAATCCAATTTAAATAATATAAATATTAATTAATATCTACATCGTATATCTATACAAGGTAGGTATTATAGTAATAGAGTAAATTATAATAAATAAAGGTATTATAGTAATAGAGTAAATTATAATAAATAAAGGTATTATAGTAATAGAATAAATTATAATAAATAAAAGTACTAGCACAGCCAGCTAGATAATGAAATTTTAACTGAGCCAGATAATTAAACTCTGAAGAATTCCAAAAGTTAATCATTTAAACGTGGTAATCATATGATGTTACAATAATTTTTTAATATGATTAGGTAAATGTTAAAAAATAAACAAGATAACGAATGCATTTATAATAATTATAGTAACAAAATAAATTATAATAAATAAAGGTATTATAGTAATAGAATAAATTATAATAAATAATGATAATAATTTAATTGAAAGTTACAAAGTATTTAGTATTCAAATTATTTAATTGAAAGTTACAAAGTAGTTAGTACATCATTTTATTTGTGGGATATGAAATCCTCTCTAAGTAATGATTTCATTACATACTTTATAACATTATAACTATGTTAGTTTCCTTTCAATTTAATTATAATTTATAACATTATAACTATGTTATTTTCCTTTAAATTTAATTATATAATTTTTTAAAAAGAAGAAATCATTTTTAAGTAAGGATTTCATTATATAATTTTTAACATTATATAGGTTATTCTTTTTCAAATTTAAATATATATTTAAAAAAAAAATACTCTCAATAATTAATAAATAGATAAATTTAATTTATAATTTATATGTAAGTTATCCTTTTCCAAATTTAAATTTGTAATCTTTTTAAAAAAAAAACATATTCTCAATAATTAATAAATAAATAAACTCAATTTTTTTATAAAATTAAACCTTTTCCTCGAAAATGAAAATTTGGTGTTTAGAGATTTTCTAAAAAAAAAAATCACGTAATCTCAATAATTAATAACTATAATTATATAACTAGATAAACTCAATCTTTTTTAAACTAAACCTCTTCCTCCAATTTAATAAAAAAAATTGTTCTTAGAGATTTTCTAAATCAAAATGTAGCTTCACCTCGCATTAAAAATATACTCACATGAGTGTTGAATTTTGTCCCGCGATTTAATCACTCCTTATCGTAACCAATTAAAATTACTTCTATTTCAAGAGGCTAAAGGTCCATTTTAACACCGCGTTTCCCAAGTCTCCAAACGCCATGGCTCCTTCCTAGCGGCCTATCATCTTCGACGTACGCCATTGATTTGCCAAAAATAACCTCTACCCATATCTTCATCCGCCGCGTTCTACATATTCCCCGATTTCAGCGATTCCTCCGGTGTCGTTTTCCCATGTCCGTCGACGCCTGCTTCTGATAAGCTTTGCTCTCAATCCATCTCAAACAAACAAGCCGAAGAGGAAGGCTCGATACCTCGATTGTGACGAGCTCGATGTTGAAGTCAGGCGCCATGAACAATTACAGAAACTCCTCCTCAAGGGAGTTCTTGTCCCACAGGCCCGCAATTAGTTTGAGCAATGCGACCAGGGAACGTGAAGACGACCTCCAGCTGTTCGATTATATGCGTAAAAGAGAGGAGCTGCTTCAGATTTCTGACGAATTGGGTATATATACACGCTACATTTCAGCTTGATTTTCTTTTATTTTTGTCTGTTTATTGTCTTTTATTGGTTCTGTTTCCTTCTTCTCAATTGGAACCCAATTGTATAGGAAAGTGAAGAGAGTGGGCTCATGTTTGGATGAAAGAATGAATTAGTTTAATGCTCCCTTATCCTGTTTGCCTTTGGAACATCATGTGTTCCAGTTATTGATTTTCTTGATCTTCTGAATTCAGTAAGTTTTGGATGTAGCCAGATGCTCCGGTCATGATAGACTTGTATTTTTCCTGGGTTTTTTGGTGGTAACTTGCATTGTTTATTCTTTTGAGATCCTATCCATCCACCCATTTCAATAATTGTGTCACCTGACTTAGTTTTGGCCAAGTTCCATTGCTTCTTTTGGACTGCAAAGGCTGGATTATTAACTCATGCTTATTAAGCACACACACGTTGTTGCTGTTGCAGTGGTTTGGGAAGTCCATACTGATCTTTATGAATTTTCCACATCATGATCTACCAGCTTAGGATTTTGCTCAGGTGGCTAGAACTCTCCAAATTAGCCTCCAAGAAAGGAGGCTGAACTGTGAAAGCCCATTAGTGTACCTTGAAGGTACGGCAGACTCTACATGAGAGCATTCAAAGTTGTTTCTGATCGCATTGTGTCGTTTCCTCTTACGGAAGATACCCTTTTAGCAAGTTTTAGACAACTTATCAAATATGGTTTTCTAAAGTTAGTTCGATATCCTCCTTAGCAAGTCTGGTGTTGTTCCCCATCTATGCATAGTTCAGCTTTAGACATTGGTGCTTTGACTAGGCCTAGCAGATGCAGCTTAAATAACCCTCTACAAAATGTAGTGTCTTGGAGAGAGGCAGGGGAACTTTTCAACTGGAGATCCCAAGTTAAAATATTCCGTGGATCCCATAGGCCAGACATTACATCTGGATTCTCATAAAAACAACATTGACACACTCAAAACCCATTATCTACTTTCTTGTGCCAATCGGTATATTAGCACAAATCCTCTAACCTTCTTGTACATGATAGTTGGTAACCAAGCACTCTCGAGGCACAAGATTCAAATCGATAGTTGAATATGCAGAACAGATAAGAACATAGTTGATACTAGACACCCATGAGACATGGAATTCAAATGATAGGAATCAAAGCTATCATCATCCTTTCTTGTGCATTATAATAGGCACCTAGGCACCCCCGAAGCAGCAGCTCCAAATGATAGCTCAGCTAGTGCAACAGTATCCATAATAGATGAAAACATAGTTGATAGTAAGCACCCAAGCAGCTGCCAGGCATGGAATCCAAATAATAGGAAGCACATCTATCATCATCCCTTCTCTTGAGACTAGTCACCCAGGCATCCCCGAGGCATGAGATTCAAATGGTTTCTTAGCTACCGCAACATATTCAGAATAAATAAGAGCATAATTGATATTAGGTGCCCAGGCACCTTCTGAGACATGAGATCTAAATGATAGTTATCCCAGTTATCAACTACTGCAAGAGTGTCTTCATTGCTAATGAAGACTCATTGCTCATGAAGATGGAACTTGAACAATGTGTCCAGTGAATTCTTTACTTTTCCGATAGAGCACAAGCACATGTCCCTTTCCATCCAAATCCTAGTTAAAAAATAATGCAAAGGGAGGAAGCACAATTTATTTATTTTATCCTTGGTTCCCTTGATATATGATTCCATTGCACTATCTTTGCAATCGTTTGCTAAAGAATACATGCAATTATGGCTTTATCTTCTTAATCCATTATTTTTCGGTGACATCGAGCGACTGAGGATTTGACTCATTCTCTTGGAAGAATGGATTGCTTTAGTATATTACTCTGGTTGACTACAGTAGGTTTCGACAAGATTGGAAGTGTAGCAAGCCCAGCTCCATCCCTTTGAAGCTCATGCCATGTGAGAGTGGCTTAACACTTCATAGACCTCACCAGTGAACTGATGTCCGTGTCCTGTGGGGGTTTAACCTTCCGTGGACCTCAGCAATGAACCAACACCCTGTTGGCAGAAATATAGCTATTCAAAGTTCAAACTTAAAAGGCACTACTAAGGAGAAAGGGCCCATAATTCATGGAACGAGCAAGCAAACAATGCACCCAATTGGCACATTCCAATGCCAAGGAAAGAAGAATTTACCGATCTTAACTATCCTGATACGCCATTAACAACTCGATTATGGCTCCTAACATTGTAGCAAAGCTATCCAAATACATTGGCTGGTCCCACTAATAGGAATAAATCCTGTATCAACTTGGGGAGCTAATTCACTTTGAAGAGGTTGCTTATCTTAATGCCTATTCTTGTGTAAAGTAAGTCAAGCAATAAATGGTTGAATATAAGGAAATCAAGAAGTTAAAGCAATAATTTCGGATTAGTAATAGCAAAATTTTTTCTTATTTGCAGGAAGAAACAAAATCAGCAGTTCACCTATATGCAAAATACCAACATCTAAGCCAACGCAAAAGGGAGGGTATGATGACTTCCTAAGTGCAGACGATGATAAAAATGACTATGACTGGTAAGTACAGCTGAAATTAATCGTCAACTGATAAGTTATTGGGAATTTGGGAAGATAGAGTATATACACACCATTGGTGATTGATATGTTTATTTGTAGCATCTAAATTGTCATTTTAAATTCTAGTTTGGATGGTTATTAGAATTAATGCAAACTTTATTATTTTCATGCAGGCTTTTAACACCCCCTAGCACTCCCCGGTTTTGTTCCTTGGACATGGAAGAAAAAGCTGCAGGCTTCTCTGAAAGGGAGAATCCTGTTGTTCTGCCTCTCCCTCCTTTAAGGACATCCAGGGTAAGTGGTCATCCCAACATTGTTCAGCATTGTTAGACGATTCCAAGCCTATGCTTTGTTTATTGTATTCGTGTGCATAATGTAGAACTTGTCTGGAATGACTACCAATTCTGCCGTAGGCTAGTTAATAATTGGCTACTAAGTTGATAGGCATTCATTAACCAAAGTCAAGGTTAATTGATAGAGTTTTTACCGTTGATTAGTATAGAATATCTTAACATTGAAGTATGTGGACAGAGACCGTAAGCTGGGACAAAAGTTATTTTCTCCTCTATTTAATTGTAAACCTTCCTTGGTGAGAACTTAGAAGTCTCGTAGCATACTGTAAATATTGAAAGAAGCTTCATAGGAAAAACTAATAATTGAAAAGAAAAGCATATGGGACTTTTATGTCAAAGTGAAACTGTTCAATGGTCTGATGAAATTTTACTGATAAAGACACGATTTCCTCAATCCATGTTGCATCTGTCCATGAACACTGTTTATGTGTGTGATACAGCGTTTTCTCTGCCCTTGTGTTATTTTGAGTTTGCTTTCAAATTTCAATGCTGCACTTGCAATATATGATATTAATTTATACCTTCCAATTATAGTTGCAGAGGTACTATTCTTTTTCTCTATTGTAGTCCTATTTGTGGTCCTCTGGGTGCTTTCTTCTTGTTTTTCATTACTATGTTGAAGGGATTGGTAATTCTAGGTTTTACCATATTGCTTGCTGGTTCTTTGTAGATTTGATTGACATATAATAGGCTGTTTCTGTTTTTGGGATGTCTGAAGTTTCTGGTACATGAAATTGACTTTCTACAATGTGCAGCTCCCTAACCTTCGGATAGAACCTTCATTGAAAACTGTGAGGGGCGGTTCAAATTCACGTCAGATAACCCCCTCCTATGGGAGAAATGGTTTAACAAACACAACAACACAGAAATCTTCAGTGACAACACCAAAATCTGCAGCTTCTTCAAGGTCTTCCACCACCTCATCAAGGTTAAGAATCTATGCACCAAAGCCGTCCTATGGGAATGTCAGTCTAAGAAACACAGCAACACAGAAACCTTCAGTGACAACACCAAAATCTACAGCTTCTTCAAGGTCTTCTAACCCCTCATCAAAGTCAATTGTGTCTGCATCAAAGCCCTCCTATGGGATCAATGGTTTAACAAGCACAGCAACACAGATATTTTCAGTGACAACACCAAAATCCGCAGCTTCTTCAAGGTCTTCTACCATGTCATCAAGGTCAATATTGTCTGCATCAAAGCCCTCACCAAGGTCATCCATGCAGTTATCAAAACCACCGTGTCGATCTTCCATGCCAAAACTAAGTCAGAAGAATTCAGTTCCTCCACAATCTTCTTCTGTGAGCAAAGCTAGCACCATGCCATCCAGAAATTCAGCAATGCCACAAGGAACTTCTCTAAGAGTGAAAACAAAGCCTTTGCAGTCTTCTTTAATACCTGTTTTTTCACTTGAAACACCTCCAAATCTAAGGACTACAATGCCAGAAAAAGCAGCTTTAGCTAATAGAAGTAGACCTGGAGCCCCCAGCTCTGTGCAGTGTACAACTGAAGCTCCTACCATAAACATGCCAAGAAGACAGTCATGTTCACCAAGCAGAACAAGAGGAAGAGTTTCATATGACAGCCTTAATGGTGATAGGTCTAGTTTGCAGACTACCAAACTGCATAGTAATGGCATTCACTGCGTGACAATGCCTGTTGTACTTGGCAACAATATGGTAAGGAAAGGCATAGATGCAAGGAGATCTCTCTCTCAAGGTATAGTAAAGGAAGCAACTACTCAGTCTGTCAATGCCACTTTGCAACCCAAAAAGACAGTGAAGTCAATGTCATCTCAAGAGAATATTGGCTTTGGGAGGACACTCTCAAAGCCAGCCTTGGATATGGCTCTCAAACACATGGTATGTATTTACTATTGACTCAACAATCTTGTCTGCATAATTTGTCTTGGCATGGACCTTACTGCAGTATTCTTCTTTTGCCTAAAATGAATGCAGTCTGTCTTGCAATTTGGTGTGCAGCATTGATAATTCATACTCATGGAACATGCTTGTGTTGCACTTGTGGAAAAGACTGTTGTATGCAGAAGCTTCAATAAAAATTGACATTTCTTCTCTGCTGTTTTCAGGATATAAGGCAAATTACACCAAGTAGTTTCCAGCCTCATATGACCATCATGTCAAACTCATCCCCGGATACTGTCCGAGCAGGAGCCATCAAAAGCAAGCGATCTAGTATACATGACTCTCCAATAGCTACTAGTAGCAATGCAAGTTCTGAGTATGGTGCAAGCATTGCCCCAGATCCTCAATGGAGTGTGTTTGACGACAATGATTTTGGGAGTGAGAGAGATAGTCAATACAATAGAATTCAAATCCAGGGAGATGGCAGGAGCACAAATTGGTTGAACAGTCCAGAATATGGAGAGAATAAATATGGTCAGTCTCTCTTTTCTGACCAAGGAATTGAAATATTATCTGATCCAATGTATGATGCCCCAAAAGCATACACTAGCAGTGAATATTATAAGATTTAAATTGGAAACAAGTATTGATGACACTTGTATCACCCAAGAAAGAAAATACATCAGCAAGAACCATTTGATTGGCCACAGCTGCACCATCCTGATATGCTTGTTTCATGAACTTGTGTACTGCACCGAGCTATTTTCTGGCCACAGGCCAGTCATCTGCAACCTCCCCTTTCTAAAGCAATGTTTGACTTTTGGGTGTTTCCTTAGATAATAGTCACAACACAAGTCTTATCAGTCTTTGGGTCACTACTTTTAGAGACAAAAGCACAACTGGGATTGAGCAGGTTCAGGCACCTCCAAATGCAGAGGAGCTGCAGGGCTATTGCTTCTTGGGAAGCCTTTGTGCAATTTGGACCTGTTCTGGAATTAATTTATGGGACTTAGCATAGCTTATGCTGAAAAACTTCATGAAATTCATCTTCAAGCTTATCAGTTAAAACAGATAAAATCATGAACCTGGTCCATGAACGCAGACCTTGTTAGAAGATGTTGTAAGCATCATATGAATGGGAAAGATACTGATTGCATCCGTCTCCATATGTTTGATGCATCTTATTCGCATCTGACATTGACATGTATATATTGAGGTTATCTGATTGTTGAAGGTTTCTTTTACTTCAATAAAATTTCAACATTTTTGTTGTGTCCAATGTTTGGTTGAGTAGATTTACACAATCAGGTAACAGAAATAATCATTCCATGATGTGTTCAATTTTATCATTCTTCAATATGTCATAATTATAACCCTTTTATTGGAAATTGGCAAGGTTCATGGGACTGGGACTGGCCACAATTTTATTGTCCTCCCAGCTCAGCAGCATACTGATTGGGATTTATTGCAAAAAAGGCAACAGAGCATAGAAGGTAGTGCATCTTTGAACATGGATGCATGATAAGAATGACATTACATTCGAGCCCTGAGCTTCACCAACACAAAATCACAATTATAATGAAACTCATCCAGCTGCAAGCATGGTTAGATTGCTGGTTAATTGCTTAACTTCTTTAAATGAGCTTGAGGCAAAGCAAGAACCAGCAAATAATGTGCAGCTGTGAATATTGAGGAGATCAGTCGGAGGTTGCTGGGCTTCACAACAAGCTTAACAGTTAATACAAAGACACAGAATGTTTGTGATCAGATCCCGAAGACAGATAACTGCCAGTTGGGAAGTTGCAAACATCAAGCATTTACAAGGATATACGATGGCAGCCAAATACTGTCAGGAATTCATCCATCTTCCAACTATTGGATTCTAAACAATTCAAATCAAGCAGGCCGAGACAAGCTTCCCTGCATTCATACAAACTTGAGTGGCCTGAGGAAACAACCACACCTCCAAGCAGAGCACTATAGAAGGACATATCTTTGTTGGCAAACCCAGTTTGCCAGTTTCCTAAAGGAAGCCCGAAGATCCTTTGATAGGGTGGATCTTTCTTAAACGGGGTCTTCGAGAGAAAACCAAAATGTTCAGTTTCCATAGTGTCTCAGCTTTCTCAATTTAGATGATAGTTTTCCTACAAATACATTGTTCAGCTTCCTTGTACATTGCAATACGACTTGATCAATGTTAGTCTGGCTCCTTTACTTTTTCTGGAGTTTTGACGAGCTTTGCTGCTTATATGCATGTGAAAAGCAAGTCACAAGACTGGGACGTGGGAACCACTTGACAAAACCTATGACTTGGGCTCATGAAAGACTGGGAAAAACTTTGTATGAAACTCTGCAAATAAATTAAATAGGCAAAGATCAAAAATTACTATCAAAACAGTAAAAGCTCCAAAAAACATTCATATTTGTCAAGTAATCCAGTCAAACTCGCTTACATCTTGGATGGCAACCAAAGTGTGAGCTCGCTCTGCTAGTGTTTGAGTAAAGGTCTGAGGATTGCATGCAATCCCTCGTGCCTTCTGCACTTAATGCTAGTCTCGTCGAATTGGATTCAGCACAATTGTCCCTGATTGGTAGCGGGGGCTATTGTAAGGCATTTTCGGAAGCTTATTATGGCTCACTGTCCACCCGAAAATGCTATTATTGTTTTTGGAAGCGAAGACGGATTTGGCAGCAGTTATGGGAAATCCCCATTGATATTTTTGTTGTTGAAAAATGACAAGGTCTGTAATGCTTTTTCGTAAGAAACATTGTTAGGTTATTTTGTGGGTTCTGCTCCTCCTGAAACTATCATTAGGAGTTGGGTCAAGGAAATTTGGGAGCCACATGGGTGGCAGCGTTTCCACACCCACAGCCTGACTAAAGGCTCCTTCTGTGGTAGTTCGCTGATAAGGTGTTGATAAGGCCCACTTCCTTGAAGTTATCAAGCGAGGCCCTTGATCTGTAAAAATCTCACTAGGGTTTTCTACTCACTAGGCAGGTCACTAGAAATCTCATTGCAAAAGAATTAGCTCAGCACAAAAACTACAAAAATATTTATTGTTAAATGTACAATAACAACAATAATCTCATTCCGAATTACAACACTCAGACATGAATGAACAACATTACCAACCACAACTTTCTTTATTGAAATTTATACACAACAGAGCCACTGACCAAACATAAACAGTAACCAAATCCGCCTCAGCGACATATACAGAATGGCACCTGGTTAAATTGATAACAGTTCGCTTGGTCAGAACAACCAATTCCCCCTTTGCAACAAATTGGCAAAAACACCTTTATATATCACTGGCTAATAATCGACACAATACTGACGACTCAAAAACCAAACCTCCTACCACAGTAACCAAAAAGCGTCTCCTTCTTCTCAGAATCTGTAATTTATGCATGGACTGAAGAAGACAAAGCGATATAGAGTTCAACTGCCCAGTGAGTTTTGAGAAATGTATTCAAACTGCGGCTTCAACATCTGAATTCGTATTTTTTTCCCAACTTGACGTGGACAATTTCTTCTCGTGCTAATCGGAACCATAATATCAAGGAGATGCCCACTCTGGCGGCCTCTTAATATCAAGGAGATGCCCATTCTGGCAGGCTTGGCTCAAGAGTGATATGGCTTTTGGTATATTTACGTCGAAAGGCGTACATTTATTAATAATGGGCACAATTAATGATCTTTTAACCTTATTTAACCTTAAATCATAATCTGATGGCTATGTATTGAAGATGTTGACATATTCTTAGTCGTCCTCCAAAATCAATGGGTCAGATTTATTATTCATAACTTTCTTGCATTTATCAAGGCATCCGTTAACATGTTTACTTTTTAATATTTACCTAATCACATTAAAAACTTATTGTAAGGATATATAAATGCCACATTTAAATGATTAAGTAGGATTAAACCCTGCAGCCAAAAGTTTCATATTACCACATACATTTTATATTAGGGGCAAGAGTTTTTAGCCGATACCTTTCGGCTTTCTCTAGCGCTAGTACAATCCCAATTAATGTAATTGTGGATACCTTTTGGCAATTATTAATTCTCACTTGTTTTATAATTTATATAATTTAATGTGTGATATTTGATTATATGAGAATATTGTACTTGGTTAGTGTATTGATCAATTTCAAGTATATTTAATGTGTGATTCTCTCAATTTATTAGTTTATATTTTGATGTTTGGTTGTAATATTAATAAGCTTTTATTTTGATGTTTGGTTGAAATATTGATAGTGTGTTTATCTTGAATTATACTTTTATGTATTTATAATATTTTGATGTTTAGTTGAAATATCGATAGTGTGTTTATTTTGAATCATAATTTTATGTATTTATAATATTTTGATGTTTGATTGAAATATTAATTAGTTCTTATTTTGATGTTTGGTTGAAATATTGATAGTGTGTTTATCTTGAATCATAATTTTATGTATTTATAAGTATATAAGTATTTATTCAATATAATACTCAATATAATTTTCTTTTTCATAAACTTGCTTTGGTATGTTGTTGACAAAATGGACAGAAGGGGGGTGCGGATCTTTACAACCCAAGATCCAACTACAAGTTTTTTTAATTGCATCAACTTAAATATATTATGTCCCGTCTTTTAATTTTACCAATGTTGAAAGCTTTTACTTCTTGTTAATGTTGAAAACAAAAAATTATGCATTCAACAGTACAATAATAAAAGAACACGACCTCTTCTGGCTTCATTTCTTTCATGGTAGCTCACTCTAGGCCAAGGCGGCTTCAACACATAGAAATGATTGATCTCTACACCCTTAGTGTGATATTCTTTGAACAATTTATTAGTGTGTTAAGATAGTGTATTTATCTTGAAGCATAACTTTATGTATTTATAAGCATACAATTATTTGTTCAATAAAACACACAACACAGTTTGCTCTCTCGTTTGTTTACATGTATCAAATTGTAAACTTGTTTTGAGCACTCTAATTTTTTCAAAGTAACAGTCCCAGAACTGCAATCCAGCCAGTGAAGACCAAGGGTATGCCACTAACAAAATGGATGGAAGGGTGGGTGCACATCGAGTAGGAGAATTGACCTTTACGACCCAAGATCCAACGACAAGCTTTTTAATTGCAACAACTTAAATGTATTATGCCTGGTCTTTTAATTGTACCAATGTTGGCGGTTTTTACTTCTTGTTAATGTTGAAAACAACAACTATGCATTCATTATGCATTCATTAGTACAATAATAAAAGAACACAACACCCTTTGGCTTCATTTCTTTAGTGGTAGCTCAGTTTAGACCAAGGTAGCTTCAACACATAGAAATGATGGTTCTCTACACCTTTAGTGTGATATTCTCCTAACAATTTATTAGTGTGCTAAAGATAGTGTGCTTATATTGAAGCAAAACTTTATGTATTTATAAGCATACAATTATTTGTTCAATGGGACATTCAATACATTTTTTCTCTCATGTTTGTTACATGTATCAAATCATAAACGTGTTTTGAGCACTCTATTTTTTCAAAGTAACAACCCTAGAACTGTGACCCAACCAATGAAGACCAAGGATACGCCACTGACAAAATTGACAAAAAGGTAGGTGCACACCAAGTAGGTGAACCGACCTTTACAACCCTAGGTCCAACTACAAGCTTTTTAATTGCAACAACTTAAATGTATTACGTCTTGTCTTTTAATTGTATCAATGTTGATGGCTTTAACTTATTGTTAGTGTTGAAAACAACAACTATTTATTCACCAATACAATAATAAAAGAACACGACATATTTTGGCTTCGTTTCTTTCGTGGTATCCCCGGGCAACTTCAACACATAGAGATGATGGTTCTCTACACCCTTAGTGTTTAATATTTTCCATCAGTTCTATTTAATCTTGGACATGCAAATGGGTTTATCAATGCTCAAATTTTATTGAATGTTTTTTTATTTATTTTAAACAATTTTTACATATTAAGTTGTGAAGAAAATATTGTCAAATTTTATTAAACGTTTTTTAATTTATTTTGAATATTTTTTACCTAATAATTTGTGAAAAAAATATTGTCATCATTAACTTTATCTAAAATTACCAACCCTTAAATTTTAAAAGTTAAAAAACACCTTGCCCATTATTTTATCATTACTATAAACCAACTAAAATTACCAACCCTTAAATTTTAAAGGAAGGGTTAGAAAACTCCTTGCCCATTATTTTATCATTACTATAAACCAATTCCTATATATAAAATTTTAAGTGAGTGTATCTATTAAAATTTTATTGCTCTCCTTATTTTAAAGTGGATTCTTATTTAATATATTAAATACGAGTGAAATTACAAAGAGAAAACCTAATATACATGTTTGTTTTAAAAGTTTAATTTTAAGTTAATTTAATAATGAGAAGAAGGGGAAGTTTTTTTCAACAGAAAAAATTTATCGATTATATTGATAATATAATTTTTACATCGTTAGAGTTTACAAAATATAGTGCTTTCTTCGATGATCACCTATGAATGGCTATGATCCAGTCCCCGAATAAAGGTCAATGATTGTAGCCAAAAAAGTGTACAGAAATTTTGTCGAGAACTGGAATGCTGACAAATCGTTCTCATGCAAAATTGCAAAGACAAGTGTAGAAAACATTAATTCAAAGTAAACTAAATGTGCCAGGGAAGAACCAAAAATTGTGGGGGACTTAAAATAAATTTATATGGACGAAAGGGCCCTCATTGTTTCTGAGCCAGTGATTATAGGAAAGTAGGTCGGCTTGCTTCTGAAGAGCAATCTTTGAGAGGGCATCTGCTTTCTTATTGTTTTCTCTCGGAGTGTGAATTAGAGAGAGCTACCTAAAATTTTGTTGAAGCTCTCGAGTTTTGTCCATCCAACCAAGAAGGGAGGAAACATGTAGCTTGCCTTTGGATTTTAACCAGTCTATCATGATTTTAGAGTCCCCAAGAAGTTGGAAGTCAAAAAGATTCAGCCTAGTGGCCAAGAGGAGGGAAGCCCAGGCCCCCATCAATTATGCCTTTGTATTGGTATTGGGACCGCAACTTAGAGTCCAACAATAGAATGAGTTATTTGAAATCTGAATGTGACCACCTGCTCCACAGTTGTGGCCATCCGATTGAGTAGCGCCATCGAACCAACCAGTAGGCAATCCCTTAGAGATCATTGTCTTGAGCCTAAGCTTTGGAGTTTTTTGTCTCCTGTGTAAATTTTTCCAGTTGGTAAAAGCATCGAGGGCTTTGTAAATTACCGAGGAGGTGGAGGGGAACACATTTGTAAAGATAGAATTGTTGCGTTCTATCCACACATACCAGTAGATGAAGGATGGGATCGTGCGTAGAGTAGGTTGTGTGTTGTTCCATCGATTAAAACACTCCAGAAGCGTCGGTCTGTCCCAGGTCGAAGTAAAATGCAAAGTCTCAGAGATCCTTTCCCAGACGTGATGTGTAAATAGACAACTAACAAATAGATGAAGTGTTGATTCCTCCTCTCTGCGACAGAGTGAGCAGAAGCTTGGTCTGATCCATCATTTTCTCTGAAGGATATCCCAGGTATTTAATTTGTTTTCAAAGGATAGCCAAGTGAACATTTTTATCTTCATTGGGATGTTCTAGCCCCAGAAGTTTTTCCTCCAACCCTCTATTGGACACGGCCACTATAGATTTGTGATGGTTGCATAAATATTTGAAGCAGTTAGGCGCCCAGAGGAGTCACCTCCATTCCAAAGGAGAATGCCCTCTCTCTCTTATAGCTTTATACCTATTGTCTGTAATGAGAAAGTAAATTGATCCCACTCTAAAGCGAGAGGAAATGGCATGCCAAGATCCACACTAGAGCGTCAGCAGTGGGTGATGGAATTGGAACCTCTCACATCTTTTGCTTGGAAGAGAAAATAGATGTGTAGGGAGTGAAGAAATGTGAGAAGTTGATCCGATAATAATGAAGTGTCTCCCAAGCCCAGAATCTAATCCTGACCAAGGTGTATGGAGTGGCCAGTCCCCGGATTCCAAGAGATCCAATGTGATATAAGTGGAGTCGTCCAAGCCAAGTTCCTCCAAGTGTAGGAGGTAGAACTGGGGATGGATGGAGGCGATCTAAGCCAACCAACAACTAATGTATGTGGGAGATATTTGTCCAAGATGACAGAATGCCAAATCCCTGTAGTTGTTAACACATGCCAAATTGTATTTGTTGCAAGCACTAAATTGAAGAAGAGGATGTTTCTGAGGCCCCATCCACCTTTGTGTTTAGGCTTTTCAAGTGCATCCCAGTTACTGAGATGGAGGCGAGGTGTAGTTGAACAACCCGACCTTGAAGGAGAGCTTGCGGAGTTTGTGGAGCACTGTCAATGGGAGGGTAGCCAAAGCCATCCAATAGACGGGTTGACCTTCCAGGACAACTTTTAAGAGAGTGAAACACCCATCGAGGGAGAGCCAGCGGTTCCACCAATTTTCAATTCTTATTTTCACTTTTTCCAGGAGCCAGTTCCAGTCAGTGATCCTGTTAGTGAAGGGGAAGTTAAAACTTTAAATATTAGAGATTTATGATTCATGTTAGTGAAGGGATCAAATATGCTTAAAATATGGTGAAGAAATTTTATAATGCAAAGTTTACATTAAAAAGGATTAAAAAAGATTTTCAAGTAATTTTATATGATTTTTTTTAATAAATTATTGGCTATTTTTTATTAGTATAAAATTTATATGAAAATTTTAATAAAAAAAAATTCATTATTTTGTTTACTTTTTACTTATTTATATTGAAAAAAACAATTTTTATTCTATTATTTTAAACTTTTAAAAACAATAATCTATCTTTTATTTTTAAATCTAGATTTTCATAGTTTATCATGGTGGTAGTTAGTTTTATGAAACAAAATTGTGTTAAAATGTTGAAACGCAAGGGATAAAAATAGCTTTGTAAAAATAAAGAAAAGAAAAAACTAACTTACTTCAAATGGCCAACTTAACATTTTAATAATTTTCCTCAAAGATCATTTTAATAAATTTCCTCAAAGATCTTTTCATCTCCTTGATGGTTTCCCCTACAACCTCTTCTTTTTTATGGGTGTTCTCTAAACCTCCCGCATGTGCAAATATCTCTTGCACTTTTCTTTGCCACTCATCTTCTTTCTCACAAAACCTCCAATCTTCTTCCTCATAAAACCTCTATCTTGGGATTTTTCTCAAATCCATACTACAATCTTTATACAACATTCTATTTACTCCTAGATGACAACCTCCTCTACCATCTCTACAAGTCACAAGTTCACACAAGAACAAAACGAACAATGTCTTAGTGTTTGTAGTACAATGAGCACCTCTTACTCAAGGTTGTACAAATAGAATATTCTTTTTTACACCAATGCTCCTCAACCTTCCTTTGGGTGAATCCCCTTCAATAAATCCCCAATAGGTAGTATTCATACACTTCATCTCACATAACCAGTGATCTAATTTTCTTCATTCTTACTATCTGCATCATCGTCTTCACAACAATGTTCTTCTTGTATTTTGTCTCATCTTCAATATCCAAACAAGACAAGAACTCTTGCATTGATACCACATGGTGTAGTGAAATCCAACTGCAAATCAAAATTAGCACATCATACAAACTACAAAAATAATAATTGTTAAATGCACAATAACAATAATAATCACATTCCCAATGTAACACCCCATATTTGGCATTAAGCAGTTAGAACTTTGATTTTGTTCATCTTAGTAATCCATTGTTTAGTAACTATTTGGGTTCAGTTAGACTGATATAGAAATTTGAGATGTCCATATCTAAACCTATTTATGTGTTGCATATGTAATTGTTGTGGTTATATGTTCATCATGATTATAGTTACGTGTGTTAGAATCTCAATTCCTTCCACCTAGATAAATTACTACCTTGTGTTTTGCCTTGTTGATAATTAAATTACAACACATGGAATAAAATATACTTGTTGGAAACAGATAAAACAACGAAAGCAATTTGGAAACAAAACTTCACACATGCACACATAAATTATGCCCTTAAATTCATCTTTTCATTAATAATGACTCCAAGCATACAAGGGCTCCCTTACTGGGAAAATAGCCCATTGAAAAAAAAATACAAATTACAACAAACCTGACAACTTTAGTTCTGAAGAAACTCTTTGCCTAATCTGCCCATATCTATTTGTTGGACACTCATATTTGCACTAGATCTGTATGTTGGTCCTCAAATCTGCTAGATCTGCCTGCTAATACCTCATATCTGCACTAGATTTGTCCACTAGTACCTCGGCTCTGCAAGAGATCTATTCATTGATACCTCAAATCTGCTAGATATGCCTGTTGATAACTCGGATCTGCTCTAGAGTTGTCCATTGGTACCTCATATGTGTCCATTGGTACCTCATATCTACACCCTAGAAATATGTCATTTCATTTAACATAGTTACCAACTTAATGAGAATTGTGACCTCAAAACGAGAACTCTAGCCCAAAAAACCCATATTTTTCCAAAAAAAACATGAAAATCAACCCCAAATCAAAAAATGGTGCTACCAGTAGCACCATTTTTTCAAACGGGTCAAAATTACAACATTTTTCAAACATGGCCTTCAAAACTCATACAGTAGCACAGAAAAACCTTCAAATCGACACTTAAATAAAAAAATGATGTTATAGATTTTTTTATTTTTTTTTCAAAACATTAAATTTATAGATATTTTGAAATCGTATTTTTAGCAATCAGTACCATTAAAACCAAAACCGCAAAATCAACCATCAAATTGAAATGAACTACTATCGGTAGCACCCATTTTAAATTTGGGGTATTAAAGTGAGATTTTTTTAAAAGTGATAATTGAAATCATCGTTATTGCAAAGAAAACCATCAAATCAACCCTTAAATGTTTACTTTTTAAATCTTATTTTATCACTTCAAACACAAAATGCCATGAAAACAATACATTTAAAAATATATATTCAAAACCTAAATTTGGTAAAAAAAAAAAAAAAAAATGGTGAATAAAAACAAAAACTAAAAAAGAATGAAAAAAATTTAAAATTTTCCCAAAAACAATAATTTATAAAAAAATATATTTATTTATTTTTGAAAAAAAAAATAGTAAAAAAAAAAAAAAATAGACAAAAAAAACAAAAAACAAATACTAAAATCATTTCAAAATTCAAAAAAATCTTTAAAAAAAATCTAAAATAAAAAATATTAACAAACCATTAAAATTAAGAAAAATTCATTGCAAATTTAAAAAATAAAAATAAAAATCTATATAACTATATTATATAATAATTATTATTATTATGTCCCCGAGGTGTAGGACAGTCGGTGACGGAGTGTGTTGTTAAGCCACTCCGTGATGTTAAAGTCACCGGTTCGAAACCTGCGGGGACAAAAAATCCAACCATGTTAAGGGTTGGTGTGGCTC
>ML786472.1:488309-499754 GCA_009831015.1 Picea engelmannii | reverse complement strand
ATTTGAGAGGATTTTAATGTAAAAGGGTTCGACCTGTGAGGTTCTGTGGGCTTGACAGTGGGCTTTGCCATTCCAGAAAAACCTTTTCTGTAATCATGAAATGATTGATTAGTAATAGACATGTTTTTTACAGGATTCTTGTGCGGAGGTGTTGGTGGCATTTTCTTTTCTCTGTCATGTATTTTTCCTGTCATCTTTCACTTGTTTTCAATTCTTACTGTCAGAAGATAGTGACAGAGCAAAATTTATTGGCAAAATACTCTGCATCTGACCTTGTGATAGTCTTTATGTTTCTCTTCCAAAAAGCTCAATTAAGGAATTCTTAGCTACTCCTCTACTTGGCTTTTTTTTCCTCCCCTAGTTCTTCCTCAAATCGACACCATAAAAACTCAATTCGATCCAACACTTCAACTACCTTGCCCTGTGTAAAAGCTTTGTCTAGAGTTGAGAGTGAATCACATATTTTAGCGCAGACCCCATTTGCCCAATGGCCCTCCTTGATGTCCCAAACAACCATTTAAAAACCCCAACTCCATATTTTCATTACTTTCATAGCTAGCCTAAATCCATCCCATACAAACCAAGTTAAATCGAAAAGAGAGATCCCTCTCTGAGTCTTGGAGGGCTAGATCCAAGACTCCAAGTGGTTCGAGGTTACCTCTGTGATTGCCTCCGCAGCCTTAGGCAAATTACAGAGCGCTAACATTTGGTTCTGGCATGATAAATTGGGTTGTGTGTCAATTTAATAGAACTTTGATTGTCACATTTGAGAATAGTTGGCCCCATTTGTTTATTTCCAATATCTTCAAGAATTCTCCTTAACCAAACAGCTTCACAAGTAGCATTGCATAGAGCTTTGTACTCAGCTTCAGTTGACGATAAAGAAACAGTTGGTTGTTTCTTACTACTCCACGACACGACTCTTGTACCTATGTTGAATGCATATCCTGAAGTTGATTTTCTATCATCGGGATTTTCGGCCCAATCTGAATCAGAGTAACTTGTTAACTCAACATCATATTCATTAATATATATAACACCAAAATTAACAGTTCCTTTCAGATATTGAAGAACTTTCTTCACAGCTTTCCAATGACTATCTGAAGGCTTAGCCATGAACTGACTAAGTATGTTGACTGAGTATGCAATGTTTGGCCTTGTAGTGGTGAGGTAGTTCAAACTTCCCACCAACTGACGATATAAAGTACCATCTGCCTCTTTAGATCCATCTTCATTGTACAACTTTGCATTATGTTCTAAGGGAGTTGGCATAGCTTTACATTCACTCATGTTGAACCTTTTAAGAATTTCTTTTGTATACTTACTTTGAGTGATCAATGTTTTACCAGACTCTCTCCAAACCTCAATTCTTAGACAGTAATGCAATTCACCGAGATCTTTCATTTCAAACCCTTGAGATAATTGAATTTTAATCTCTCCAATTAACTTACATGCACTCCCTATAATAATGAGATCATCCACATATAAAGATATTAAAGCAACATTTCCTTCTTCATCTTTATTAACATATAGATTAGGATCATTCTTGATTTTCACAAACCCATTCTGATAAAAGAAGGTATCTATCTTTACATACCATGATCTCGGTGCCTGTTTCAAACCATATAATGCTTTCTTTAACCTACAGACTAGATGCTCATGTCCCTGCTTCATAAACCCTTCAGGTTGAACCAAATAAACCTCTTCTTTTAAATCACCATTCAGAAAAGAAGATTTGACATCTAACTGATGTAACTTCCAATTATGTTGTGTAGCTAAGGCAATCAGTACTCTAATTGTATTCAATTTAGCTACTGGTGAAAAAGTACATTCATAATCAATTCCCTCCTTTTGTGAATATCCTTTTGCAACTAA
This sequence comes from Picea engelmannii, assembly GCA_009831015.1. Classification (NCBI taxonomy): domain Eukaryota; kingdom Viridiplantae; phylum Streptophyta; class Pinopsida; order Pinales; family Pinaceae; genus Picea; species Picea engelmannii. The sequence continues at coordinate 497,879 of ML786472.1, read as the reverse complement.
TCTTGACTTATATTTGTCAATGCTACCATCTGCATTAAATTTAGATTTATATAACCATTTGCTTCCAATAGAGACTTTGTTTTCAGGCAGCTCAACTAATTCCCATGTTTGATTTTTCATAAGAGAATCATATTCATCATTCATAGCATTTCTCCATACTTCATGTTCTTTAGCTTGATCATAGTTTACAGGTTCTACAACATTCATAACATGAGACATCAATGCATAGTCTCGATACCTTATAGGTGGTTGAGTTTGTCGTGATGACCTTCTTGGTCCTTCACTGCTTTCATATCGTCTTCTGCTCTGTGGTGACTCTTCTCCACTTGATGTATCATGACTGCTTGAAGTGTCCATATTGCTTTCATTTTGTTCTTGAACCTGTATATGTACCTGTTCCTGTTCCAATTTAACCATTGCATCTATTTTGACATGTTTATCACTACCATTATGCCAAACGTCTGCATCATTCAGTGTATCAACTTTATTTGCATTCTCATGAAACAGCACATATCTACTTGCAAACAATTTATGTGAACTGGGATCAAACAATTTGTATGCTTTTTGATCAGTACAATACCCAATAAAAACACACTTGATTGATTTTTCATCAAGTTTCCTTCTCTCGTCCTTTGGAATATGTGCAAAGGAAATGGATCCAAATACTCTTAAATGATTGAAATCGGGTTTATAACCAGAAAGAATCTCAAAAGGAGTTTGGAAATCTAATTTCTTAGTTGGACTACGATTCTTTAAATAAATAGCAATGTTAATGGCTTCTGCCCAAAAACCATTAGAAATGTTTTTACCTTGAAGCATATTGCGAGTACACTCCACCAGTGTCATGTTCCACCTCTCAGCAACACCATTTTGTTGCGGTGTATGAGGTACTGTAAATTGTTGTTGGATCCCATGAAATTTACAGTAACGTTTAAATGCACCTAATGTATATTCACCACCTTGATCAGATCTGAGAACTTTAATACATTTTCATGTTTGTTTTTCAGTCATAGTTTTGAATTCTTTGAAGTACTCAAATGCATCACTTTTACTCCTTGTGAAATAGACCCATGTATATCTAGATCTATCAACAACAAAAATAAGAAAGTAGGAAGCACCACCAAGTGACCTAGTTTGCATAGGTCTGCATACATCAGTATGAATTAATTCAAGAGTGTATGTTTGTCTTTTCTCTATATGAACAGGAAACTCCTCTCTATGTTGTTTACCAAGTGCACATGCTTCACATGGAAATTGATCATTCTTCATAGCAGGAAGACCTTCTACCATAGTTTTTCGTTGTAACAACATCAAATCATTGTAATTTAGGTGTCCATACCTGTGGTGCCATAACTCTTCTGTTGACATTGTTGTGGATGTCAATGCAACATGACGCTTCATTGTCACATCCAATTTATACAATCCTCCAACCCTGGTACCTGTGGAAACAAACCTGTAGTGATTCTGGACATCTTTTACAACACACCTCAACTTACCAAATTCCACTTTTAGATTATTATCAGTGATAGTTGAAACAAATATCAAATTCTTTTTAATACCAGGAACATACTTCACATTATGAATCTGTCTCAATTGTCCATTAGGTAAGTTCACACTTATTACTCCATAGCCTTGGACCTTATGCGATATGTTATCTCCTAGGTAAATGTGTGTGCCATCAGTTTTCTCATAATATTCATCATACCATTCTTCATTACAAGTCATATGAGTTGATGCACCAGAATCTATGAACCAAGCAGTCTCGTCATTGGTTTTAGCAGACAATGCAGCTTCATAAATAAACAATTTAAGATTTTTAAATCCATCATTAACTGAAGTGTCTTTATTCACAAAATTTCCATTATGCCTTCTATGTCTCTGATTTGATTCATGATTCTTTCTTCTATAGCAATCTTTAGCGAGATGTCCAGGTTTTCCATAATAATCACATTCAATATTTCTCTTTACATAAAAATCAGGATGTGTCATACCTTTATGCTTTGCTTGAAACCGGCCTCTGTTCCTGTCCCATGGTTTCCCATGGTATGATCTTTTGCCTCTTGCAATCAACGCCAAATCTGAGCCACTTGAATCCAGATCAAAATTCTTCATTCTCTCTTCCTCTTGAAGAAGAATCCCAGCCAATTCATCAAATGTAGGAGGCGTTTGTCTAGCTGAGAGCACTGAAATAAAGACTTTATAGTCTTGTACTAAACCCTTCAAAGCAACAGTTACTAAATCGCTACTAGAAACTTTTTCACTAATGTCACCCAGCTTATCACTTAAATCTTTAATTCTGGAAACAAAATTGCTTATGCTTTCATTGGCTTCCATTTTGATAGATAGTAGCTTAGTTTTTAAAAATAAAATGCGGTTTGCATTAGAAGTTTTGAACAAACCTTTTAGGACGTCCCAAGTCTCTTTGGAAGTCTTACAGTCCCTTATATGAGGAATCATGTTGTCCTTCACGGACATGCGCAACAACACTTTCGCTTTCATCTCTCGCCTATCCCAATCTAGAATCGAGGCAGCAACAGTTGGTTTGGGCTCATCATCTTTGACAATCGTTCATAGGCTATATGCCTCGAGAATGGTGGTCAGCTTAAACTTCCAGTTAACATAGTTTTCGCCATCAAGCTTGGTGGATTCATTTAAATATGAATCGACAAGAGGATTTTCCATCTTTTACCACAAATAATTCAAAGATTATTCGCCAAGATAAAAAAGGAAACTGAAAATTGGATTTTACCAAGCGAACAACTCCAAAGAAGAACAACAAATACTGACAGCAAGTACCAAGCGATCGCCATACACAGACAACGATCTCACACTAAATTCAGAGGCAACGATTTAATTTTAAAAAAATGTTGGGAGCGATTTCGTTCAACACCAGGAAGCAATTATTTAATCCACAGGCAGGCAATCTTTAACCCTTCACGCGGGCTCTTCACAAGCAGTCAGCGACGACTCTCCACTTCTCTAACACAGCAAACATCAATACTCCAGCAACACACAACTGTATATTCCACAGCGCCAACAATTTCACAGATAGTTAACAGCTGCACGCAATCAACACGTAAGCAGACAGCTCCTTCAACGCGCACAGCACGCATGAGAACACAGATGGCCTCTCTCACTAAATCGAGCAGCGATGGCTCCTTCCAGCTCCAACAGCAACGATCGGCTCCCTCACGCTCTCCTCAGGCAGTTATCAATCTGCTCTGCAGCGAATAGCCAAGGAGACAGTCAATGCATTCTCACATCAATACCAGTGAACAGCTACGCTCACGGTAGTGGCAGGCAGCGGCTTTCTCATAGCTCAGATACCATATTAAAAATTAACACAAACCTCACACAGAAGTGAGATGGAGCTCACAACACTTGATTTCATCGAAGGAAACTAGGTACATTTATAATTATAGCGCTCACCTATAAACCAGAAGCTTAATCCTTTATTTGTGGATCTTATAATCTAAAATGAGATTCTGGTAGAACAAACTCTCGAATACAACGGAAAGACGTTTCGAGATTATTCTAACAGTAGTGGCTTGAGGCTCGCCAATATCCATGTGTTAGGTCTTCTGCTTATATATTTTGAGTTTGTTGCTCGAACACCATTGAAAAGGAGCTCAGTATCCCACCAGAAAGAGAAAAACATAAGGCAAGCATTGTGGGTTTAATCAGCCATCGCGTGGGAGTTTCTGGTTCCTCACACAAGATAGGATTCCCACTCAAATTTGGAATCATATTCCCACTCAAATTTGGAATCATTTCAAGAGGCATGACCAAACAGGAAGATTTCAAGTGTCTTCTAATCCAGGGGTTTTGAAAAAAAAATATTTTCAATCCAAGTGTTTTGAAAAGAAAAAAGAAAAAAATCATTCTATATTAAATACAATTATTTTCTCTACTGCGAAAGACTAGACGTGAGGGTGAAGTTGGGGACAAGTTTTAATTTTAAGCGACCTGAATATGTCACTGATTGGGCTAATAGATAAGATTAGAGGTGATGGCAGTGGAGCAAAAATTACTGAAATATAGTTCTTAAAGAAAGACAAAAACTAATATTAAGGTTATTTTTTAATACAAAATCATTTTTATATTAAAAAGTTTAACCAAAATCACAAATAACTTTTTTGATGTTTTCATATTAAAAAAATTTATAAAGCAAAGTAACTTTTATATAATCATTTAAATTAGGATTTAAATAATATGTTTATTTATTTATTTAGTTTAATATAAGAATATTAAGTTATTTAATAAACATTTTATATTTTTATAAATATTTATATGTTTAAAACATGTTAATAATCTAAATTTTATGTCTTTTTGTGTTTTTAATGATTACAACAATTATAATTGTGTTTTTAAATTAGTTAATGTTGAACACTTTTTTTTTTCTCAAACATTATAGTCAACAATCAAATTTCATGATTTATATCTAGATTTATAAAAGAAAATAGAAGAGCAGGCATGTACACAGGTTACACACGAATAATATTTGTATTACACACATAAACCAACATACAATATATATATATTTATAGTTGGAGTCAGATCCAACTAATTCCATATCTAGATAGAGAGGTTGATAGAATATCTCAACAATCTCCAACTAGTTCTAACAAACCCAAATCAAATCTCATAAAGTAACAGTATTGTAACTAATTATGGCATTTCTCCATTATTCTCCAACACTCTCCTTTAATGGAGAAATGCATTTTTTTTACAATATAGAAACCACATACAAGTCATGTTTGTCTGGTTGGTCTTCATTAGCAACTCTACCCACTCTACAATCACTCGGTTTCTACTCTTTTCTTCTCCACACTTTCGAGCTACCTCTTGATCCATTTAAAGTACAACCACTTCAGATCATCATTGACGTATTTGCAGGATTAACGCTTCTTGACTACCCCAAAGTATAACCTTGAAACTGAATTATCCTATAGATACACTACACTCTGTGAAATTCTCCCGAATAGCAAATTTCGACAATTATATAGGACAGTGATCTGATTACTAGATATTTTCAGCAGTCAATCATACAATTGACCTTCTTAAACACACATACATGGACAACTTGTAATTGAAGATCTTGAAGCTCGAAGCACAACAAGATCCACCAGCATATAACAGAATGTAGATATAATCGAATCAATAATATGTTCTCTCGAAACCGAAGAACTTTAAGAACTACTTATTTAGATTACATTACCCTGTTCTTGATTGGTTCTGCTTCGTATAAATTTTACAAACCTATTGTAAACACATCACACCACAAATATATAAATAAAACAAAAGATTTGTGTTGGAGTAGGAGCATTGTGGCAGCGTATACAACGTCTTTACTCGAACAAAGATTGTAGGCAACCTTCTCTTTGCACATCCTGCAAGTGGGTAACAAATTCCAGCGCTTGAGCATACAATACGTCGGATCTCTTTATTGCAGAACGGTGGCTACCAAATTGCAATTCCTTGATGCAGAATGACGACTACCAAATGGTTTCTACCGCAGCTCAAATCGTGATGACCATCATTTCTCTGAAAGAACTATTCACGCAAACCAGTTACACTATTTAACATTTGAAGTAGGCAAGGTTGCTTGAAGCAAGGCAAATAGACAACACCCCGGTCTTTCAATTCGATTTACATAATATGTTGGACTGAGATAGACGTTCTCCTCTTTTTTCTTTTTTTTTCACAGTTTCAAAGAATCTTTGGTAAATCCCCCACTCTCAATATTGGCTCGCACAAAACTAGGTTGTGCAGGTCAGTTTGTGTGTTCCCTTGAATGAAATAGAACAACATCATCATTATGTCGCCAGTAGTGCACGTAGCACGAATCACATCATCATATGAATATCGAAAACCAGACCAATTGTGACAGAAAGAAGTATTCGACAGGGCCTCACCGAAGTCTCCTCTGTTGTTCGTTTGCACACAGAAATACTCACACATAGAAACTAAAAAATAATTCAACACTCCAACAAAAAAACAATGCAATCCACACCCCTAGCTAACCTATTTACAAAAATCCGTTTCCCGTGAGGGAGTTAAGCCAAACCATGCTATGATACCATAAAAGAAAATAGAAGAGCAGACATCGTACACAGGTTACACACGAATAATATTTGTATTACACACATAAACCAACATACAATACATATTTTCAGATTTCTGTGGTGAGGAATTTCATAATCATTTGCCGGAGAATCCACAGTTGGTGTCATTTTTTCATCGACGTTTCAAATCCTGATCGGGATTCATCATCAGGACGATTAGTCCTGATGATGAATCCCGATCAGGATTCGAAACGTCGATGAAAAAATGACACCAACTGTGGATTCTCCGGCAAATGATTCTGAAAATACAATACATATATTTATAGTTGGAGACAGATCCAACTAATTCCATATCTAGATAGAGAAGTTGAGAGAATATCTCAACAATCTCCAACTAGTTCTAACAAACCCAAACCAAATCTTCTAAAGTAACAATATTGTAACTAATTATGGAATTTCGTCATTATTCTCCAACAAACTCAACTAATTATGGCATTTAGCCATTATTCTCCAACAAACTCGGAGACAAGTTTTAATTGTAAGCGAAAGACTAGACATGAGGGTGAACTCGGGAACAAGTTTTAATTGTAAGTGAAAGACTAAACATGAGGGTGAACTTGGCGACAAGTTATAATTTTAAGCGACCTCGGAGTCGAATACCTCACTAATTGAGCTAATAGATGAAATTAGAAGCTATGACAATGAAGCTTACTGAAATATAATTCTTAAAGAGAGACAAAAACTAATCTTAAGGTGAATTTTAATACAAAATCACGTTTATAGTAAAAAGTTTAACCAAAATCACAAATAACTTTTTTGATGTTTCCATATAAATGGCCTTTTTTAATAAGGCAAACTAACTTTTATATAATCATTTAACTTGGGCTTTAAATAATGTATTTTTATTTATTATTTTAATATAAAAATATTATTTTATTTAATAAACATTTTATATTTTTATAAATATTTATATGTTTAAAACATATTAATAATTTAAATTTTATGTTTTTTTTTTTTGTTATTAATGATTAGAGCGATTTTAATTGTGTTTTTAAATTAGTTAATGTTGAACATTCCTTTTTTCCTAAACATTATATTCAAAGACCAAATTTCATGATTTATATCTAGATTTTAAACTTTATTAAAAAAATATTAATCTTTATGGGTGCCAATTCATTCTCCAACAACATTGATATGTTAGTATTTGTCATCAAAATCAGTCCAAGTTATAATTTGTTGTGGATAAGCTGCTTTGTAGTAGGTATATCTATTTCCTTGAAGTTTTAATTTATTATATAAATAAATTTTGGAATAATGTTTTCCCAACATGAGTGAGAATAATAATATTTATTTACACATAGACAGATGAGAATAATGCTATTGTATTGTTTTCAATATGGATGGGTAAGATTAATCTTATATTTTCATGATGGAATTCATATTCAAATAATGATGAAAATGTAAAATGAATTGTTTTGCAATGTGACTGAGAAGTAATGTCTATTGAGAAATGGAAGTTGCAATTCATGTCCTAAGCATAGGAGGCAAATAGGATTAGGGATACACTCAATGTGGAATTAGGGAGGCTTTGTTGACCTTCCTTGAATTGCAACAAATGATTAATTGTTGAAATCGCCAAATTCGTTGCTCAATTTGCAATTTTGAGGTTATGGGTTGATTAAGAGATGCCACAAAACCTTAAAATTGTAGTTATTGATTACTAAGATTGTAGTTTTGAGAATTAGATCGATTACAATATGAAATAACACCAACAAATCATTCCACAAGTTGGGATTGAAAATCTAGGAGTATTTCCATCTAAGAATTTTAGGGCATTTTGCATGGACATCATGGTGTTTGACCACTGGAGAAGTGGGGTAGAAGCAACAAATGTGAATGTCAAATATTTTCTCATATATTGGTGAATTTACACTACAATTTTTCTAAGATGGCTCACTTTACATTCTATTTCATGACTTATTGCTTGCTTAAACTAATTTCAATGATTGTCATGGAAGAAGTGTCGAAGTGCACCTCGAAAATACTAATAGTTTATGAGAACAAATCATAGAGGTAAAAAGGAGTACATAAGTGAGAAAATTCATTAAGATAAGTTAGGACAGAAGATATATCCACTTCAAACATTATGGAACATAATTGGACCTTAAAAGATTAGTGGAACATACCAAGTAGCAACATATTATCCCAAAAAAAACATATGTGCTTTCCTTTTACAACATATTCACTTGTATTGTTTTGGATGTTCCCTTCCCTTGCTTCTGAAATATACCTAGTTATTTGCGGGAATAGGAAAAGGAGGTTGCTCACCTAGTTGTTTTTTATTTATTTTTATTTTTATTTTTATTTATTTGGATAATTAATATGAGCTAGTTAAAAAGTTTCAGTTTTCTTGAAATATAATAAATATTTTTTTTTAGGTCATCTTCCATTTTTTATATTTTAAGTGGAATATCTATTAAAGTTTGATATCAACCTTTATAGTGAGTAAATTCTGAATTAAACAAAAATAATTTAAATAATTTACATTCTCAACACCCTTTCATCTAGGCCTTGTGCGTTTTTGGGTGATACCTGAGTGTTATGGGAATCTCAAATCTTCATCGACTCATGAACTTTATAAAATAGAGACAAGAATATGACTTGTAATTATTTTTTTCTTACTAAAAAAGTTAATTTAACTATATAAACTATATAATTTATATATAATATAAATTATATATATTAATATAAACTAATATATAAACTATATATAATTTGTATTATACCGGTAATATATATAATTTATATATAATAATATAATTTATATTATATATAATAATATATACTATATAATATATGTATATTATATATAGTTTATATTATATATAAACTATATAGCTTATATATAATATAAACTAAATATATTATATATTATATATAAAATATATAGTTTATATTATATATAATATATATAAATTATATATAACAATATAAACTATATATTATATATTTTATATTTTATATTATTATATATAATTTATATATATTATATGTATAATATAAACTATATATAAGATAAGAAGGGTAATAGTTTATATATAATATAAATTATATATATAGTTTATATATAATATAAATTATATATAATATATGTAGTTTACATTATATGATTATGATTATGATGATGATTAACGTTCACTAAGATTTAATTGGACTATCGGACCTTAAGAGGGTAAGTGATTACTTGTGATTCTTTAGAATTTTATTTATGTGCTCAAAAAGCATTAAGAGAAGCTTTCCAAAATCACCATACTTTTGTTGAGTTAAGAAGTTAGGAAGGTTGGTAGTGTGATAAATATTTTGAAAATGAGATTTAATATGGGTATAGGTTGGACAATCTAAGAGAAAGTGTTTTTCATCTTCAACCTTCTTAGTGTCACAAAGGTGACACACTCTTTCATCCCATGGCGTTTTAGGAATTGACCAACGCCCAGTTTCACTATGG
>ML786472.1:475472-486278 GCA_009831015.1 Picea engelmannii | reverse complement strand
ATATAAGTATAGAGAATTACAAGAATAAATATAATGTTATATACATGACATATTTATATATGAATTGTATAGGGATTTATTAAACATAAATGAGCATACATCATTATATGATAAGATATATGAAAGAGGTGAGGTGATTAATAAAATGATAGAATTGATATTGGCTATGATATGATATAAATTTTTATAGTATGTGTATTGAAGGGTAGTAGAATATTATAATGTTATCAACAGGTTGGGGTTAGTGGGATTTATAGGATGTGTAACAGAGTTATATATAAATGGAATAAATAGTTGGCATTATGGTATAAAATGAGTAAGAAGTATAAAGAGGTGGGGGTAATACAAACAATGGAAGAATGTGATAGTGGAAATTGAAGACAGAGCATGTAAATATACAACGATTATGTCAAGTAAGTATATGATACTACAACTACTATGATATAAAAGGATAATATGCAAAAATAATTATAAATGATGTGAAGAGTATATACAAAAAAGATTGGGTATACAAGAACAATTTAAGTATAAAATGAAGGGAAAAAGTAAATGGATTGAAAGAAGGTAAAATAATGAGTAAGATTATGATAAAGATGTAGAATATGAAGGAAGTGTGAGTATTACAATACAAAAGATATATAAAGATAAGTGAGATGACGTAACATGTTAAGCAGATTATTTTTTTAAGTAATGAGTACAGGTATAATAGTGCATGTACATATAACCAATAATAGGCAAATAAGTATAAATAGGTAAAATATAAAGGTGGCAATTAGAATATATATAATAATATCAATATATGAAAGTTAACAATAAAGTAATAAAGTGATAAAGAGAAAGATAAAATACCTAGCAAGAAATGGAGTAGGCAAAATTGTGTATTTAGTGATTAGAGTGAAAGATTCAAAACATGAAGAGAGTGAGGTACAATATGTTCAAGAAGTGAAGGCAGTTAAGTATTAAGCGAATGCACATAGATAAAGTATATGGAAAAGTGCAAAAATATGTTATAGTAAGATTAAAGAATAAGGTGCATAATAAATTGGATCAAAGCAGGTTAAGGGGATGAATATAACATAAATAAAATTAGTGCAGGTGTTTGTAATGAGTAAGGACATTGGGTCAAGTGTGGTTGATTAAAGAAATTATGCAAAGGAAATAACACAAAATTATTAGGCTAGTTAATGATGTTCTTAAGTAGGATAGAAAGGTGGATAAAAGGTAATAGGAGGGAGGTTAAATATGGAGTTAGATTGAGTTCAAGGTGGATTGGAAATGCATGAACTAGAAATATGTTGTAGTGTATGGAAGAGAAAAATGATAATGGGTGTTTGATCATAGTGAAGTGTGCTACGTAAGTGGTAAATTGAATACATTCTATAAAAGTAAGAGATAGTAGTTGGAGTAAGCAATAAAAGGCTTATGAGATAATGAGATAATAAGATGATTAGTTTACAAATAATGTAAAGTATATGTTAAGTTAAGAAATGATTATGTGCTTAAATAAGAAGTGATAGCAAATGTAATGGTAGATGGAATTGTGTAAAAGGAATGATAAATAAGACAATATCGTATAAGGAATGTTAATGAACTCTAGGAAATATGTTATAGAGTAATAATATAATAAAAGCTTAAGTGATACCATAATGGCCTATGTTGTGAACAAAGAACTTGAGTTTAGAACAACAATGGAAATTTTGAGATGATATGTTGTATTACATTGTGGGTTGTGGTATGATATTTAGACGAATTGCTAATGGTGTTTGTGGTATTAACCCAATTTATTCTCAGTTCTGCATTGATTTGTTAAGTCAAATTGAATTTATTACTAAGGGATTATGGCAGTGGGCACAAGTGACTGAAAGAATTACTATCTACCACCACTTTGTGTGAAGATAACATTGCAGTTAAATCCAAAATTTTGCAAGAAGAAATGCATTATCAGTGTAACATTTATGATATTCACTTAAAGGGAAATTTCCCTAGCACTATATGGAAACCAATTTACAAGTTGAGTAACAGACGATGAATGTTCATCCCACTATTGAACTTCTTTCATAGTAAGAGGAAGGAACTTGATGAGTGATAGTGTTGCAACCAGAAAGGGCTAGAGGCCAAAACTGGTCAATAACATATAGGTATAAAGGATAAGGTTGAGACGTGTAAAGAACAATTGCAAGGAAATAAAGCCTTAAAAACAAGTTAAGATAGAGTGTGGAATGGACTCTAGTAGGAAACTTACTCTTGGTTTTTTATTCTCACCAAAGCAATGTATACATGGTGCTTGTTACATGTAGGCACGTTTGTAATAGTGAATTGTTGATAGAAAGCATGATTTCCCTTAGCTTGATAAAAATAATCATATACTAAACATTTAACTTGATCAAGATCTAATTTATATGACTTAAGAGGAAAGGGAGATTGAGGACAATGACCAAACTATGAAGTGACAACATCACATGACAATCATTTAGCAATATCTTAGTCAATGTTTCTAAGCATGGGAAACTTTTGTGATGACGTATGTATTGTATCATTCAAGTTAGAGTAATAGTCAAGCCAGTAATAATTGGTTTTAATTATTAAGATATTCTAAGTGGAATTATATTGGTTTAATGAAATTTATAATTGAAATCAATATAAGATTCACTTAACTAAAGAACTGATAATGAGATAAGATTCTAATTGGTTATCAAACTAGTAGACTATACTCTAAATATGGAACTTAGGAAGAATAAATCTATAAGAGAGGTGTGTCTTTACATTAGTTAAATTACAAGTGGTGATAAAATAGAGTCATGACACAGTAAGATGCATGCTAAATAGGGGTAGCCTCAATCAATATGTTAAAACCTGAACATGTTGTTAATCAAGTGAAGGTCCAGTGGCACCAGTATAGCACAGGATTTGCTATCAAGGAAGACACATGGCAGTTGTGTCATGAAATTTGTTTTCCTTATTTTATGAATGACCATAACTTCAAGTCAAAGTTTCTTGAAGGGTGGGTGTATGTAACGCCCCATATTTGGCCTTAAGCAGTTAGAACTTTGATTTTTCTCATCTTAGTAATTCATTGCTTAGTAACTATTTGGGATCAGTTAGACTGATACAGAAATTTGAGATGTGTATATCTAGATCTATTTATGTGTTGCATTTGTTATTGTTGCAATTATATGTTTATGATGATCATAGTTATGTGAACTATCTAAACATGCTAATTTAAAAGTGGAATTTCAGTGCATGGATACCAATTCAAAATAATGTTGTGAATGTATAACAGATGTGAGGCATGGTGCGAATAAGTATACATTATTTAATTTAATCTCAATACAAATATGGATTCTCATATGAAAATTTGTGATGTATGTGCATGGATATGAGTATTGGTGAGCTAACCTACAAGTTGATGAGTTATTTACTAACCAAATGGTTGTATTGTTGAGATAACCTAGATGTCATAGACATCATGAAGATAGTGTGTACTATAAGTTTTACTTATGATTCCAAATATTGCTATGATATATGGTAAGTGTGGTTTTGAAAGGGCGCATAGCTTTCCTAGATTGATTGTTCACTGACGTGAATTTAAGAATAGTAGTTGCAATGTATGGCTCGATATAAAGTGTTGACCCTAGTTCTATCAGAAGGGATGGAGGCATTGCCCATGGTGTATCATCTTAAACCTAGAGTCGTGGGAGAGTTGTGTTAAACCATGCTCCCCTAGATGTGTGATGGTGACTGTCATTTTCTTGTTGGGGAAGCTTGGTCAATATGTGTGACATTTCTACTTACGGGTTCTATCTGGAGTTAGGTCAATATACTTAACACTCCAGCTTAGTCCAACGAAGGAAAGGATAGGATGGAAGTAGGTTAGGCAGGAAGGATGCTTTGATGTTAGTTGAGAATGTTGTTTGGGGATTAGATGCACCACTCTTATTTTCTCACTTGGTTCCAAAAAACTCATTTTGATTCCCTTTTTATATTTTGAGTATGGTGATCAAATATTGATGAATTATTGTAATTTTGTTAGTTAATCAAGTATTAAATGATTCATTTACTTGATTTGTTGTCATACATGTATTGTTGTGCTCATACAGTAACTATGCACTAGAGGCATTGATTGTTTATTGTTAGTACATGCACAAGCTATGTCTCTGGTATCTACACAGACATGTCATGCACATGTACACTAGTACAATTATTTAATGTCTTACTTACTAAACTAGATTGTTAACTATTGGGTTTAATGATTGTTGTAAGGCCTTCATTTCAAGGCCTCAATAAAATAATAAATAATTCCTTATCTCCTACTGAATAACTACAATAATGTTAGAATTTTCTTTCATGATTTTCTTTATACCAGGAATAAAGTGGTAAATAGACATAATAACAAATTAGACAGCATAATAACACCAATGGCATATCAATAACAGAAACTTAGTAAAATACATACCTTGACCTGCAGGTTGGTTGATTTAGTCCATTTTCTGTTTGTTCATGTTCTTGCCCAAACTACCCAAACTAAATATTAACCTCCCATATAACTAGGAATAGCCTCTCTGACTCCCTAGCTCTAGGAATCATTGCGGTTTCCTGGCCTCTAAGCCCAAAGTTCCTAGCAACAGCAGTGCCCTGTGAGAGTTCCCCAAAACAATTTGTTCCCCCAATTTTCCTCCTCCTCTTCCACCTCTTGCAATTTTTTCCAAAATCGAATGAGACCCCTTCTCCAAGTCCCCTGCCCTCTTCATTATCCTCCCATGTCATTCAATTCCCAACTACCTTATCCCTCTCATTAATTCCCCAACAACCTTATCCCTTCATTAATTACTTCACCTACATTTTAATAATAAAATAATAAAAAAGACTTATTGAGTTTATTTTAATAATAAATTAAATTTAAATTAACAACTATGAAAATTAAATAATCAATTTGGGTTGTTACATACACCCACCCTTCAAGAAACTTTGTCCCGAAGTTAGAGTAATTTACAATACAAGGGTAATGACACATGATTCATACATACACATCAAATAAACAACATCGTTAATTTAAAACACTTATACATACTAGTGTACATGTGCAAGGCATGCATGTGTGGCTAGCACATACAAGACTCGCACATGTACTAATGAAAATAATTATCACACCTAAAGTAATTATTGTATGTGTTCAATCCAATCAGCAAGACCATTCATTTCATAAAAGATAATAGACCATTTAAAATGTTCACAAAATCCCTCAATTACAATAATTTAGCACAAGCAACATTCACTTAGATAATTGTAGTTCATTTAAGTATATATATATATATATATATATATATATATCAACAAGAGGAAATCAAGAAATTATACTATAAGGTGAAAAATCCGCATAGTCTCAACTACTTCTAGACATCCTTCCTCCCTAACCTACTTCCATCTTTCAACCCTATCCTTCCTCTGTTGAACTATCTTGGAGCATCAACTATATTGACCTAACTTCAAATAGAACTCGTAAGCGGAAGTGTCAACTCTCTTGACCAAGCTTCCCCAACATGCAACTGGCAATCATCATCACACGTCTAGGGGAGCGTGAGCTAACACCGTCCTCCCATGACTCCAGGTTTCAGAGGATACATGATGGGAAATGCCTCCACCCCTCCTAATAGAACTAGGGTCAACACCCTACCATGGACCATACAGTGGCACTGTGTTGTTGGGTATTTTTTCATCGTATATTCAATTTTAGGCAGTCTCGCCACCTGAAAAACATGCACTTGTCCACATATCATAGAAATGCATTTGAACCAATATAATTTCACATACAAATATTCATACCATATTGTTTCCTAGTTGATGTTCAAGACATCAACCTTTTATCATCATTATCCTTTGGCTATTTCATAGCCTATTGACTTGCAGATTAGTCTATAACACAAACTCATACATATCCATGCATTATCATCATGTAAATGCATTTAATCATATCCTCAATTCGGTATCCACATACCAACAACTTTAAATGTCAAAATTTTCAAGCTAGAAATAGGTTGCATAATATCCATCATAAATCACATAACAATAAACACTCATAGTATCTACATTCACATAGGTCCATATGTCCAAAATTTAAAAGTGTTAAGTAATCAATGTTCCACAACTCATAAGCAAATAAAGATATGACTATACCATAACTAATTCTAGTTGTCTAAGTCAAAAATGGGTCATTACATACACCCATACAAAAGTTTCTCATGCTTAGGAACATTTACTAAGATATTGCTAATTGATTGTCATGTGATGTTGTCACTTCATAGTTTGTTCATTGTCCTCAATGTCACTTTCCTCTTACGTCATACAAATTATATCCTAACCAAGTTAAATTTTTAGTATAAGATTCCTTTCATCATAGTCAACGAAATTTTTTCTTTTCATCAACAATTCACTATTACAAATGTGTGTATAGTTGTGAGCACCATGTCTACCATTCTTTAGTTAGCATCACAAATCAAGAGTGATTTTACTACTAGGGTCCATTCCACACCCTATCATTACTTGTGTTTAAGGATTTCTTTACTCGCAAATGCTCTTCATACTTCTCAACCTTATCCTTTATACCTACATGCTACTTACCAACTTTGGTCTCTAGCCCTTTTTGGTTACATCACGTACACTCTTGAATATCCTTCCTCTACTATGAAAGAACTTTAGTAGTGGAATGAACATTTTTGTTGTTTATCATTTGGCTTGAAAATTGGTTTCCTTTAAGTAATAGACAAATTTCCCCTTAATTGAATTATATTGTAAGCGTTATGTTGAGTATGCATTTCTTCTTGCAATTTTGATTTAACCGCAAGGTCATCTTCATGCAAGGTGGTGGTAGATAGTAATTCTTTTAGTCACTTGCACTCACTGGCATTACATTTGTTTCCACTTTTATTTAAGTACATCATCATTTATTAACTTAAAAAAAAAACTTTATATTATTTGTAAACTCGTCATCTTATTATCTCATTACCTCATAAAATTTTGATTTTCTTACTCCAACTACTCTCTCTTACTTTTATAGAATACACTTAACTTAATTCATACTTTTTTAACTTATTAAACTTAAGCATTTTCTGCATCTTCTTACCTTCTGTAAATATTGCACCTTGGTCATTTTCTCTTATAATTACTTATCTTTAGTAACTCTCCTTAATTTTATTACCATTATTGCTACTTGTTATCCACTTGCTTTTATTTGAACTATTTATTCATTTTGTTTAATTACAATATCACACATATTATTCTCATTTACTACATACATATATGTCTCATCAAGATTAATACATAGTATCATCTTATACTATTATTACCATTTATATAGCCGAATCACTATAGTTATCATAATCTCATAATCGCATACCCTCCATTATCTTTATCTCTTCCTCATTCAATTTGTAACCTTTGATTTATTCCTTATCTTCATATTACTTACATTCATACTCTTTCTACCTGTCGTCACTATTTACTTTCATGTACATTACACATTATATTTGTCACGCATCTGTATATACATCACTACAAGTTATTGGGGTCACTAAATAGACAATCATACTCAATCAATTCTCTCTAAATACATTATTGTTTCTCTCGCCTTGCTAACGTTGCTACATGTACCCACCAATTACCCTAAGTTACCTCTTTAATATGTATGAAACCCCAACTTTATCAAACCCTTTACCTTTATATTGTTAATTATAATATAATACTATTGCACAATTTAATTGCACTAATTATATATATATATATATATATATAAACTAGATTATACGATGTTATTAATTAATTAAAATATCATTAATTGCAATCCCATTATTAACATTATAACTTTATAATGTTAATTTAATTATTAAATGAATTACTCAACATTATACTAATCAATTCCTAATAACTATTCTTTACGACTTATCATTTATCATTTGTTTTTCTACATACTCATTTATTCTATTACTATACCTATATATTTTTATATTTTACTTTAACATAACACTCTATTTTTATAATTCACCATCTTTTTCAACTACCCTCAGTATACATATGCTCTTTCTATTCATTAATTAGTTTTCACATATTGTATTTTATTATTATTCATTTTATTTCATAATATTATATTTGTACCTTTGATGTGTACTCAATTAATCTCTTAATCATAGGTCGAGCTGGATATTAGGGGGCGGTAGAACCATGGATAGGTTTCACTCTACGAATGAATAAAAGAGAGAACTCCAAGTACTCCAATCCAAACCTAAGAAGAGATGTTTATGGGACAATAGACAATTAATTATAATCTCCCTTGATATCATTAATCTTAATTAATTAATATTAATTAGTATCTATTAACATTAACTTTGTATATTATAATTTTCCTAAATATCATTAATTAATACTATTTTCCTCTGATATCATTATATTAATCATTAAAATAATCTTCTATTGAAATTAACTTTGTATATTAAACATAAGAATAAACATTTTTATTATATATATATATATATATATATATATATATATATATATATATTAGTATTAATATTTTATTTTGTTGCTTGACTTGGTGCTTGACTTGGTTGTTGGGTTCTCGACTATGGCTCTCGACTGTGTGGTTTTCTTCATACAATTTTGTTTCGCATCTTGGCCTCTTTGTAAAATCCCTTGCAAAAACTTCAAATATGTTTGCATACATCCAACGACTTTGTCATATATGTGGCCTGCAAGTTCTTCAAATTCTCTGGCTTTCTTTTCTTCTTTTGGCAGCGGATTTGTAGGGTTCTCAACGCAGGGAATGATATAGAAACGAGATTGCAAGGTATAGGATTTGAACTCTCACCGGAGTTAGTGAAAAGGATTTTGGCCAATTGTCACGGATTCGAAGAATCTACAGGGAGATTCTTTCTATGGGCCAAGTCACAACGAGGGTTTGATCACAACTCTGAGACATATGATGAAATGGTGAAAATCACAGTTAGAAAGAGAGATTTCAAGTTTGTTGGTCACCTTTTAGCCAAAATGAAGTCGGAGGGGGTTTCGGCGTTTGCATTTCTGAAGGGTTTGATGGCATTTCCTAGATGACTTTCAAAGGTCCATGGATTGATGTGAATTGGAGATGGGCTTTAGAGGCCAATATTTTTTTTTGTTTATTTTATTGCATTTTTTCACTTTATTGCTTCCTTGTGGGCACTTCCCTTGGTGGCTTGGCTTGGTTTGGCGCATGGTCGTTCCTTGTGGGCACTTCCCTTGGTGGCTTGGCTTGGTTTGGCGCATGGTCGTTGGACTTCTGTGTTGGTTGTTGTGTTGGCATGTGACTTGGTATAGCTCTCGGGTGCTTAACTTTTAGACTTGGAAATTGGGCTTAATGCCCTATATTTTTTTATTTTTATTTTTTATTGCATTTTTTTTTGTATATATTGTTGCGTTCTTTGTTTATGTTATTGCATTTTTTTGTTTTGTTTACACCTTATGCAGGTCAAGTTGGTGGTTGTCTAATTTGGGTAAAAGAGTCAAAGATGACCAAGTGCAAAGGTCTTTATGTTAACAATTTATTTTGGCTGGAACAGAGATGGAAGAATGGAACAGGTTTGCAGGGATCCTTCCTGCTACCTTTCACCTAATTCAGAGTTCTCATATTTATTTATTTTGTATTCTCTATAAGAGTTATTTCAGAATTTCTTAGTGGTAATTTCAGGGTTTTGAGGGTTATTTAAGGGTTTTTTACTTAGTGGTAAATTCGGAGTTTTGAGGGTTATTTCGGGGTTTTCTAGGTTATTTTTACTCATTTTAGGACATCATGTCTAAAAATTTTCCTTAGGTGGGTAGGCCTTAGGTTTCAATTTTGAAATCGGGCTCTGATACCATATGTAAGGCCTTCATTTTAGGGTCTCATTCAATTTTGGAAAATTCTACAAGAGGTGGAAGAGGAAGAGGAAAATTGGGAAAACATATTGTTTTGGGGAACTCTCAGAGGGCACTGGTGTTGCTGGGAACTTTGGGCTCGGGGGATAGGAAACCACAAGGATTTCTAGAGTTAGGGAGTCAGAGAGGTTGTTCCTAGTTGGTTGGGAGGTTAATATTCAGTTTGGGCAAGAATAGAAACAAACAGAAAAGGGACTAAATCAACCAACCTGCAGGTCAAAGTATGTATTTTATTTTTGGTATAAAGAAAATCATGAAAGAAAATTCTAAACATTATTGGAGTTATTCAGTAGGAGATAAGAAATTATTTATTATTTTATCAAGGCTTAGTAGCATTAGATACATTCATTGATTAGTTTACTAATATTTCATAACATTATATACATTTATTAACTTTGAGTGTTGGTTGGTATGATGATTTAATTGGGAATGGTGAGTTGTCATAAGTTCGAGGGACAATTGTTAAGTTGCATGAATTTGCATTCTATTTGATATTATTTTATATAAATCATTTTATAATAATAATAATCTATTTTTAAGGTCCCTTGTTTGTGGGACAAGGGACCCCCCTTCGCCCAGCGATTTGACTGGTAAAGTCTACGAAGGTATACATACCTTACCCCCCTCTGGATTTGAACCTGTGACCTCTTAAGAGGAAACACATGTTCTTAACCATTAGGCCCACTCAGGTTGTAATATTCTAATGATTATCTTAATTTTTGGAAAGAATGTAACACCCTGTTTCCCCCAAATTTGTAATTAATCCTAATACAGGAATTACCATGCTAAAGCATGATGAAAATGTAAATAACATTATGAATTTATATTACAGAACTGTTGAGAGGGGATGTGCAGAAAAAGAGACCACGA
>ML786472.1:433559-463159 GCA_009831015.1 Picea engelmannii | reverse complement strand
GGTCGTAAAGGCAGTAAACCACAGGCTTGGCCTGGGGACTTAATGCGTAAGGAGCGCATCGGGATTTGGAGGATCGCAAGTCATGGGGGTGAATGAGTTTTGACATTAGAAACCCTGAATCCCGATAGTGAACCAGGGATTGGCATTTCGCTAAGGCAGGTTTGTGGGAAATTAACCCAAAAATTTTAAATTATGATAGTGGATATGTTACAAAGAACAACGAAGATAATTCTATTTAATGTTATTTTATATAAATCATTTTATATTCTAATGTTTATCTTAAATTTTTTGGGGAAACAACATTGGAGATGAGAGGATGAAGGAAGGGAGAAAAGAGAAGGTGGAGGAGGTTGGAAGAGAAAAAGAGGTTGGATACTTCATGGAAGAAATATTTCTTGTGATGGTTGGGTTTTAGTAGGGAGAGAAAATATGCATTGTTGTTCTTGGATCCACAAGCACAAAGGGCCAAGATACCAAAATATTTCTTGGAGCTAGGAAGCTGGCTAGGCTCAAATGTCCTTGCCTAAAAGAATAGGAGAATTGGTTGGATGAATCTCTAATGGTTTGTATGCAACATTGGTTTAAGGAGCCATTACACGAGGATCATAAAGCATTGACTATAGCTGTGTCATTTATGTAGCAATAAATGCAAGCTTATTCCACAATAGGGAGACCCCTCCATTCTGAGTTTTCCATCAAGGAAGGTTCAGATATGACAGTATTTGGTCTACTGGAAGGATAAAAGATCCCTAACAGAGCTAGAGATTGACAAGACCATACAATGGGCTTTCTTCAATGGTTTGTGTCAAGGTACCTCAAGAACATGTGAAGCTATTGGTGTGTTATACTAGTCCTATTTTAATTTTGTTGAATGGAATTCCCTAACATTGCTAATGAGAATAGCCATTCAAAATGTTATATCACAAATTCAGATCTTTGGAGATTCCAAGTTAGTTATATGTGACATTGGTGGTGTGTAATACCACTCTAAATTTAATTTTGTTGAATGGAACACCCTAACATAACGAATGAAAATAGCCATTGAAAATGGTATATCACATATTCAAAGCTTTGAAAATTCCAAGTTAGTGATTGAGTCTGTAAAAGGAAAACATCAACATGCAAAATTTGATACTTAAACCCTTGTTATCCCAAGTGAAATTTATTATTTCTTATTCTCATATATATCAAGAGCTTAATGATCACACTAGTGATTAGTCAATGAAAGCATTGGATGTCTTTTTGGGGTGAGATGGAAATCATAGAGAACACTAGTGCTTCTTCTCCAATAATACCTAGCTAATGGCTAGCAACCAAATAAATGGTTCTAAGCTTGATGGTTTAGATTTCAATTTTTATGAATGTTTTTCGGTTTTTAGTCATAGTTCATGGATGTTTAAAAGCAAGTCATTTTGTTTGAAAATGTGTATAAGAAAGACATTAGTCTTTGCACCATTTTATTTTTCTCTCTTTTGTGAAGTCAACTCTCCATTATTTACTACACAAAATTTCCTTGAGCGCTCTAGAGAAAATAGATAATGTGCCTTTTTGAGCTAGTCAAGGGAAATGGAGCTCGAAAAGGAGTTGCTAGAATATTCTGAATATCCATACGAAAGTATCCAAATTTTAACCTATCATGATATTGGAAGGTCCAACTCATACAATAGGGGCAAGGAGTTTGTCCATGTTAATATTTTTGGCGTAACTACGGAAGATATTCTTGTATATTTGTTTTAGTCAAACCTTTAAAAGGTTATTATAATTATACTGTACAAGTCATCTCAACATAAATTATTATATTATTGGTATTTTACTTATAATTGTAAAAAAGCCCCATTGTGGCTATTCGACCCTATTTTATGGGTTAGTTAGGTCAAGAGTCATGTCTCTTCAAGAGACACTATTGTGTATAAATAGAGGATAATCTCCTCTCATTTGGACACACACTCACACACTTCTCTTGTGCATCTTGGAGCGCATAAGAAGGTCTAGCGCACAAGTCTTGGAGACTGGTTCTTTTGGTGTTTTGGTCTTGGTCTTTCTTGGAGAGCTATAGCGCATCATTGTATCGGTTGAAGGAATCTATATTGAGGATTTTGGTTGCTGGGTTTTCTCCCCCATGAGGGTTTCCCAAGATAATCTTTGCGTTCTATTGTATTTGTGATTGCCTATCTTTCAGTGATTCTACTACAGTTGCTATTGGATTAAGTAATTGTAATTGTGTAACTAGAAAATTTAAAATTCCAATAGTCCATTGGGGAATTACCTCCAACCTGAGAAGTCTAGGGAGAACTTAGGAAACGTGGATAGTGTGGAAGACTTGTCACTGCATGCAAAATATCGCAATGATCCTAAAGGTGTAGGTACAACTAGAATCCCCAATGGTGGGATCGCATGGTTTGCCTACCAAGGAAACTAAACATATTATTTCAATTAATGTTGTAGGTGTTCTAGATCAAAATATTTGTGAGAAGGGATTTGGAAGGGAAACTTGGGACTATTCTTTGAACAAGCCTTCATTTTCTCCTTCGTTTTAGCTAGAGTCCATTATAAACGTGGAGATAAGATTGTGGGGTTCAAGGTTTGTTTCTCAATCCCTATATCTTGAAGCATTAAGTGGGGTTTGAAGGTTGAAAGGATAAGACAAAATGCTTTTGAAATACAAAAGGCATAGAAGGTTAAGAAGGTGATCAAGCGGCAAAGGTCTAGGTTAAGAATGGAACTCAAAGAGAACTTACAAGTAGAACAAGCATTGTAGTACTGTGATAAATCCCTCATTGACAAATTCTTCGGTCGATTCATCTCTGCTCAAACCCTTAATAATTGGATCCAAACAATTTGCGTCCTAGTTATAAGGTACAAGCCTGTTTTTCATCTTCTTACCAGAGGCTGTATCAAGTTCTTATTTAGGTCAAAGGATTCAAAGAAAATCATGGGGGGTTGATGGTATTGGGGAACATCCTTTCTATTCTTGCAAACTCATTTTATGTGTTTTGATCCTCGAACTAAGGTTACTAAGGGTACACATATTTGGGTCAAATTTCCTGAACTTCCTTTGGAGTTGTGATCTGAAAAAGTTATAAAGGAGATTGGTGATCATTTGGGACGAAAATTTGACATAGATGTAGCCTTCAAGTCAAGTGCTTATTGGATAGTGGCTAGGGATCTAGTTGAGATGGATTTGAGTGAAGCTCTCCCTAAAAGTGTGGACATAGTGGTGGGGGACATAGTTCCTTCACAAGCTCTTGACTACAATAAAATTTCGTTCATATGTGCTCTCTCTTATGTCTATGTTCATGTAATATCCTTGATCCGAACCCTTTGTAATTGTACATATAGGTTGGTGAGTCGTTGGTATCAATTGTTAATGTAAATGTACATATAGGATGGTGAGTCATTGGCACTAAATTTTTATGTTATGCACACCTGAGTAGTGCTTGGAGGATTGTTATCAAAGACATGGTGCACACATTTCATAGTGTTGTGCACCACCTGGGTAAGTGCACACATTTCACTGTGGTGCGCGCACTTAGGTAAGTGTGTGGGAATGACCTAGGAGTGTGCACCAAGCCGAATATATATATATATATATATATATATATATATATATATATATATATATGCTTGGTGCGCACTCCTAGGTCATTCCTGAGTTATATGTGTGTGTGTGTGTGTGTGTGTGATCCGGATTATTTTCGGCACGAAATGAGAGTGGAGATATAATAAAGAAATGTATAGAGATGTATCAGATATCCAACAATATAAAATAAATATATCAAAGATATAAACACTATTAGAAATATAACAAGAGGCATAGAGATACAGTAATACACAATTTCTATTAATGTGGGAAATGTACAGAACTGTAAAAATACAGAGTGAAAGACTCGATAGAATGGTGGAAGCTTATCTCTAAGAAGAGATGTGACGGCTACTCTCATTCGCAAGAAGATGATCATTACAATGAGGCTCCAAAGGCCTTTTTAACATAATTAAAATCCAAAACCCTAACCTTGGAAGATAAAAAGCCAAAAGGTTTGCGGGCCCCGATGGGGGTAGTTGATATGTCAACTTCTCGGGGGCGTAAATTTTGCCTACGATATTAGTTTGGGGCGCTCGATACACCGTTGGAAAGGTCGAACCGAGAAGAATGATTTTCGAATGGCCCAAGTCAATGCCTTTGTCAATCACCTAGGCCAAAAATCCCCAAAAAACATCGTTTAGGGCCTCAAATCGACCTCGAAAGTTTGGAACCCGAAAAACTGCCAAGATGGAAAATTGTTTTTCCAAGCCATGGAATAGGTGGGTGGCCACCGATATCCACCTAGATCAGTGTGTGTGTGTGTGGTTGTATATGTATTGAGGTCGGAGATCCTGTGTGATCATGAGGCTAGTGAGTTAGGACACAGATAGGCTAGTGCACCTATCCATGTAAATGTAATCACGGTTATTAATATAATATTACATCGTTGCACGCAGACAGACTCGGATGAAAATAGATGGGGGTATAACTCCATTGGAAAAGGAAAAAGGGGGAGAGACTTAAGTCTTAGGGAATATTTTATAATATTTCCATAAAAGTGTAAGTTATGGATAATTATTTTATCCTAAGTTCTTGAGGGAAGGGAAAAGGTCACCAAGTGACTTAAGCTACTTCTAAAGGTGACAAATGTTGAGTTTAAGGCATGCAATATATATTGTTGGCCTTAGTGTATTTTGGGGAATTCATTCATTTTTGGGAATAATTTCGTTATTCATGTTCTCGTGTGCAGGAGGGTTTGGACCATATGAGAAAGGATGACTATTACCTTATCTACACAGAGAATCTTTTAAAATGTTTATGTATTGTAATTGGAGTTTTTTTGTCGAAGAGGCAGGTTGTCAAGCTCATGAGTAGTCTCTCTAGGTCAGAGACTTGTTGTTGAAAAAAAGGTTGTCAGGCTCGTGAGCATACTCTCCAAGTGATATTTTTGCAGATAATTGTTTCCTATTACGTTGGGCATTAGTCGCGGAGCTCGAAGACTTCATGTTTGGCATGTTGTTGGTAACCCTGGAAGGGAAGTGGGACAGTCAAGGGCATGTTGAGCAGAGAAGGGGCACACTTCTTGGGTATGACAGGTGCATGAGGAATGAGAGATTGTAGGCTAGTTGCAGCAGCGGGCACCTTGGACTGAGCAATTCTGTTGAGAATCATACCTTAGCTTGTCAATAGGAACCCTTTTTTCCCTGGTGGAGTTAAGCCCCATCTCGGGGGTGACCTGTTGCTGAAAGCTTATGAGAAACAGGGTCTATGGTTGGGAGGAACTTCTGAGTTATGTGTGCAGTTGGTGACTTTCATAAAAGATAAGTGTTCTTTATGTGTTTGTCTCATTTACTGTGTGCTTATTATCTATGTTTGATATGGGATAATTCTTGTATGTTATCGCATATAAGTGAATGTTGTTATTATGTTTAATGTTGTTTTCACATGTAAGTAGGGTGCTTATAGCCTATATTTGTGGTTGTGCATGAGTATGATAAATGTTGATAGTTTTTCCTGTTAATTTATCCGTTGATATGGGTCATGAGTCTCCGAGGAAATGATTGAATGGCCAGGTGCGCAGGAAAGTAGTTTGTGTTCACAAGAGGCTGGAACTCATGTGTGCATACAGGGAAATAGACCTTGCGCACAAGGAAATTAGAATTGGCGTGTGACGCCAGTAGGTTTGTGTGCACGGTAGTGTTGTGTTATCAGTATACTCTTGTGTAGTTGTTTGAGTTACTTCTGCTGCTTAAAGTTGTGTTAAAAGGAGAAAGTTAGTGTGACATGACTTATTTGATGTTGAACGCATTACTTCAAGTGATATTGCGCAGACTAGTGTTTAGTATAGAATTTGTCCAATGGATTTTCGGAGTAGCTTTGTTCAGTAGTATGTTGAGTGATGTTACAATATGGTTGGTTCATAGCTACAGAAGTTGAGATTGTGTGGCATGGCCCAGCCTGGGGTGGTGGGGGATGTTACATTATGGTATCAAAGTAATGCCAAAGCGTTTTGGAGTAGCATGCCCAGCCTGGGTGGTTGGGGATGTTACATTGTGGTATCATAGAAATGTTAGATCATTTTGGAGTAGCATGGCCCGAGCTGGGTGGTTGGGGATGTTAAATTATGGTGATAAGAGAGAACTATGTATAGTGGAAAACAAGCTACGACAATTGAGAACATGGGTAGAAATGTGCCTAGGATTTACGCAGCATTGGATAACAATCAAGCTGAGTTTCAGTCACACATGATCAAGGTGGAAGGTAAGATTAATGACCAACCCATTGCTATTTTAATTGACTCAAGAGCTTGTCATAGTTATCTATATCCTAAAATGGTGGAAAGATTCCAATTTCTGAGGAGAAAGCTTGGAAAACCTTGGTTGGTTCAGTTAGCTATCGAGCAAAAAGGAAAATTAATGAGATGGTTAATGCATATCCAATGGATATGAATGGACTGTGCACTAAATCTTATTTGAATATTATACATTTGGGCTCGTATGATTTCATCATTGGTATGGATTGGTTGGACGAACACTATGTTGTCCTGGACTGTTACAATAAGGCATTCACTTGTTTGGATTAGGAAGGGAACTTGAGGATAGTTCAAGGAATTCCAAGAGTTGTAACTATCACAGAAGTTTCAGCCTTGCAATTGAAAAAAAGATACAGGAAAGGATGTCAAGTATTTGCAGTGCACATGGAAGAGGCACCTAAGGATAAAGTATCGAGTGTTGAAGACTACACAGTATTGAAAGAATTAGAGGATGTATTTAAAGAGATACTGGGATTGCCACCAAAAAGAAATATTGATTTCTCTATAAATTTGATGTGTGGAGCAACACTTGTATCCAAGACTCCTTATATGATGAGTATGTTAGAGTTGAAAGAGTTGCAAATGCAACTTGAAGAGCTTCTGAAGAAGGGGTATATACGCCCAAGTGTGTCTCCCTGGGGTGCCCATGTATTGTTCGTGAAGAAGAAGGATGGTATGTTCATACTTTGTATCGACTTTAGGCAGTTCAACAAAGTAACAGTAAAGAACAAGTATCATTTTCCCAGAATAGATGACCTCTTTGATCAACTAAGAGGCGCGTAGATATTTTCAAAGATTGACCTTAGATCTGGAAATCACCAAGTGGGAATAAAAGAGGAAGACATCAGAAAGACAGCCTTTAGAAAGAGGTATGGACATTATGATTTCACAGTGGTGCCTTTTGGGTTGTCGAATGCACCAGTTGTTTTCATGTGTTTAATGAATGGAGATTTCAGAAGTTATTTAGATAAGTTTGTCATTGTATTTCTGGATGACATACTTATTTACTCGAAGTATGAAGAGGAGCACAAGAAACACTTGAGGATGGTGTTGCGGGTATTAAGGGAGCATCTGCTTTATGCAAAGCTGAGAAAGTGCTCATTCTATCAGCGATAGAATCATTATTTGGGTCATATTATTTCCAAGGAAGGAATAGTTGTGGATCCGAAAAAGATAAAAGCCATTGAGGAATGGCCGACACCAAGAAATGTCACAGAGGTAAGGTCCTTTATGGGACTGGCAGGGTACTACAGAAGGTTTATTGAAGGCTTCTCAAATATTGTGCATCCAATCACATCCCTGCAGAAGAAAGGTGCGCGATTTGGATGGACTCTGGATTGTGCAAGGAGTTTTCAGCACTTGAAAATTTTGTTGACAAGTGCGTCAATTTTGAGAATGGATAATTCAAATGCAGACATCGGTGTGTGTACATATGCATGCAAAGAAGGGATCAATGGAGTCTTGAGTCAAAATGGACATGTGGTGTGTTGTGAATTGAGAAAGTTAAAAGATCATGAAAGGCTCTATGCTACTCATGACTTGGAATTGACAGCCATAATGCGTGCCTTGAAAATGTGGCGGCACTATCTTATGGGTAAAATATTTGAGCTAAGGACAGACCATAGTGGTCTGAAGGATTTGTTTGGACAACCAAGTTTAAATGTCAAACAAAGAAGATGGTTAGAATTCATCAATGAGTATGACTTTGACATAAATCATATCAAAGGAAAGGAGAACAAGGTGGTTGACGCACCCAGTAGAAGGGTGCATGAGATGCATGCTACAGTTGTTATCATGTCCAAATTCTATTTGAGTGACATAATTTTTTAAGTTTCCAAATCATATCAGCACTATGTGGACATAAGAGCAACTTTATAGCAGGGTATGTCGCGGAATAAATTTGAAGGTTACGAGTTAAGATAGGATGGGATCCTCATGTATAAATGCAGAGTCTATGTGTTCACTGATCAAGATTTTAAAATCTTGATATTTTCAAAGATGTATAAGGTTCCTTATGTGGGACATCCAAGTTACCAGAAGACAATTGTCGCAGTCAAGAAGCAATACTATTGGTCAGGTGGGGCCAAAAGGCGATTTCCAAGTGCGACCGGTTTGCATATTGGATCGGAAAATCAAATAGCTTTGAAACCAAGCCATGGTGTTGGTAAAGGTCCAATGGACCTAGTACGGTCCTGAGGATGCAACTTGGGAGCACGAGGATGTTATGCGGGTATTGTATCCGCATATTTTCGAAGATATTTTAAATTTTGTATGTACATGTGTATATGATGCCCTGAGGACAATGCATAAATAAGGGGGAGGGTAATGTAATGTCTTTGATCTAGACCCTTTGTAATTGTACATATAGGTTGGTGAGTCATTGGTACCAATTGTTAATGTAAATGTACATCTAGGCTGGTGAGTCGTTGGCACTAAGTTTTGATGTTGCGCGCACCTGAGTAGTGCACAGAGGATTGTTATCAAAGATAGGGTGTGCAGTGTTGCGCGCACATTTCATAGTGTTGCACGCATTTGGATAAGTGTGCGGGAATGACCTGGGAGTGTGCACCAAGCCAACTTGTGTGTGTGTGTGTGTGTGTGTGTGTGTGTGTGTGTGTTGAGACCAAAGAGCCTATGTGATCATGAGGCTGGTGAGTCGGAATGCAGATAGGCCAATGCGCCTATCCATATAAATGTAATCAGATTCATTAATATAATATTACATTGTTGTGCGCAAACAAACTCAGATGAAAAGAGATGGGGGGCTAACTCCACCAGAAAAGGGAAAAGGGGGTGAGACTAAAGTCTTAGGGAATATTTTATAATATTTCCAGAAAAGTGTAAGTTATGGATAATTAATTTATCCTAAGTTACTGAGAGAAGGGAATGGGTCACCAAAGGGATTAAGTTACTACTAAAGGTGACAGATGTTGAGTTTAAGGCATACAATATATATTGTTGGCCTTAGTGTATTTTGGGGAATTCATTAATTTTGGGGAATAGTTTCATTATTCACTCTCTCATGTCCAGGAGGGTTCGGACCATCTAAGAAAGGAAAACTATTACCTTATCTGCACAAAGAATCTTGTAAGGGGTTTATGTATTGTAATCAGGGTTTTTCTGTCGAAGAGGCGGTTCGACGGGCCCATGAGAAGTCTCTCTAGGTGAGAGAATTGTTGAAGAAATAGGTTGTCAAGCCCGTGAGCATACTCTACATCTACAGGTGAGAGTTTTTTTTAGAATTGTTTCTTGGTGCGTTGGGAATTAGTCATATGGCTCAGAGACTTCCTGTCTGACCTGTTGTCGATAACCCTGGAAGGGAAGTGAGGTAGCCAAGGGACTATTGATAAAAGAAGGGCCACACTTCCTTGGGTGTGGCAGGTGGGTGGGGAATGAGATACTATAGGATAGTTGCAGCAACGGGCACCTCGGACTGAGCAATTTTTTTGAGAGTCATACCTTAGCCTGTCACTAGGAACCCTTATTTCCCTAGTGGAGTTAAGCCCCATCTCGGGGGTGACCTGTTGATGAAATCTTATGAGCAACAGAGTTTATGGCTAGGAGGAACGTCTAAGTTTTGTGCGCAGTTGGTGACTTTCATAAAAGATAAGTGTTCTTTATGTGTTTGTCTCATTTGTTGTGTGTTTATTATCTATGTTTGATATGGGATCATTCTTGTATGTTTTTGCATATAAGTAAATGTTGTTATTTTGTTTAATGCTACTTTCACATGTAGTAGGGTGCTTATAGCCTATATTTGTAGTTGTGCATGAGTATGATAAATGTTGATAGTTTTTCCTATTAAGTTATCCGTTGATATGGGTCATGAGTCTCTAAGAAAAAAATTGAATGGTCAGGTGCATAGAAAATTAGTCAATGTTCATAGGAGGTTGGAGCTCATGTGTGCGTACAGGGAAATAGACCCTGGGCACAAGGAAATCAGAATTTTTAACACTAGGAGGGTTGTGTGCACAGTAGTGCTATGTAATCGGTATACTCATGCATAGTTGTTTGAGTTATTTTCGCTGCTTAAAGTTGTGTAAAAGGAGAAGAAGTTAGTGTGGCGCGACTCAGTTTAGGTTGAACGCACTACTTCAAGTGATACTGAACAGACCAGTGTTTAGTATAGAATCTGCATAGTGGATTTTTGGAGTAGCTTTGTTCGGTAGTATGTTGAGTGATTAACGTTACAATATGGTTACTTCAGAGCTATAGAAGTTGAGGGGATGTTACATTATGGTATCATATCAATGTCAGATCATTTTGGAGTAGCATGGCCCCGCCTCGGTGGCTGGGGATGTTACAATGTGATATCAAAGCAATGTCAAAGCGTTTTGAAGTAGCATGGTCTGGCCTGGGTGGATGGGGATGTTACAGTTCATATTGTTGAATATTGTTCTCATGCTTTCACAAAGAAATTCTAGAGACAAACATCTAGCACAAAGGTTGTTGTGGATGCTTCAAAGAGTTAAGAAGGATCTGAGCGATATCTTCCTCAAAGAGAGATTTTAATCCCCCAATTCGATCAAAGAAGGGAACATTTCCGAGAAGGAATCTTAACCTACGATGTTTGATTAGAATTTGGACATAGAAAGGGCTTCGGAAAGTATTTCTGACAAAGGTGTTTATCCTACTCCGAAAGGACACCACGCCTCAATAGCAGTGGTTCAAGTGCTAGAAGTGTTAGCAACTTGAATTTCTAATGAGGCTTTAGAGCCTAACTTTGAGATTGTTATAGAGGGAAAAAGTTTAATTCGGTGATAGGAAATAAAGAAGTTCGGTCATCCTTGGTAAAGATTCCCGAAAAAAACTAAGAAGGGCTTCAAGGGATTTAAAAAGTCTAGGGGCTCAAGTTTAGTCCATGATTCCCTCACTTCTAACTATGGGAATGAAAACTTAATCCCTTTCTCCAAATTTCATAGCTACTCCAAATATTTTACTATTGCAGGGGTACCTCCCAATGGAAATTTGACCTGAAGGAAAAAATTTGAACCTAGAGGGAATAATAGATATCCTTTGAGATAAAGAGAGAGTGAAAAAGAGATCTATGAAAAAGGGGAAAATGGAAGGCTAAGTCTTTACCATGTTAAGGGACTAGCTCCATCCACCATTGGCAAAAACAATCTTGCACCATGCCCATGAAAAATCCTTGACATAGATTCAA
Source organism: Picea engelmannii (assembly GCA_009831015.1). Lineage (NCBI taxonomy): Eukaryota > Viridiplantae > Streptophyta > Pinopsida > Pinales > Pinaceae > Picea > Picea engelmannii. Next base: position 451,660 of record ML786472.1, on the reverse strand, counting down.
TGGGTTATGCAAACATCCATCAAAGGGGTGGTTAGACTGAGACAAAACCCCACTAGAGTTTCTAAATGACTATTTTATCTATCAATATAAGAGATTTCTACGGTTTAGAAAACCATGGGTGAGGGTAAAAAGGTTTTTGAGAGTCTAAGTAAATCATTTAGTCAATTGAGGTTTTTTGGCTTTAGATGCTTTAGCAAATTCAAGAGGAAATCTAACAGGGTGGAAGAAAACAATCCTTGTGCCAATATATGGTTCTTGATTCAAGGATATGGACAAATTTTATGTTCAAAGACTTGGGACAGAAAATATATATTATTAATTGTTACGGCCCTTATGAACATAGCCAAGTTTTTTTGGGAAGGTTTCTTCTCAAGGGATGCATCCAAGAGGAGAGGGCCATTCTAGTTGATCTAAACTTCACATTGATTAGTGCAAATGTGTGGGGGGGACAATGAGGTTGGATGGTTGGGAAGATTTATTTACAAACAAAATTGAGAAGGTAGGGTTGGCTAATGTAGAGCCCTGTTATCGCACAATTTGTACTTGTCCAAAAGGGAAAGGGTAATGGAGGGAAAATTGGCATGACAGGAGGTTGTCCTATCATTGTCACCTTAATAAGACACCTCTTTCTATTTAGGGGTGAAGCCCAGGGGAGACGTCCCCGGTGACCTGGGGGTTTGAGAAGGCAAAGGTTTAGATATCAAGAAAAATTATCCCCTCTCACAAGTCACACTGATCAGAAAGTCCCAAATTTTTAACAAATGAAGCAATGATATGCTTAAGTGTACCTGCCCAGAACAAAGCAACAAGAAAACACTATTTTTTGCAAGTACAATTGATGTTAGTTCATCATAAAACCTTGGACTTTGTCAATGAAAGCAATAAGTTGATTTGCAATGAAGCAAACAGAAATCTATAACAACAATGTATATAAGATGATGGCTTCACAATTAATGCCTTAAATAAGCTTCAAAATGACCCAAAATGATAATCTAACAATAGCAATATACTAGCACTTGCCAGAAGCTAATGAGGTAATGTAAAAATCAACTTTTGTAATTGCTTTTAAGAGCTTTTACTGCTGTAATAATTGGTTTAGCTTACTTTTGTAACAGCAGCAAAAATGTTAGTGGATTAGTCGAATCTAGGGTTAGGAAAGGTTAGTAAATATATTGAGGTATAAGATTTAAGGGTTGAGCTCATCAATCAATCAAGTATAAGGTCTAGATTAGTGTCTTTAGGGCTAATGGAGTCACTTTTTGCAGCAGCAATCTTGAAGGAAATAAATGATAATGTGTGAGCTAGGGACAAGAGGGGTGATGGTTGAGGTGTTGGTAACCCAAGGCCTCAATCAACAAACCCTAGAAGGAAAACAGATACTAGGAAGTAGGTAACCCTAGGGCCTAGTGGTTTTCCTTCTTCTTTAGCTCAAGCTTGAAGTAAATAAAGGCTTGATGAAGCAGATGATGTTAGAGTTCTACAATGGTAGGGCTCTAGAACATGCTTCAAAGGATAGGTTTTCTAGCAAAATCTAGTAGGTAAAAAGCTATTGAGACAAGGACAATAACATGCGCTTGATCTCCTAGGGTTTTAAGCTAGCAATTTCATAATCTTAGTAAAATACTATAACCATTCAAAGAAAAGAAGAATTGCAGAAATTCACTTACATTCACCAAGAATAATCTAGCCAATAGCCTAGTTGAATACTTTTCATCAAGAAAATGCCAAAAAATACCAAAATAAGCCTCCTCCAAGAGTTGCGCACCACTTAATTTCAGCCAATAAACCCTAAGGGAGTCGAATTTCAGACCTCACTTGTGTGAGTGAAAGAATGATGATAAAATACAAGGGAAAATCCCTTATTTATACAATCAAAATGACGTTTAATTACAAAATTAGGTCAAAAAGGCCAACATGGCCAGTTTACATGAGAAAATCCAATTTTACACAAATTTGTCAAATAAAACCCTACTTTTAGCTTTTTAGGGTGACGTCATGCCCCTCCTAGGGTGACTTTAGACTCCTTGTTGGAATGTTAGCCCTCCAAGTGAAACGTTGGGGCTCAAAACCCCTCTAGAACTGCCACACGTGCCAACCAAAGTCGTCCTCAAGCTAGATACCTCAACTAGGTGACGTCAAGGCTCTGAATGATGATGTCAAGGGCCAAAATCATGGTGGGAGTGCAAGACCTCCTAGGTCTAGGCCTGCCAAGTTGTCTCTAGTGGAACGTCCTCCTCTCTCTCTGGTGCAAGCCTCTGGTATATGTCTTCCCCTAGCTGGGGTCTCAGCATCCATCTGGTGGGTTTTTATCCCTATGGAGGTCTGAGATAATCATCTCCCCATATGTACCTATCCTTCAAGCATGGTCCTACAGCAACAAAAAGTATGCCCTCCATGGGTTCATAAGTCACAAGGATCATAGAAATGTCAATCACATCTAATAATCAAGTTACCCAAACATGTGCACAAAACCCCCATTTCCCAAACAAGTGCTCAAAGACGTTATTCTATTCTACAAGCCAGGTTTGGAGAGGGTTTCAGGATGTCCTATTGGGATAATTCTCCTCAGGTGTGGGATGTTTCCAGATGAAGCCCAATCTAGGTCATGTAAGTGCATGAGATGGTATGGGGATGTTTGGGCAATGTGTGCAGTGATGATAGGGAAATGTAGAGCTTACCTGTGGGTGCCTCTAAAGAGGGTGAGTTGCACCTTGTCATGGATGCAAATGTTTCCTAGCCCATTGAATGCCTTTTTTACTTTTTATCTTATTATTTTTTATTTCAAGAGAATAGTTGGGGGACATTGTCCTGGCGTGGTGACAGTGGTGACATTGTCCTGGTGTGGTTGGCTCGTGATGAGATTCCCTTTCTCTTGGATATGCTTCCAAGAGACACTACCCTGGTGTGGTGACTAGCTGAATGGTAGTGTCATACCACTACATGCACATGGACCTAATAGGATGGCTCATGATGAGACCCCCTATCCTCCAACCAGGGCTTGAGTTTATTTAATTTATGGATCCCTCCTTTTTATTACTGAGAATCCTTTTATTGCTTTCTCTGGCATCCATGGGCGAAGCATCTGAAGGTTTTGATCCTTTGGATTTTATCTTTTTCCAACTACTTTTACCCTCTAGGCCTTTAGCCCCTTCTTCCCACAAGTCAAGGTACAACCCTTTGCTAGCTTGGAAAACCTAATGCCCGAACCAATGCAGTGGATAGATGAGAGGGAAGATGATGAAAAGTGATAAGTATGGTGGGAATGGACAATGACCTTTCAAGAACCCACCCAGTGGCAACTCACTCCTAAGGGAACCAACTTGCTAGGGCATTCTGTCATCCCCCCAAGTATGGACAAGTCAAAAGGCATAAATTCCAAGCACACGTCATGAAGAAAAAGAGAATTAAATGCACATATTTAAATGTTTTGAGAATCAGAGTGGCACATACCATGATACCTAGACTCATTACCTCATGGAGCAAGACCCATTCCTGCTTCAGGACTAGGCTAATGGGATGGATGTTGTTGTTGCTGACAGGATGGAGGCGCTAAAGAAAAAGGATGGGCCCTCCAAGGCCAAGCTCAAGTCAATATGGCTCACGGTACTCCATGTCTAGGACTTGTGGGCCTCGAGACATAATCTCCTTGGTTATCCCTAGGTTAGGGGATAACATCTGGCTCCAACTCGGGGACATGTGCTCACCGTAGAGAGCATGAGAACCTCAACATCTCTAGTATGACCTATGACCTGGTAGATCTCAACAAAATCTATTATTAATCATTTGGGGTGGTGATATCACCCTTGGCTCATATATGGTACAATAAAATGAAAGTAAACAAGCATATATACAAATGGAAATACAACTACTCTAGCATGAAATGCAGATGGTATACACGATGAATGCAAAATTCCTACCTACTTACCTGCACTTACATGTGAATTCAAATCTCTTCCCCCTGATGGGGTTTGAGGAGGTGTCCACCAACCAGTAATGAGTGTCTTCTTCCTTCCAGTGTGGATAAATAGTAGGCATCATTAACTGACTTTCTCCCAACTCTGAAGGGTCCAAGCCAAAATTGTGCACTCCTTTTGACATTAGTAGTCTCTCCCTTCTTTGTATCCCACATCCAGACTGTATCTCCCTCTTTGTAATCCTTGGTCTTGAATTTGGTTGTCTCGTGTACAACCCTAGAGTATTGTCTTGAGGGAGGAGAGTGGGATTCAGCTGTGAAAACTTCTTGCTGGGACGGTCGGATCAGTATGTCATCTTCTCCTTTCTTTAATAACTTGACGGCCCCAACTTCTTTGTCTTTATATCTGTTCAAGATTTTTTGATACTCTTCCTTCTTTGGCCATTGTATTTGATCAAAGTCTTCCTATGTAGTGAAAGGCATGTCGTTAGGGGAAAACACAGGAGGACTCTCTTTGACTGGTTCATGAGTTTTGTTAGTTCCAATGTCATCACCAATTTATTGCACATGGACTTTGGTCATTGGCACATTCGGGAGGTGGCTTATTGTTCCATCATTCATAGGCACATTAATATATGTGAGATCCATCTCTAGGGTGCCTCCTAGCATTGCAGCAAACTTCCTGGATAATAGCATTCCCCACACATCTGGGACATCCACCACCACGATATCCACGTGGATCACTCTCTCGGGGTATCTTCCAAGGCATACTTCAACATTCTCAACTACCCCATGAGTGGGTATGGCTATGGACTCAAAGCCACATACATTCTTGTAAGGCTGTGTGACCTTTAGGCCCAATTTTTCCATGACCTTTAAAGATATCATGTTAGCACCTACCCCTGAATCAAGCATACAAGTGTTAAGGCATTTGTTATTAATTAACAAGATCATGAAGAAAGGTGGATGCCCATCATACTGAACCCTAAAATGATCGACTTGTAACATAATAGGAGGGTCCATTGGTCCATCTGAGCTTTTGAAAAAAAAATCGAACCTTTCCTTTACATATGGGACCTTGATGACTTCTCTCAAGGGAATGCTTACGTGCATTTTGGCTAATGCACCTTCAAAGTCAAAGTTCAAATCCACTTTGTCAGTATTGGGAAGATTCTTAGGAAGGAGTATGTTCATGGGTGGAGGTCTTGTTTGTGATGCCACGGGACCAGTAGAGAGAGGTTGGTTCATTCTCTTTTGTCTAGTATATACTTGGAATTCTTGTTTCTTCAACTTTTCTCTTGATTCTTGGTCAAGGTTATTTATCACCTCCATCATAGCCTTCCTAGTTGCTTCCTTTATGCCTTTTTTATGTTCTTCAAGTGTAACATTGAGGCAATATTGAGGATTTTCAATGGTATGGTTAACTATGTTCACTTGGTCATGATTACCATTCTTGAAAGGACATTCATGCTCCCAATGTGACTCACTGCATTGTAAGCACCAAGGGTTTTCATCTACCATATTTGCAGGGGCTAAAATATTGGGAACCTCTTGATCATTTTTTGGTCTAAAAAATTGGTTACCTTTTTGAAATTGTCCTTTGTAAGGAACCCTAGGGACTTGTTGCTGAGTTCTTTCTGGGTTGACAATCATGTTCATCATCAGTTCTTGGGTTTTTACCATGCCATATACGGTCAGTTGTAGCTTTTCCAAGCTAGCACTAATGTCCGAGGTAGGTTCAGCATTGTGGACTACCTTGGGTTTGGCATCCATTCTGACTCTTGGGGCTGAGAAAGGCTCGACTCTAGATTATGAAAGGTTGTCTTCAATCCTCGTAGCTACCTCTTGGGATTCTTGGATTGTCTGAGGGGCTTTATCCTTGAGAAGATATCCCAGTTGTCCTGTAAAGGCTTTGGTATAAAGGAAAAGAAGGAAACTATCAGACGAATGATGGCTTACTAGGATCTTCTGCATTAATTTTTCAAATTTGTCATGGAATTCTCTAACGGTTTCATTCTCTTGTTTCACGAGGTTATTCATCCTTATCAACAGCATGTTGGGGTCTTCCTTGACACTCCATCATTTGAGGAATACTTCCTCCAACCTATCCATGGTTTTAATACTAGCATCAGGGAAACCATTGTACCAGCGTCTAGCACCATCATGGAGGGTAGCAGAGAATAATTTCATGGCTAGATCCTCAGCATCATCATTGATGGGATGAAGCTGGAAGAAGGCCCAGAAATTACTCATATGATCATCGACATTGACTACATCATTTCCAGTAAATTTAGGCCACCACTTCTCATACTTAGGGGGCATTTGCTTAGGGTATCCTTGTATATTTGTCATGTTTAGCGGTTTGAAGAGCTTGGATGACCATTGTTTTTGGTTATTGGCTTGGTTTGGATTAACAGTCTGAGTTCTTGTGCTAGACATTGTGTTCAAGGGAAGATTGCCTCCAAACAGTGATTTTACTACAGAAGAGCTTCGGGGAGGTTTTCTTCTAAAGGATTGGGTAGGGTTGGTGTACCTCCCTAAGGTTTGTGGAGTCGCCAGATAATTTTCTTGAAACTATCAAAGGGACGAGGGGATCACACTCAGTGGAGTCGCCAGGTAAGCTTTGAAAAGAAAAGTCTTTTGAGAAAACGCTTACCGAAAAGTGTCGTCTTTGAGGAGAATTGACTTAGTGTTCCCCGACAACAACACCAAAATGTTATCGCGCAATTTGTACTTGCCCAAAAGGGAAAGGCTAATGGAGGGAAAATTGGTGTAACAAGAGGTTGTCCTATCGATGTCACCTTAATAAGACACCTCTTTCTATTTAGGGGTGAAGCCAAAGGGAGATGTCCTCGGTGACCTGGGGGTTTGAGAAGGCAAAGGTTTAGATATCAAGAAAAGTCATCCCCTCTCACAAGTCACATGGATCAGAAAGTCCCAAAGTTTTAACAAATGAAGCAATGATATGCTTAAGTGTACATGCCCAGAACAAAGCAACAAGAAAACACTATTTTTTGCAAGTACAATTGATGCTAGTTCTTCATAAAACCTTGGACTTTGTCAATGAAAGCAATAAGTTGATTTGGGATGAAGCAAACAGAAATTTATAACAGCAATGTATATAAGATGATGGCTTCACAATCAATGCCTTAAATAAGCTTCAAAATGACCCAAAATGATAATCTAACAATAGCAATATACTAGCACTTGTCAAAAGCTAACGAGGCAATGTAAAAATCAAATTTTGTAATTGCAGCAACAACAAGTACGCCCTGGTCCTACAACAACAACAAGTACGCCCTCCATGGTCTCATAAGTCACAGGGATCATAGCAATGTCAATCACATATAATAATCAAGTTACCCAATCATGTGCACAAAACCCCCATTTCCAGACAAGTGTTAAAGGACGTTATGTTATTCTACAAGCCAGGTTTGGAGAGGGTTGCAGGATGTCCTATTGGGCTAATTCTCCTCAGGTGTGGGATGTTTCCAAATGAAGCCCAATCTAGGTCATGTAAGTGCATGAGATGGTATGGGGATATTAGGGCAATGGGTGCAGTGATGACAGGGAAATGTAGGGCTTACTTGTGGGTGCCTCTGAAGAGGGTGAGTTGCACCTTGTCATGGATTCAAATGTTTTCTAACCCATTCAATGCCTTTTTTACTTCTTATCTTGTTGCTTTTTCTTTCAAGAGAATCGTTGGGGGACATTGTCCTGGCGTGGTGACCAGTGGTGACAGTGTTACCCACAAGCACTTCACGGAGATGAGAAGGTTGGCTCGTGATAAGACTCCATTTCTCTTGGCTACATTGTCAAGAGCCACTACCCTGGCGTGGTGACCAGTTGAATGGTGGTGTCATACCGCTACATGCCCATGGACCTAGTTGGCTCGTGATGAGACCCCCTATCCTCCAACCAGGGCTTGAATTTATTTATTTTATGGGTCCCTCTTTTTTCTTACTGAGAAGCCTTTTATTTATTTCTCAGGGATCCCTGGGTGAAAGCATCTGAAGGTTTTAATCCTTTGGCTTTTATCTTTTTCCAACTACTTTTACCCTCTGGGCCTTTAGCCCCTTCTTCCCACAAGGCAAGGTACAACCCTTTGCTAGCTTGGCAAACCCAATGCCCGAACCAATGCAGGGGATAGATGAGAGGGAAGATGATGAAAAGTGATAAGTATGGTGGGAATGGACAATGACCTTTCAAGAACACACCCAGTGACAACTCACTCCTAAGGGAACCAACTTGCTAGGGCATTATGTCATCCCCCCCAAGTATGGATAAGTCAAAAGGCATAAAGTCCAAGCACACGTCATGAAGCAAAAGAGAATTAAATGCACATATTCAAATGTTTTGAGAATCAGAGTGACACATACCATGATACCCGGACTCATTACCTCATGGGGCAAGACCCACTGTTGCTTTAGGACCAGGTCGATGGGATGGATGTTGCTGACGCTGACAAGATGGAGGCGTTGAAGAAAAAGGATGGGGCCTCCAGGGGATAACAAGCCCATAAAATTGCGAAGGTAGGGTTCTATGATTTAATGGAAGAGTACCTACTCAAAGTTATCAAATAAGTTAAGAAGTCTAGAAAGATATTAAGTGTCTTTAATTATATTTTTTTTGCCTCGATTTCAAAGAAAACCTGAAATTTTTTGAGTTTAGGCCTATATCCCTGTGCAATCATGTCTATGAAGTTATTACTAAGATTATGGCAATCACAGGAAATAAATTTTTTCCGAAGTTATCTCTCAAGAACAATTTCAGTTTTTGGTTTTTTTATGAAGTTATCTCTCGAGAGCAATTTCAGTTTTTGGTTGGAAAGCATATATTTGAGGCTATAGGAAGTTATTACTAAGATTATAGCAATCACAGAAAATGATTTTTTTCTAAAGTTATTTCTCGAGCAATTTCAGTTTTTGGTTGGAAAGCATATATTGGAGGCTATAGGAGCAACTCAAGAGAGGTTGCATACAATTAAAACAACAAACCTCCCTATTATGGTGTTGAAACTAGATCTGTCTAAAGCATATCATAAAGTGAGTTGGTTATATCTAAGATTGATGCTTTTGCATGTGGGATTTAGTTTCCCTATGGTGACAAGGATTATGGGTTGTATTACTTCTGTCACTTTAGGTGGTTATATCTAAGATTGATGTTTTTGCATGTGGATTTATTGTTTCTATAGTCAAAAGAATTATGGGTTGTATTACCTCTATCTATTTTGTTGTTCTTATTAATGGCTCTACTTCCAACGTCTTCAAGCCACATCTAGATTACTGAGGAAGGGTTGCCCTTTATCCCCTATATTTTTTTTTGTTACTCCCTAATGATGGTATGAGTAGAGTTATTATGGATGCTAAGAAGAGGGATTATCTCAAGATTCAAAATTGGTAAGATTGTCTATTTAACACATTTGATATTTGTAAATAATGTCTTGATATTCTCAAATGTTAATGATAGAGAAGCAAACAAGCTACAAGAAATATTGGATATATTCATGTTATGGAGAAAGAAGATAAGAATACACTGACAAGGATGTTTTCTTTTAGTCTATTAAACTTTCAAGATGGTTTTAAATACAAGAGCTTTCTTTTAAAGCCAAATGGATATGGGAAAAAGCACCAAAGATACCTGGTTGAAAAGGTTGGCACAAGGATTAATAATTTGTACAACAACTAGCTTTCTATCGAGGGAGGTTGACCATTGTAAAATCAATCTTGGAGACCATTCTAATGTTTTGGATTTTTTTGGCATATATTCCTAAAATAATTCTAGAAAATATCAAGAAACCATGTTTCAAATTCCCTGGTCTGAGAAGAAAGAAAATTGAGTTTCAAATTCCTTGGTCTAGGAAGAAAGAAAATGAAGGGATACCTCTAGTCAAATAGAAGATTATATTTAGACCAAAGGAAGAGAATGGGTAGGGTTTGAAAAACATTCACGTATTTGGCAGTTCTTTGGAAGCAAAAAGTCTATAGCAAGTTTTTACATCTGAAGCAATGTGGAGGAAAATAATTGAGCAGAACTATATCAAGTCTGGATCTTTCACACACTGGATTAGGAACCCAAGAAAGAGTTTGGAAAATATACCAATTTAATTGAAGGCGTTAGTTGAAGGTTTCCCGGTGATTAGAAAGCATCTGGGATGGAAAGTAGGTGTTGGAGATCAAGTTAGAGTTGGAGTTGACTCCATTTTGGTAGGTGGAGAGAGGATAATGCTGCCTGCATAATTGATTTAAACTTTGCAGCAAAGAGGTGTCTTTACACTAAATCATATGGGGGACCCTTGTGTCATAGATATTTGGAATCAAGGGTGGAGATCTACTTAGTCAATTGGCCCTAAATCATGTGCAGGACCCTTGTGTCATAGATGTTTGGAATCATAGTATGAGTAGAGTTATTATGGATCTTAAGAAGAGGGATTATCTCAAGATTCAAAATTGGTAAGATTGTCTATTTAACACATTTGTTATTTGTAAATAATGTCTTGATATTCTCAAATGTTAATGATAGAGAAGCAAACAAGCTACAAGAAATATTGGATATATTCATGTTATGGAGAAAGAAGATGAGAATACACTGACAAGGATGTTTCCTTTTAGTCTATTAAACTTTCAAGACAGTTTTAAATATAAGGGTTTTCTTTTAAAGTCAAATGGATATGGGAAAAAGCACCAAAGATACCTGCTTGAAAAGGTTAGCGCAAGGATTAATAATTTGTACAACTAGCTTTCTATCGAGGAGATTGACCATTGTAAAATCAATCTTGGAGACCATTCTAATGTTTTGGAATTTTTTTGGCATATATTCCTAAAATAGTTCTAGAAAATATCAAGAAACCATGTTTCAAATTCCCTGGTCTGAGAAGAAAGAAAATTAAGTTTCAAATTCCTTGGTCTAGGAAGAAAGAAAATGAAGGGATTCCTCTAGTCAAATAGAAGATTATATCTAGACCAAAGGAAGAGAATGGGTAGCATTTGAAAAACATTCACGTATTTGGCAGTTCTTTGCAAGCAAAAAGTCTATAGCAAGTTTTTACATCTGAAGCATAGTGGAGGAAAATAATTGAGCAGAACTATATCAAGTCTGGATCTTTCATACACTGGATTAGGAACCCATGAAAGAGTTTAGAAAATGTACCAATTTAATGGAAGGCGTTAGTTGAAGTTTCACGGTGATTGGAAAGCATCTGTGATGGAAAGTAGGTGTTGGAGATCAAGTTAGAGTTGGAGTTGACTCCATTTTGGGAGGTGGAGAGAGGATAATGCTGCCTGCATAATTGATTTAAACTTTGCAGCAAAGAGGTGTCTTTACACTAAATCGTGTGAGGGACCCTTGTGTCATAGATATTTGGAATCAAGGGTGGAGATCTACTTAGTCAATTGGCCCTAAATCAAGTGCGGGACCCTTGTGTTATAGATATTTGGAATCAAGGGCGGAGATCTACTTAGTCAATTGGCCCAGAAGGTGAGTATGCAATGATGTGCACTCATTATATTGATTGTTTGAAAAGGAGTCATATAAAGTTAAAAGTAGAATAATTGATTTAAACTTTGCATCAAAGAGGTGTCTTTACACTAAATCATGTGGTGACCCTTGTGTCATAGATATTTGGAATCGAGGGTGGAGATCTACTTAGTCAATTGACTCAGAAGGTGAGTATGCAATGAGGTGCACTCGTTATATTGATTGTTGCACTCGTTATATTGATTGTTTGAAAAGGAGTCGTATAAAGTTAAAAGTAGATTCTCTTGCATGGGTAAATAATAAGACCAAGACTAGAGGTGAGAGTATAATTCATCTTCGTATAAAGCAATGTTCAATGCTAATCCACAATTAGCCATCTTGATGGTAGATGAAAATTTGGAAGCTCAAGACACCCAAAACAACTCAAATTTTTCTGTGGCTAGCACTAAAGAACAAAACTGTGACTTGGGAAGTCCTGCAAAGTCAAAATAGACCAGACCCAAAGATGTAAAATGGATGATAAAAATGTTTCCTACCTATAGATTAAATGCCCTTATGCACAACAAATTTGGGAGACAAAAAAGCATATAGGTACAAATGTCTATAGGTACAACAAATGTATGGAAAGAGGAGATTGTAAGAATGTTTATGGCAATGATATATCAAAAAAGAGTTGAAAGAACCTATAGATTTGATATGCATCATCATTAGGTGAATTTGATTCGTTGTTTTGAATTCTCAAATCTTTGAAGATAAATTCATACACACTTTTCAAGTTCTTTCAGAAGTCAACTCTGCAGCCTCATGTACACACTTTTCAAGTTCCTTCACAAGTCAAGTCTACAGTCTCGTGTACGTAACAAGCTAAGTGCACTCTGTTTTGAGGGCACTGCCAATTAACAAGACAAAGAACTAGGGCTTTTTTGTGGGAGCTGAGCAAGACCCCCCCCTGAGTTCAACCACACTGGAGACATATTGTTCCTGTAAAGTTTAAGACTGGACTTGGTGTAGGTTCAAATAATATGCAGAGCTGATGGCGTTGAGACTACTGCTCAGATTTGCTAGAGATAGGAGTGTAATCCAATAACAGGTTTTTTACTCCATGGTTATTAACTGGATGAAGGGAAGAGACCAAATTTATGACACTGGTCTTTAGACCTTCGGGAGATCAGCTTTGGATAATGGCAGCATCCTTTGAATTCATCGCGTTTATTCATATATACAGGGTCCTGAATGAGGTGGCAGATTCACTTTCAAAAGTGAATTTATTCTGTTTTCTTTCATGATGTAAAAATTTGAGGTTCAGAACTGTTAGTAGGATTCTTATCAGGCATAAGACCTTATCTCTTTTTGGGAAATTTTTGTTGGATAACAAAGTTTTAGTATCCAACAATACCCTGGTTTTGATTCCAAACGTGCAACAATACTACAGAAATTTAATTTCAATTCTCTTCGACTACAAGTAGCAATTTTTCTGAGAATTTTTTTTACATACATAGATATAAGAACATGGTATTAAAATACAAATTTAATGGTATTAACATATTGATGTAAAATTACAAAACTTCCTTCCAATTTGGAAGCTTCAAGGACAAATATTGTGGTTATGTGGGGGTCCAAATTACAATTCCAAGATTCACTTCCATGAGTGACTGAATGAAGCACCATATTAAAATATAAATTAAATGATATCTGATGTACAAATTACAAAACTTCCTTCCAGTTTTATAGCTTCCCAACTAACAGTGGAATCAACAGAGCCTTCCCAATCGTGAGATTACTGGGGAAAAAGAATGCTCTGAGATCAATATTCCCGATTTGCATTCAAGGACTTCGTAATTATATTTCTTATGTTCCATAAAGATGCCTATATACTGGAGCTCGGAAATTCTGCAACACATCCACCCAGGGCTTCTCCACAACAAGAATAGAATGTTCAGACAAGTGTGCCAGAAAAAGAACAGGATCCCTAAATGGTACAATTACAAAATTGTTGTCTGTTAATATTGCCTTGTGATTTGGCTTTTTCCTTTTCCCGTTGGCTAATGCATGTTTTGTATGGTCCAAATTGTCCAACACTAAACCTCCTCCATTTGTTAAATCATTCTCATCATGCTTTACAGGTTTACCAAAGTCAATCAAGCACATTGCACTGCACAAATTCCAAAATCAAAAAAAATGTCAAAAAATAAATGTGAAAACGATCAGGTGAATGAATAGATTTTCCGCAACCAACAACAGGTGAGGATATCAGGTCATACCTTGAGCTGTGAACAATCACAGAAGTGGCCTTTGGAGATGGTGGAAATGACAAACCAATAATTCCCCCAGGAAATTCAAGGAAACGCTTTGGGAGGCCAAATGTAAAACGTTTTGACCACTCTCCTAGTTGTTTTGCATCCACATCTAACACATAGACATGATTGGAAGATGTTGTAACTACGAGAACATTTTTATTGCTAGGATGAAATCCAGCAGCTGTCACCCCAGCTCCATCCAACCTCGAAATATGCCAATGTTGCCTGCAAAACAGTATTAGATCATGAACCAGGCTACTATTAGTGCATATCCTCTTTCAACAAAAAAACCCAACTGGCCCTATCATCTACAAAAGTAATTTGGATGAAAATAGCAGAAGAATATGCAATGGCAAAATACGGACGTAGAAAAATAAAAGAGAAAGCACTTCAGCAATTACTAGAAAGGACAACACTCCTGATAAAAAGTTTGGGATATTCTAAAGGCAAGGAAACTACAATACCTAAGAATCTCCAGGTTGAATATATCAATGTCTCCACAACAATTTATGGCAGCCAACCATTGCCCATCACCACTTGCATACAACCTTGTTATGGGTGGTCTTGGCATTGCCTTTCCCCAACGATCCATAGTAAAGGGATTAAATGTATGCAATAATTCTATGTTTTCAACATCGACAACCTAAAACACACACCAACGACATGCAAACGCATTATTAATGAAATAAAATTATGAATAGTTTTTTACTTTTAACAAAAGATAAAAGTTAGATGGGAACTATTTTTTATACTATTTATCTTATACCTCAAAATAAAACCAGTCTACCACACACATTCAATTCTAGAGGGGATAATACTTGGGCTTATTAGAAAGAGAGCTTACATGTATCTTTCTATCATAACATGCAATCAATAGCCGTGTAGAATCAGCACTAAAAACCATACTATGAGCAGGTAACAAATTCCGAGGTAGATTATGCTTCTTAATTTTCCATCCACCTTTGCCACCTTCAGATTCTGTTGACAATTTCATTTTCAATTCAAACAGCCTGGGTTTAATACGATCAGAAAATGCAATTAAATTCCCCGATTCAGATATTGCACTACAAATAATACGCTGAGAAGCCTTGCATTTTATTCTGGCCAGTAGCTTTGATGGGTTACCCGCCACAAGATGCCTTTCCCTTTTGTCTGGAAACTCAAATCTCCCCTTTCTCTTGCCAAGCTTAATATCCATAGTTTTGGCCTTGAGATCATTATCCATACCTACATTAATCATTGACACATCCAACCAAGCTGGGTACTGTGTCAACATTATAGGACCACCCCTGACCTTTGGTTCAGAAGCCAGCTGCATAAATAATCGCTGAGGTGCTGGACAAATATCATGTGGATAAAAATCAAGGAATGTATTGGCAGGATATGCATAAAGTTTTGTGTCGTCACCCCCTGAAATAAGCATTGGAACTCCTGGACGAGCCCATTTCTGATAATCTATCCCCGATGGTTTTCTATAGCTGCGTTTCTTCCGACTTGGAGCACCAAGCAAATCACCTATAGTAAATTCCCCACATTTCATAAAAAAATCAGCTTGCTTCTGGACCAAGTCTTAATATAAAAAATCAGGTTTTTATCAAAAGAATACCTTGTTCAGAGATCTCGGGTGTTGCCACGGTCAAAGCCCTAACATCATGTGTATGCACCCGGTTGCTACCAACAAAGACCCAACGATTCCCAGCACAATCAGCTAAGTCTTCAACAGTACTTTTAACAGGTTCAGTACTCTCAGGAACAAATTTGTAACTTATTACCTGCAGATTTGCATCATAAAAAAAGCTCAAAAAGGAAGAACATGATTTCCAATATTTGAATGTATAAATAAAATGCACTGTATGTCATGAAAATAAAAACTAAAATGGAATTTGCAGCACAAAGTGGCCAAAGGAAACTTTGGCATACTGTTTTCGTCTGTTTGTTTTGCAGATCTACAGGGAAGGAAGTGCATGCAAGTCTAAGGACACCCCCTAAGGTTGGCAAGCACCAGCCCAAACAGAAAGGAGATCTGCTAGTGACACATTGGGCAGTTTCTCCTAAAAGAAACACATATTTCTGATTGTTCATCTACAGAGTTATTCATATTTATTAAAGTGTGAAAATTTCTGCTAACAGGTCAACAATGACTTTCAAAGCAGTACAACAGCCTTCAAGTGAAGAGGAGGAGACAATATCCCCTTCCACATCTGTCAGGAGCTCTATGGTTCACTCAGACATTGAGGGATATGTTCAAGTTTGCAAGTTGTACACCTTCAGATTTGGAGACTACTTTATGCTCTATGATTGCTCAAGTGTTCTTCAGTGTTGAGAGGAGGAGAAGAGCGATATGTTGTTAAGAACAGTCAGGAAAAGAGCAGGTTGTACTGTTGTAGCTACAGCTTTCTTACATAGGCTGTACAATTCAGATCTAGGAGGTTTACTGACTCTATAGTTGTTGATTAATGCAGGCTACAGAGGTCACCTTATAAGCTTTGATCAAAGGAATGAAAGTTGAATTGAAGGAGAAATCCATCTATATGTATGTTTCATTTTGACTTCTGCTGTTCAATTTTCAGCTACTGTGGGATGGATAAAATGTTCAGAAATTTAATTTTCTGTTGTTAAATAAATTATGTTTTTGAGTTATTTAATGAGAGAACATTAGGATAGCAATCACCTGGCATTGGAAATTTTACAATTCCAACCTTATATACTAGCTTTGCTTTCTCTGCTAAGTCTCTATAATCCATTACGCATGCTGGACCATGTCTCCCAAGAGAATCTATGTTAAAGAATGACTAGGGTTCTCTAAATCATTGCATTGTTGGAGGCAGCAGGGGTCGAGGATTTCAGTGTGCTTTTGGAATGGCCATGGGGCATTTTGTTCTTCTCGGAGCATGATATTTGATGATCTCAATTTGTCCGATATCTTTTTAGTTACCAATACTCGTGCAAGTCTCGTCTAGGTGCTTCCGGGCTTTCATGACCACCATTGGTTCTTCACTTGCAAACAAAAAACCCGGAGTTCAAGTGGTACAGCTTGTTTGACCAAGGACTCCCTTCAGAGCAAGGTTTCTATGGTAGCCTCTAATGAGTTTGCTAGATTCATGTGGATTCAAGTGAGCAACCTAGCCCCACTCCCTAGAGACATCCACATTGTAGTTTGCTACTTCCCCACTATCCTCTCACTTTGCCATCCACACTGATTCAATTAGGTATACTTACCAAGATTGGTATGCTAACGTAATTTAATATTCAACAATAGGCAAGGTCATCCTCCTGTGTAATTTCAATGCCCAGAACTGAGCTCGCCAGATCCCTCTCCACAATCAATCTAAGAACACATTATGTATCGAGGAGACTAATCCAGATTGTATAGGACTTTAACAAACTTTTGAGTCTTGACAATGCTTTAGGGCCTCTTACAACGTATGGTACACACCTTCTACAACTTAGTGAATTTCATGAGCTTATGATCCTAAGCAGTCTCCCATGCTCCCTGGACTATAGCCACTTCAATTGCCTTACCCATGGCAATGCTCTAGTGTAATGGACTATGTCGTGACCAGCCAAGACATTGTCCACTTGGTACACCTCTTATTGATTACAACCATCCCTTCATTCGATTGTGTTCTTCTTTCTTTTATACTCTAGGTCGATTCCCTACCTACTTGTTGATTTTTACTGTGTTTTCTCACCCCGCAATTTATCCCAATCCCGGTTTCAATCACTCCTTATCACTCCAAATGTTTAATGCCCATTCCCAATATTAATGAAATTTGCAGACATTAATACGCATTAAATATTAAAATGAAATTTGACTGAAACACATGAAATAAATAATCTTTTCAATGGCTGTCTTAAAACTCAGAAATTATATCAGCAAACACACATTTAATGACACAATGATATTTGGTCAAATGACCCTGGAAAAACCCCAATGTGGGGAAAACCAGTGAGAGAGAGGAGTTCTTATTTCTGAAATTTCTGAAATTACATATCAGCAAAAATAAAACTAACAGCAAGTACTTATCTCTTCCCTCGATTTCCGTGCTTGAAATTTACTGGAAGAAACACAAACTCAGCCACCTCGAAATCTGTGCACAGACATCCGTACTGTACGGACTGTACGGACTGTTGAAAAACGTGCCCAGATTTATGCTGCTGCTGTACGGCGGCCGTACGGTCTGTACGGACCAATAAATGCTGGTGTTTGCCTCGATTTGCGTGCTGCTGTGCATCCAAAACAAGTACAGAAAACCCAACCGTACCAAATCCGTACCGTACGGATTTATATCTCCTGCTGGCTGCCTTGAAATTCGTGCCCAGCTTTTGTCTTGAAAATCGTGCCTCTTCTTTGCTGCAAACCCTTCTTCAGAAAAAAAATGGAAACTTTCTCCTTCTCTTGCTCTCTCTCAATC
>ML786472.1:394951-423066 GCA_009831015.1 Picea engelmannii | reverse complement strand
GGAGGGAGCACTAAAATATTATTGAAAAATATTATTGAAACATTTATCTTCGTGATTGAAAAATAGTCCAGATTGGACAGATTCTTTCCTGTTCGGAAAGTGGATTGAGATTTCTGATGGACAACAATTTCCCATTGTGGTTAAGATGGGAAATGGTCCAGATTGTTGATGCATCATAGACAATGACTTTCCATTGTGGTTAACATGGGGACTGGTCTAAGGCAATCTCTCTTCTTGAGGGTTACTCAAGAAGACTGGCCCGCCTCGTCGGACAGTGATTTCTCGTTGTGGTTAACATGAGGAATGGTTCGTTTTGGAGGTTAATGCAGGACAGTCTTTTCCTCTTGTGGTTAAGAGAGGAAATGGTCCGGACAGTCATTCCTTAGGGTTTATACATTCTCTCCAGGGTGCACTTTGATTAGTGTAGGAGGAATGGCGCAGGGTGAGGAATGGTACAGGCTCAACAATCAAGGACAATCATTCCTTAGGGTTTATACATTCTCTCAAGGGTGCACTTTGATTAGTGTAGGAAGAATGGCCCAGGGTGGGGAATGGTCCAAGTTCAAAAGACAGGATAGTTATTCTTCCTTGTTTGAGAAGAATGGTCCAGATATCTCATTGTTCTACTCTAAGGGCAGATATTCTTTCAGATCTCACAGACGTGAGTGAAAGATTGGCCCAGATGATTCAGTTTATATCATAACATTGTTTCTATGCAGGTTGTTATCAGATGATTGTTATGAAGACTGTATGACAGTAGATGTATACTACTATGGTGGATTTGTTCCACTGTTTGTGACTATGTCACGGTTTAAGTAGTTGCGTACTACCATGGATAAACACAGGTGTGTTCTATCAATTGATATTGTACCAGTTGTCATAGGAGATTATCCAGTTGGATAATAATGACGGTGCTCATGATACTACCAGTTGAATGCTCTGCTTGTGCTCAAGACCATACCTCCTTAGCTAGGAGGGAGTGTTAATATTATGGTAGCTTCGGGAGGTATGAACCTCTATTGTGACCTATGACGAGATTAGAATATTTCGAAAGGAAGCAAAGAAGTAAAGGAAACCCTAGACGAGATGTCGACTGCAGAAATATATTTAATATGAAATAATTAGTACCCAGAAGGAGAAGTCGGCCCCAGTAAGCCTACCAGATTACTATAAATACAGGGCGCCAGCTTCTCATTATACACATTCTCATAATTGCAGAGAGCCAGTTGTGCACACTGCAGTTGGCAGTTTTGTGCGCAAGTTTATGGGGAAGAGTGTTGCGCCAGTTTCTGGGTGGGACTATCTGATCAGTTTTGGTTACTTTTCTTACCTGGTGCATTAGCCTTGCTTGGCTATTGATTGCTACCAGTATTCTTCTCTGTCAAGGTCAAGGTGCTCAGAGGGTGGCTTCGGCCTATGGTTGGGTGACAAGGGTATTGTCAATGGTAAAACGAGCACAATCTTTCATATTCCAACACTCCCACCCCCCACTACTTATCTTGTATTGAGATATCTGAGAGGTGGAAGTGATCAATACCAACAAAGGAACAAACAAGAGGTTCCAATCAAAATCCTTCAAGCACAGCGTTCACACACTCAAATTACAATGTTGACATATCTAATCATGTTGTCAACATAGGCTCCCCCCAAAATTGGTCCCATCACACTATCCACCTAACTCACAAATCCAGTTCCGGTGTAAGGCCTAACAATTACAAGATGATCATGGTTGGCCATACTTTCTCAAACCTCTACACCATTTCCCTCCATCTGAAGCTTTCTAAGGAGATTGAATGGAAACACCTCCAAACCTGCTTATCAAACTGTTGATCACATCCTTACACTCTTGCGTCATCAAAGACTTTCAAAAACCCTTTATCTCAATCCCACGAGATGCCCTATTTAAGAGGCTTAGAGATATTAGTGTTTCAAAAACTCTCTTGAAAGCCATCTTGTGCTTGTATGATTCTATCTATGGCCATCTCTACAGAGCACATGGAGTGTCAGATTTTATCATGAGAATTATTGGAGTGAAGCGAGGGTGCCCCCTATCTCCCACCTTGTTTGGGATTTACATCGATGAGTTGTAATGTTTCCTTCATGAGAGTATACAAGACAGGGATGGTTGCCTTCTCCACCAAGGTTTGATTTCTATTCTTCTTCTTATTGATGACGTGACCCTTTTAGCATCTCCTTCATGGTCTATATAAACTATTGAACACATTGTCCCTTTTTTATGACCTTCAAAATTTAACGATCAACTTCAATAAACCAAGGTTATGATCTTCAATGAGTCAACAAAGGTCTTCTCATATTACCATTTTTTCTTTAGAAGGGAGGACACCAAGGTTATCAACTCATACACATACTTGGGGGCTCTATTCTCAGTGGCTCGTTCCAATTCGAGGCATGCCTCTTCAGTGTTGAGTCAACCATGTTTCCTTAGCCCTGCTAAAGAGACTATGTTTTTGACAACTCATATAAGGTGTCTCTCATGGACTCATCTAGTGAATAGTTCTCTATGGTTCAAAGGTTTTGGGACCTTGTTTTTAGAGTCTCACTAGGCCATGGTTGAGAGGGTGCAAACTCTTCTCATTCAACGATTCATCTAATGCACACAGATGGTCTCCATACCCATCATTCTTGATGAGTTCAAGCCCATCCTCTCCACCTTGAGATTGAATTCAACATGGTCTCACTCCTACATCATGTTCGAGGCTAACTGACTCCACGAAAAACTAGGATCGATACCCATACCTGACCTACAACTCTTCTAAGTCCATTACCTTGGCTAGCCACCCCTGACGAGCTTGCAATTGGTTTGCAAGGGTTTCGAATCTTTTTGAGTTTATGGGTATTTCGATTCACTGCCTCCTTCAATTCATATACTCACTTAACGCACCTAATCAACTCCTACCCTCTAGGCAGGGGTTGAATAAGATCACCCAAAATAAAATCTACAAGTAGTGTACTCAAATGTAATGTCCCCCACCTCTTGATGAAGAGGCTTTGAGAAGACTTAGTGGCCTAGGCATCCCCACTAGGCCATAGTCTCACACTGAGGGGAAGCGTCAACCAAACTAAAGTTATATTCTTAAGTTGACTTGATAAAAAGGTGAAAAAGAGTTAAAAGATAACTCAATGGAGGAATAGAAGTGTTGGAGGTTGAGTTAGGAGTTAACCATAGGGGTTAACCTAACTCAATAGAGAAATAGAAGAAAAGTATAAAGAGGAGGTTGGGGCGCACCTATTATTCATTCTGCTAGTACGTCCAGAATGAATAATAGCAGGACGTACTAGCAGTCATCAAGGTTGTACCAGTTGCTTGAGGGTTAGGCTGAAACCCTGGTTTTGCAATTGAGCATTCATTTCCTATTGCAGCCTTTGGGAGGCTTGATTTGTATCTCTTGGAGCATTTTGTATGCAGCTCCATTATTGTCTTGAAGCCATCTACTTCATATTTGCTTCCCTATTGTATTAGGTGCTTGCTTTCTGATAATAAAGTTAAGCTATTTGCTTGTGGTTCCTATCTTGTGTAATATTGATGATCTTCATATGATTGCAATGATGCTTGTATAAATCTATGGTTGGATAACTGAATAAACCCTCACGCTGTAATATTCAAGGCCAACCTGCATACACAACAGATAATAATCAAATCAGTAGTTAGTTAGTGATTCCAAGAAAAAAATTGGCTTGGGATCATTACAGTGGTATCAGAGCTTTGATCCTCCAAACCTGTGGGGGGATTAGCGCATGCAGAGGTACAGTGGGGATCTTCATGGGCAGAAGGAAGAAACAAACTAGAGAAACAGAAGCCAAAATGGAGGGTTCAGGAGATGACCGTGAGCCACAAGCCTACTTAGCAGCCGAATTCCATAAGACCCTAAATCTTACAGAAAGCAACTTGGTCCATCACTTGCTGGAAAGCCAGGAGACAAATCGAAGGGAACAGGCCAAAATCACTGAGACCTTAAAGAAGGTAGATGGGAATCTAAAAAAGATTGATGAGAACCAGACGATGATCACTCAGCTATTGATGCAGATGACTCATCAACGGAAAGACCCCGAGACGTATGGAAACAAGGTGGTTGGTGGATCTGGTGGATCCCATGGTGAAACTAGATATAATCCGGAGAAAGCTCCCAGATCTGAGGGAAGCCATGGAGGAGGCACGTCATATGGACAAATGGGTAGCAGGGCTAACTCTAGACCATACTTGCCCACATTCACAGATGAACAGGTGCAGCAGGAGCAGGTGGACGACTTTGTGGAGCAAATGGCACAGTGTACTAAGGAGTACTATGGCCTGGATATGATCATTCAGAGACAGATGTCCATGGATCAATATTGCCAACTCAAGTTCAGAAATAAGCCCAGGCCAAACCACAGGAGCAGTTTTGAGTTTGAACGAAGAGCAGGGAAGATAGAGATCCCATACTTTGATGGTACGGCCAAGATGACAACACAGGCATGGGTGCAAAAGTTGGATACCTATCTACAGCTTAATCCCACGAGGGAAATGGAAGCCATCAAATTTGCCACTATGTACTTGGATGGCAAGGCTCATGAATGGTGGTACCATGGACTCACCACACTAGGCCACAATCAAATAGTGTCCTACACAGAATTCACTCAGAGGCTTATTGATAGATTTGATCAAGGGGATCCGAAGCTACACTTCAGGGAGCTCACACAGCTTAAACAAACAAGTACGACTGAGGCATTCATTGAAGAATTTCAGAGGTTGGTCGTGATGGTGCAAGATATATCACCAACCAAACTCATGATACTCTTCACTGAAGGGCTGATGGAGCCCTTGAAGGGTTAGGTAAAGGCTTTTAAGCCTACCAACCTACGAGGGACCTGGGACCAACTGCTAGGCCGAAATTTATGCACGGGCCACCTCTTAACACTGTAGGGAGAGACCACAGGCCTCCAATGAACTAGGGAGGACGTGATCTAAGGGGTCTTGACAGGGGTCGTGGCAGAGTGGACGAGAACACCAGGAGGGAACTGAGGAGGAAGCAACTTTGATTCACTTGCAAGGAACCATGGAACCCAGCACACAAATGCATGGGTTGTGGTCCAGTGCATTACATAGAAGTCACTTCAGACAACAAGGAAGAGGAGGAGATCGGCTAGATACAGAACATTGAGGCCGAAACCATTGAGACAACAGAGGAGCAGATCACAGGACAGGACAGTCGGGCTAAGGAGAGAGCCACCTTGGCATCTATCAGTGGAGTGCCCAAATATAACACCTTCTGGATGAGGGGAGTCTTGCAGGGACAGAAGGTATCAGTTCTGATTGATGGGGGAGCATCTCATAACTTCATTGATTCAACATTGCTGAAAAGGAGGCATATACCCACAGTAGAGTTTGAAAGGTTCAATGTGGAGGTAGCAGGCGAAAGCACTATGCCTTGTGACAGGTACATTCCTGGTATGAAGCTTACATTGGGTAGGCATGAGTTGGTACAAGACGTCTATGTCATGGACCTCCCAGATACCAACATCATCCTTGGAGTTCAGTGGCTCAGTACGTTGGGGCCTATCACCACCAACTACAAAACCATGGAGATGTCATTTACAGAGGAGGGTGGACGAAAGGTAGTGCTCCGAGGCATGACAGGGAATGTTGCAAAGGTGTTCACAGCCAAAAGGATGGAGGTTATCTTCCAAAGAGATGAGATAGTATATGCAGCAGAATGCAGGATTTCAGCACGTGTGGATGAGCAGGGTAAAGTTCACTACACCCAGAGATCCAAGAGATCCTTGACAAGCACCACAAGGTGTTTGGACCGATTCCTCCAGGGGTGCCACCAGACATGGGGTTTGAGCATATTATTGAGCTAGAGAGAGGAGCTCAACCAGCCATCACCACACCATACAGGCATTCGAAGAAGTACAAAGACGAGATAGAGAAGGCCATCAAGGAACTTTTGGACATGGGGCACATCAGGCCGAGCACTAGCCCTTTTGTTTCTTCAGTAGTGCTAGTTAAAAAGAAAGATGGCACTATGAGAATGTGCATCGACTTCAAGGCTTTGAATAAAAAGACAATCAAAAACAGGTAATCGATACCAAGGATTGATGAGCTGCTAGACGAATTGCATGGAGTTGTCTACTGCACAAAGATTGACCTTCGTTTTGGCTATCATCAGATCAAAATGAGGGAGGAGGACATCTCAAAAACAACTTTCAAGTGTCATTACGGCCATTATGAGTTCTTAGTGATGCCCTTCGGGTTAACCAATGCCCCAGCCACGTTCCAATCTTGCATGAACCATGTGTTCAACAAGCAGCTGAGGAAACACCTTTTGGTATTTTTTGATGACTTGCTCATTTACAGCAAGACGTGGGAGGAACACCTCTGGCATGTGGATCAGATTCTGTCAATCATGGAGGAACAGTCACTATACGCTAAGGAGTCCAAATGTGAGTTTGGAATGACAGAGGTGCTTTACTTGGGGCACATCATTGGAGCAAAAGGGGTACAGGTACATCAGGAGAAAATAAAATCCATTATGGAGTGGCCTACTCCTAAGACACTCATAGAGTTAAGAGGATTTCTGGGCATATGCAAGTACTACAAAAAATTTGTATCATCTAGGAGAGTTTTAGACTATTAAGAGCTCACATTCAACTAGGTCGTACTATTGGCCATATTCAGAGTTGCAGGAGGGTCGTACCATCCTAGGGTTTCTGCAGATTGGAGAGGAAGCTTCAGTGTTTGAGCCTCATACTTCAGAAGGAAGCTTCCATTGCCTTGATCTATCATTGAGGAGGGTTTGGCAGCATTTGGAGGGCTTGATCTTCATGAGGGTTAAATCATTGGGGGTCATTGTCTTCAGCAGGACGTACTAGCAGTCAGCAGGGTCATACCAGTTGCTTGAGGGTTAGGCTGAAACCCTGGTTTTGCAATTGAGTGTTCATTTCCTATTGCAGCATTTGGGAGGCTTGATTTGTATCTCTTGGAGCATTTTGTATGCAACTCCATTATTGTCTTGAAGCCATCTACTTCAGATCTGCTTCCCTATTGTATCAGGTGCTTGCTTTCTTATAATAAAGTTAAGCTATTTGCTCGTGGTTCCTATCTTGTGTAATATTGATGATCTTCATATGATTGCAATGATGCTTGTATAAATCTGTGGTTGGATAACTGAATAAACCCTAAGGTCGTAATATTCAAGGCCAACCTGCATACACAACAGATAATAATCAAATCAGTAGTTAGTTAGTGATTCCAAGCAAAAAATTGGCTTGGGATCATTACATCAAACTAATTGGACAAATCCACTAAGATAGTTTACGCATGCAGATTACCTCTTATGTAGAGCATTTCATGGAGTTGAGGGATAGTCTCATTATCCAACCTCAATACACATGCATCAAAGTGAGTTCACACAGATTTTGAGTTGAGGTAAAGCACCAACTCAATTGATCAAACAAGAATTGTGCGCTTTGCCATCTTCAAAAGGATAAAAATGAGGAGAATTTCATTTTTCACTTACCCCATTTATTATGAAATCCATGGGGATTCCACTATCCATATCGAAAGTCACAAACCCTTTATATTTCTTACAACATTCCAACCAGTGTTGCCTAGCTCTATACATACAAAAGGCCCTCATACTCCAATCCAAAATTCTCTAGCCAACCCCTAGACCAACCTCCTCGATGGATGACATCCTTCGTAGTGCTCCCTTCTACCAAGGGTGTAAGACTCAATTCATTACCAACGTGGCCTTGTCTAGATCAATGTCGACTCAAGGAGCTATTCCTACTTCCCAAAGACACCAACATCATTGTTGTCCAAGATCATTCATTGGTAATTAGACAAGGCCACCCAAGCCTCAACAGCAGCTGACCTCATCCAGGTAGCAACAGAATGCACGATCCAAAATATCTTCCAACTCCACCAGACAACACCATCTGAAGTTTCCTCCTTTCAGCCTCTAATGTTAAGGGACCCAGTATAACAAATCATGATATTCTTGCATTATTTGTATACCAGATTTTGGGACCACTTCTCCAAAAAATGTGTTCCACTATCATTGCTCAATGTATTAGCTTAGAGCTTGTACTTGGTTTGACTTAACTTAGAGCAGTACTTTACTTCTCTTTTATGCCTCATGCCTTATTTAGACACTATTTTTCAGTGCTCCCACTATGTATCAGTACACTATTATACTCATCAGTCCCATTGTAATACCCCTAGGGTCTCTAGGGACTTAAGCCAGCTTGAAACAATCTATTTGTGCAATATTCCACACTGTTTAATCATAAACAAAGACCAACAATTCACCACCGGTTCACAAATAATGCCAATACTGAGTGCACAATAATTATCAGCAGAGAAATTACCACATAGCATCTGATATCCAGCCAAAAACAGTGACCAAAACCAATAGGAAACAGTATCTAATATTGGTAGAACAGTATCCAAACCCAGCAGAAAACCCTCTTAAAACACACAGTTCAATGCTGCCTTCAACAGTTACTTAGACAAATTAGCCATAAACACCAGTTTTAGAGCATTTCCAGAGATTGCTAATCTAACAGAAAACACGAACCAAAAACCATGAACCTGAGGCAATGATGGTGGCCTGCTGTTACGATGCCAAATCGGCCTTCCCAGCTGCAACTAGGGGTCTGTTCCTCCCTGGTCTCCTTCAGCTTCTCCTTATACACCTTTGGACTGTAGATTAGGGCCTTAACCCTCCTCACCAGCTCCTTGGCACTGCAGATTTGGGGCACAGCTCCTCTTCTTGACCCCTTCCACCCTCTGTGGCAGCTCCAACACCTGTAGCAATCCTCGGCCTGTATAGCAGTGACAGTAAGTCCTCCTCAGCTCAGCAAACACAGCTCGGTTTCCCTCCAGTGCACTCTTTACAATCACAGACCCTTCAAGAAGTAAACACCCGCTGCAATGATGAAGAGGGCTGGGCTAGGGTGAGGGCTAGCCCACTGAAACTCAGTAACAAAGGGTTGAACAACCCTCCAGATGGACTGAGGCAGCCGCCTCCTAAGTCAAAAACAGAGACACTCCAAATCCAAGTTATATCCTTCCAAATGAAATGCCTCTTCTATTTATAGTTGCTCCTTAGATTGATACCCCTTCAGGTAAAGTCAACTCTCAGATAGCTTTACCCCATAAAGTGAGGTCAGCTTGCACATAAGATTGATTTATTCCTTAAACTCAGGTCAGCTCTCATTTGTGTAAAGTCGGCTCAGTGGGTTTGTTGTTAAGTCGGATCCCCTACCTTTGGGACTGTGGCTTACGGGGAGCCCCCCCAAGCCAGTGTGTCCCTCCCCTTCGGGGGTCAATTGGGAGGGGACATGACACCCATTGACCTACTTTTGTGTTCTTGTTGAACATTAAGAAAATTATCTTATCTAATACTAATTCATTAATTTAATTTTCTTTACTTTTTGACATATTTTTATAATACCTGAGGTCTTTAGAACTGACAGTCTTGTGTAGGCATATCCTTATTGCTTTACTTATATCTCGAAACTGTCTGGCAAGCAAGCTATTGACACCAAGGAGTGAGGCAAAAAGAATACACAAATTAATTAATAGTTAAACTGAACAATTCAACTATCCTACAAGGATATAAATGTTTAACACCACAAACAACATATCTAGCAACATTTCCGCAAGTATTATTTTTGGGGGGGACATGAGACGGCACAAGGAAAATACATATGGGGAAAAGCCTGGAGGGGTACACACAAAAGTATGCTCCCAAAAAAAGCACAAAAAATATTACTTGTGGATGCTCCCTTTCCAAAAATATGTACCACGAGAAAAATAATAGTAAACTAACACAACCAACCCCAAAGTGTCTTCCCTCAAAACCCTAATAGAATTCATATAAACCCCTCTACACCCACCCAAACTAACATTTACGTTTAAGTTTTTTATATATTTAAATTTTGAAGTTTCCCTATTTCAGGCATGGTCCATTAAATTTTGGGGGTGCCTCCACAGGTGTCCCTGTGTCCTGGAAAGTTGGTGCAACATTGTAAAATAATGAAGGAGCTATATGGTTGATACCCTTAAAATTGAGGCTTTGGAATACGGAGTTTTCAATCTTACTTGCAGATAATCTTGATTCTTGTTCGAAACTCATGTCATAAAATGAAACGCATGCAGGGATCAAATTTTGAATAACAATGAATAATTCAAGGTGAGTTCTTATCTGGCAACTCGCCTCATAAAAGAAAGGCATGCAGGAATCAAATTTTGAATAAATGTAATGATTCAAGGTGAGTTCATACCTGGCTATCAGAACCAGCAGAAAATACACCCTGATGGCTTGGTGTGGCAGCCAGAGCAAAAACATCCCCCTTGTGATATGTAAGCGCTTGTAATAAAGTTCCTTGGTGAGCATCCCAAAATTGAGTACTTCCAGTACTATCTCCACTGACAAGAGTTCCATCTCTACAATAACAAAGTCCTAATCATTGAACGACTTTGAAGAATATTTGCAATCAAAAAAAATCGTCAATACAGCTCCATCTGAAATCTCTGAACACTTATTAGATAAAGAATCTAGTATACGAATTAAATGAGACTGAATCACTATGCACCAATAAAGCAAAGACAAATCAATATTCTCCTACAAAAAAGAAGCATTGAAAATGAAACAAGTAACCAATATCAGGGTACAGAAATAGAAAGAATAGGACAAGGAAACATCAACCCGCACAAAGAACATTCCTGAATGAACAAATAGATATAGGAGTATCTGAAAAATTGTCAAAATACGCACAAGAAATAGATGACATAACATGATTTTCTTGTTAAAAAACACAAAATATAAAAGACGCTTAAAATAAGTAAGTTCAAACCCACCTTTAAATGTGATGTGTGCAAATTTTCACCAGGCTACAAGTTTAACACCAATGTATGCAATATTTATGATTCATGATCAAAGTTACAAGGCATAACAAATATACCTGACTATTATTAAAAATTTGAAAAGAACAAATATGCATACCGTAGGACAAGAAGAGACCAGATACAGAGGTCTGGCCCACTCCCCGAACCTCCAAGACCAGCTGTTATCCTGTATACCTCGTGCAATGTAGTGATATCCCAACACCTAATGCAACTGCTCCATGATATAAAAAAGGTTTAGAAAGAAAACAAACTGGAAACAATAATTTCACATCTAGTCAGGCTTGCTACCTATTTACAATTCACTAAATTAGGTCAGTTAAATACCTTAAGGCCGCAATATACAAGTAATGTTTGGTACAATCAAATCAAACAGAACAAATTAAAGTTTAAACATAATGCAGATTATAACCTTAATAAAAGTCCAACATATTTTATTCAAGGGGTCTTTCCGGGTGTCAGTGCAAGCAAGACACTAGTATTGCCCCCACCAGGGTTCAAGTCTTCCCAGTGACATGTTTACCTCGTGGGGAGTGCTTTTGCTAGTGCTTGTATCCCATTGACAGTCTGGGGCAAGGTGCAAGTCCAAAGCGATTTTGGCATCATAAAAATCCCCTGCCCGTGGCTGCTTCGCAGAGAATGGAGGCAAAAAATTTGAAAAAAATATATATAATCTATGTTGCTACAATTCCAGTACCACCTAGTATAGTATGTCAGAACATCAAAAGCAAGCTAGGCATAGCCTTAGTAGTTTGGCATTAACCAAACAAAATGTGAAGATTTACCATTCTTGTAACATATTTCCAGCCTTATAACATGCAAAAAGTTGCTTAGAAGATTTAAATGGTTTCTATGAAAAACAAACTGGTTCCTAAAAGACAAAAACTAGATCATAGTTTTAATACACTTTCCAATCCTTATATGCTCGCTTGGCATGGCCTTGGTAGTTTGGCATCAACCAAACAAAATGTGAAGATTTACCATTCTTGTAACATATTTCCAGCCTGATAACATGCAACAAGTAGCTTAGAAGATTTAAATAGTTTCTATGAAAAACAAGGTGGTTCCTAAAAGAGAATAACTAGATCAATCATCATAGTTTTAATACAGTTCCCAATCCTTGTAT
Source organism: Picea engelmannii (assembly GCA_009831015.1). Taxonomy (NCBI): domain Eukaryota; kingdom Viridiplantae; phylum Streptophyta; class Pinopsida; order Pinales; family Pinaceae; genus Picea; species Picea engelmannii. The sequence continues at coordinate 411,028 of ML786472.1, read as the reverse complement.
GCTTGCTTTCTTTGAGTACAAACATATCCTTGACACAAAATCCCACTTGCAAAAGAGACAATTCATACAATACTTCTAATAATTCAAACCCCTACATCCCATAACAGAACTCACCTTTTGGTGGGACTTTATTTGAAGCAAATTATGAAAACCAGACAAAATAACTAACACATTCACTTCCATTCAATCACTGAATAAAATGGAAAGTCGATTGAAAACTTATAATGACTACTCAATGGCAGTTTCAGCCCCAGATTTAGCTAGCTATTAGAAATACAAATTATAACACTTAAAGCTATGCTGAAGGATTAGAAGAGACATGTCTACTAAGGAGTAAGAATGATTACCCTAAAGGTTCACACAGTCAACTCCATGCTAATCATAAGTTATAACACAGTATCTGCAGCTAACCATGATTAATTTCTCTTCACAACACTCATTCTATGAACATAATAATACTTCCCAATAAAGTAATAGTTAAAATACAAACCATGTTCTCACATTATTTTAGAGAGTTAGTTTAATTCCTCTATAATCGAAAATTTTGGTTACTAACATTAAGGATTTTTTTCCATGCCAAGTGGTGAACCATGAATACAATTCCCATACACATACATGTCCAGCTTTACGAGATCTATACATTCCATCTGTGCTTGTTATTAGGATAATATTTATAACTTTAAAGCAAATTAGAATCCCAGCATAAAGGCAAGTCCGCTAGATCATGCATACCCATCGGAACCTCCTGCAAATATTTTCTTTGCATCCAAACTCCAAGCAACACTCAAAATTTTTCCTGTCAAGACATATATTAAAAAACACTTTATCAAAATACAGTAGCTAACTTTAGGAGTTTGCAGGAAAATAAATGAAATATGTTCTAACATATTGCAATGTAATTTTATCACCTTTAACTCTTGGAAAGGACCTGTAATATTCCATGCCTTCCTCTGAGTCGCGAACAACATAGATGCGAATAGCACCATCATCACAACCAATTGCCACTCGTTGCACCGCAAGTTCTTCTTCACTATCAGATCCACTAGCAGTGCTGTTTATTCCATTTTCATCATCATCATCACCATCATCCCCATCATCATCATGCTGCATGGACTCAACACGAGAATCTCTTGCTCTTTGTAAGGGCTCAGCTGCCATTTGCCAGATAGATCCCCCAATGGCCTCTACAACCGTCTGCATCAAACCAGAAATTTTAAAAATATGCAAATAGTCCCGATCATATAAACTAAGTGCACCATCAATTAGAAAGATCTAGAAATATAAATTTCACGGTCTATTGAATGTGAAGCCTGAAACAAAATATCATGTTGAGTGCAGACATGAATACACAGGGGAACAGAATATCATTTAGGGTAACCAAATATTCTAAATAAAGCAAGAGTTGACATGAAGTAGACAGAAATAGCATATGAACTAAATGAGCAGAATATCTTAGCACACTTATTGGATAGAGTATCATTCCTAATAAGCTACAAATTCACTATCAAATTCCTAAAACCATGGTACAGAATGATCACTGCCAATTGAAATATATATCACCAAACAAGGCCACAGAATCACCATACAACATCTGATCTCTCCAGATAGAGGGAAGGTCATTTCTTTGAAATTTATTATAGCATTGTAATATGAAACAAGATTCAAAATATATTGGACAAGGCAAAGATTTCTAAAATTTTAGGATAAGAACACATCAAAACAATGCTTTTCAAAAATGAGATTAAACATACATATATAAGATGAATCTATATTTCTTGAATTTGATGATTAAAAACATACAATCCATTAGTATGAATCAAACTTCCTCATATGATGAGGAATTATAGCAAGCTACAATAGCAAAATAGTGTAGAAAACAAAATAAAAGCCATAACCAAGTTTCTCACCTTGAAAAACTAAATACATTCTTCTTGGTATGCCGAATGATGATGTCATACTAATAGTACTAAGAAACTCTAAATTGGCTACTCTGTCTCTTCTAGTTTCTTCCCTTTTACTGTTTTATTGTTATACTTAGCTTAGATATGCATGTTCCTCGGGAGCATATATTGGACACTCCCTTGTACATGCATCTTGCAAGCTGATTTATCTGATAAAAATGCTAATAACCATACTAACAAGAACTCTTTTGGCCAAAACATGTTTATTTGAATTGACAAAAACTGCTCTCGAGTCAAATACTGTGAATGCATCCGAGTCAAATGATTAAAGAGAAGTACATATATATTGCTACTTAAAATTACACCATTTTGACTATGCAAATCATTAAGCTATAAAGCACTGTCTGCCTCCTCCAATATACCTACCTTTGAACCTTAGAACACACTTCAAGACATGCCAAATAATTAATATACGGGATGGGAAAAAGGAACACTGAAGTGAATACCTCAGAAAAGTTCGTGTAAAACACGACACCAAATGGTCAACAGACTATGAGTAAACAGAGACCAAGATCATTCTGAAACATAGGATTTTCTTTCAAGCTACTTTTCCATGCATGCACAAAAAATATCTTCCAAAAGCAGGAGTAAACTATTTCAAAAAACTTGTGTACGCAATTTTTATAAAAGCAGATTACAGAGTCTGATCAATAGAATTCTTAACAAATGTTGCAACAATAACTATGTATCATAAGTTTCACTGTAAACATTTGGTCACGGTTGCTACCACCACATGCAAGAATACTTGGATAACTGATTCATACTCAGGAGTCAAAAGTGTCCAGGAAAAGAAAAACAGAAATTTGTATTTTCAAAAGAACTTGTCAAATTATATGATGAAATTAGGGGCCACATCTCCTCAGGCCTCCAAGTTACTTCACATTTGCCTCGACATCAAGAAAAAAAAAATCATGATCTGGCAAGTTGTGTCACACAAACTTTTAAAATAAACTTTAAAGCCTACAACACTGAGAGAAGTCCAACTTCCTTTTCTAACTCTAATTCATAAAATGTAAAATGTAAGATCAAGAGATTATTTTAAAGGGCTATTTTCATTTGTTTCAAATAACACCTTTTTTGTTAACAGCTAACTTAAAATGGCAGTCATGTTCTACTGTTATTATTATTTACTCATTTCAGCGGGTCTTCCTCTAACTCAGGTATAGCATTATAAATTCAAAATAGAGTTTAAAATATTTGGTAAGTTTCTGCTGATGTTGATCCAGGTGGATATCGGTGACCACCCACTTCTTCCACCGACTCAACGCTTCTCTATCTTCTTGGTAGTTTTTCTACTGTTTTTTGGGTCCCAAACTTCCGGGGCCATTTTGAGGCCCTAAACAGTGGTTTTTGGAATTCAGGGGGGGTAGGGGTTGCCATGGCATTCCCTGGCCTCAACCAAAAGTTACAATCCTTGGATAGTTGCACCCCAGTTGACGTATCAACTAACCACCTCGGGACCCGCAATACTTTGGCGTTTCATCTTCTAGGGTTAGGGTTTTAATGTTTAGGGTTTTTGCCTCTTTGTTTTTTAGGCTTCATGATAAAAGGCACTCTTCGAACTCTTTGTAATCATCTTTTTGCAAATGAGCGTAGTGGACATCTCTTTCTCTTCAGAGATAAGCTACTAACATTCTAGTCAGTTTGTGTTCTACAGTTTTCTGCTATTTTATTCATTAATAGAAGTTGAGTTTCACTGTATTTCTGTGTTCTCTCTTGTATTTTTGTTTATATCTCATTTTGTTCTCAATATAATTCGGATCAGATGGATTATATCTATAAGTTGTAACTTATATCCACTTCAATACATAGAACATCAATGACCAGACATGGAAAAAACGAAAACATAGAACATCAATGACCAGACATGGAAAAAACGAGCACTACAATTTTCGGTTTTCAGGAGCATAAAATAGATCTTTAAGAACATATTTGTCAAATGAAATTCCTTTCTCAAATCAACCTACCATTCCTGCCGAGAAATAAGTGGGGATGACACCTCTTCTGTCCAAACACATAGGTTGCAATGACAAACATTGCCCATATAAAAAGTGTGGAGGGAAACCAGATCCTGGTATAAGAAAAAGGCATAGGTTGCAATGACAGGCATTGCCCATACAAAAAGTGTGCAGGGAAACCAGATCCTGGTATAAGAAAAAGGCAAATTCACCGACATTTGGAGAAAGAAAGATGCAAATATGGTCTCTATTCAATGACAATATTCCATGAGAGGATGTCCCTCCTACCTGTTTGTTGTCTAATGGTTCAGGCAATTATATATTGTCATGTCCCCTCCCTTTTAACCCCATTGGAGGGAGGGCGTAGTAGCCTAGGGGGGCTCACCCTAGGCTATAGCCCCAAAGAAAGGGAGCTATGGGGTTGAATAAAGTTGTTAAAATTAGGACAGTAAAGCAGGACAGAAGTGTCCTTTTAAAATTTCAGTGAGAATAACAACTAGGTCTTATATTCAGAAAACAAATCTACACTGCTTGAACAGAGAAAACAAACATGTGTGCTCAGATCTAAGATAGTTTAGATATTTAGTTAAAGAGTAGATCTAGAATAAACATTAATTCTGATCTATAATGCTGGTGTAATTCTTATACAGATCTAAACTCAAAAATAAAACACAATCTGATCATAAGCAATATACCAAACTTCAGAAACAAGGTGTAAGAACCAAACTCAAAAATTTCCAGATCTGAACAAGTAAACTGATCTAATCTCTGCAAGTAGATAGACAGTAGAAAAACTTCAGAAAGTAAATGACAATTTATAGATTTGACTGTAAGATCTTACCTGGAGCCTTACCTCAAATTTCTGAAGGAGAGCAGCCACACATAAGTAATGTAGATCACTGAAATATGCTCAGAAAAAGTCCATCTCATAGATCTACCATGTAGGTTAGATCTCTTGCCAAGAGATGAATGAATTTTCTTGCCACCAAGGAGAAAGGGCCACAAAGACTTCACACAGGCATTTCTATAGTCAAACCCCCATACACAGTTTCTGTGTTCAAACCCTCATACACAATGATAGGTACAGCAGTCTTAACAATTCAGTAGAGGGGCTGCGGCTCATTTTGAGGGACAGATCTGCATAGAAGAGAGGTAGCGGCAGCTTAGGGAGGAGTCTAGCCTTGCTGTTAAAAGGTGACGGCAGCTACACTTCTCAGCTCACAAGTTGACACAGCAAAACAGGCCTGGAATTTGCAGCTTAAAGGAGCCTCGTATCCTCACTCACAGGGAGCAGACATCAACAGTCTTCAAGCTGAGCAAAGAGGAACAGTAGAGAAGGGCCAAGCCACCACACAAAACTCAGTAACAGTTACCACAAAGGGGCCGCAGCAACTTCAGAAAATACTCCAACAGCAGATGAGAAGAGGGCCGCAGCAAAGAGAGAGGATCCGCTCACCTTAGAAGCTCAATAAAATAAAGGTATATTGTGAAGGGTAAAGGGTAGAGGGTAGGCTTATTTATAGTTTATGCTAGGGCAAAAATAATAGAAATTAAATTAAAATAATTATTATTAAAAATAACATGTTTAAATTAATTAATTTAAACATGTTATAATTAACATTTTAATTTAAACTTTACTTTAACCCTTAAGACAAAAACAAAAACCCCAAACCAACACAAGCAAGGGTAAAGAAGGGTTTAGGTGGGGTAGCTTGGTGGCAATACTTGTCCATTCATATTCAAGGTGACCTTATTAACTTTATCATCATTGCATATGGGATACATCCCTCATGTGGTCATGCCCACCTTCAAGGAGGGTCATACACCAACAAAATAACTGATCAAGGATCAAGTTGCGTTGCCCCAGAACATTTCTGGGGTCTTATCCACCAAGGTACAAGACCAAGGAACCCATGCCCCAGGCATGGGTACCCTGGACCATGTCCAGGGGCCCTAGACATATCTAGGGGCTTTAACTGCTTGGTCCCAGAACAAAAACCCCAGTCATATATTGGGGGCCCTAACAAGGGTCTTTTGTTGCTTGGTCTCAGACCAAGAATCCCAGTCATATACTGGGGGCCCTAACAAGGGTCTTTTGCTGCTTGGTCCCAGACCAAGAACCCCAGTCATATACTGGGGGCCCTAACAAGGGTCTTTTTCCATGGCACTGATTGTTTGGTCCCAGACCAAGCACCCCAGGAGTGCACTGGGGGCCCTAGATCTCGGCTAGGGTCTTTGCCATCCTCCTGGAGAATGGCTCTTGCAACTGCCATAAATTTAACAAAAGTCACCAAGGAGGCAACGTTTGAATTTTAAAGGTGACATTGGGTAAAAAGGTGGATAAAAAGAGGGGTAAAGTGACCTTTTTGGCCGATCTAAAGAACAAGTCACTTAAAAGGTGCCAAGTGGCAAAAAGTGAGTAGGGGTCAAGCAAAGGACAAAGGCTATATAAGGAGGAGGTGAGATACATTAATGATAAAGTGAATTTGGTTTTGAACATCTTGTTTCTGCCTTTGGATGCTTTTGCCTCAGGTCTGGAGGCTTTTGCCCCGGGTCTTTTGAGGGTTTTTGACAAAACCCTTGCTTTCTGCTGAGGTTCGATGGTGCCTTGGGCTCACCCTAGCTCAGCCTTGGGAGAGATCTTCCTTTATCTGTCTCTCCAATTGCTACAGACTTAATTTAGTGGTTGTTCTAAGCCTGGGAGGTATTCGCTGTGAGGAATAAGGGTTTACTGCAGGTTTAAAAGTTGATAAGGTTGCAGCAAGGGAATTTTGGAGGGGTCGATCCATTGTTGAGCACCCAGAAGAGGACCAAGCCCTATAAATTGTTATTTGTAGAAATTTAATGACAAAATCAGCATGCACTATATTCTGTCATACACTTAACAACCTAGAGATAATTGTCTTAAATGAACTCTGATATGTATAAACCTACATTCAAAAAATATCATAAGTAGAAATACACATTGCTAAGCACTTTTGCAGCGGAATAAACACAACGAACAACAATTACACATCCATGTAATACTCAGAAATCTAGGCAACCAGCCAGGGAAAACCCCAATGTGGGGAAACCCAAAGAAAGAAAGAGATTTTATTTGCTTCAGGAAAGTTATAACAATAGCAAGATTACAATTAGCAGCCAAGAGAAAACCACTTACAACACCCAAACTGTCCCTCCAAAATTTTGCCTTGGAAAATGTGCCCAATCCATACTACTGTACGACCCACCCAGAAAACAACACCTCAAAAATTGTGCCAATCTGTTGTTGTACAGCATGTTTTGTACAATTGTCCTTCAACAGCAAATATTCTCAAGCTGCTTCGATTTCCATGCCTCAATTTTTGTGCCTTCCTTCCTGCTGTATGAATTGTATTGATCGTATAGTACAACCTCCCTCACAGCGATAAATTTCAGCACACTCAAAACAAAGTTTTACCTTGGGAAATGTACCCAAGCTCTCTTGGGAAATGTGCCCAGCTTGCTTCTCTTTCCTCTCCTTAAAGTTCTCTCGGAAATCTCTCAATCTCTTCTTCTCATTGTCTTGCACACTACCCAATGCATTCTCTTATAATTCGAAAGTGACCTTTCACCTTCCAAGTGTTTCTTCACCTTCCCCACCCTAAATCCAAAGGCCAAGATCTAATCTTGCCTTTACATGATCAAGGGACATGATTCATTCCCTCCAAAATAAATCACTTAAAGTATTGAAGTACAAATTCACTTTATAACATAAGTGCACTTTATGAAATAAAGTGACTTTATTATTAGAAGATACACTTAATAAAAAGTCATTTTAATAAAAGAACCACTTTATTACAACTTTATAAAAACCCATTACAAAGTCAAGTGCCTAGTAGTGTAAATCAAGGTCACTTCCGCATACAAGACAAAACATGCGGAGTATACCTCCCGAACTATAAAAGCTAACACTATTCGTTTGAGAATCAAGCCTGAAATTGCCTTCTGGATGTTGATGTTTGGACAACATCGAGAAAATATTCTTTTAGAATAATAATTAATAATATAATTATTGATTATTAAATATCATATATAATAAGTAAATGATAATAATAAATAGTTATTGATTATTCAAGGGATGCATCCTTTCATGGATGGTCACCATATGTTCCCTATATATGAAACACTCATCATTGTAATAATATATCGATCATATCTCATATGAAGAAAAACAACATGGTATCAGAGCGGGACTGGGCTTGACTCCTTCACAAGAGGGCCCAAGAAAATGAGAGTAGAGTAAAATGTTGGGAGTGTTAAATTTATGGGGTTGTTACAATCTCTATGTACAACATATTTACTTTTTTACTCCTACCTAAATTATAGAAAGAATTCCATAAATTATGGTGGGCAGTAATTTCTAGTAAAAATGTCTAATTACCTATATATGAGGAATGTAATGCATATTTACTTCTACCTATATTTATGCAAAGAATCGCATAAATTATGGAGGAACAATTTAACAAAGTCAAATGCTATGTGGATGGATTGTATCCAAATTAATCTTTGGTTAGTTACAGATGTATTCTCCAACTATTTATAAGAAAGAAAATTTAATTTAATTTTAAATTTAAATTTTCAAAAGAGACTTGTCTTTTTTGTATCAATCTAATATTACTATAAAAAGACACACCAATAGACACGCGTATTTGTGGGATAAGTGATCTAAAGAAGAGACTAAGAAGTTGAAATTTTCCGAGTTACATACTGATGTTCTAGTGTTTACTAAAGTAATATCGTATATCATTGGAAGTAATTACCACTTGTAGAAAATTGTGCTTGTTTAATTTAACACTAGAAAATCAACATGGTTAGCCGTATTACATCAAGTATATGATGGATGTGTGTTGGTAGCCGTATGACATCGAGTATATGTTGGATCTGTGTTGGTAGCCATATGACATCAAGTATATGATGGATGTGTGTTGGTCATAGTAGAAGACATATTATTTGGAGGGTCAATGTATATAGTTGTGCACAGGATAAATTGATCTCCTCTAAGAGATGTTTTTTGTTGTTCTTGTTTCTTGTTCCGGGAAGGTCACGTGTATATAGTTGTGCACAAGATAAATTGATCTCCTCTAAGAGATGTTTTTTGTTGTTCTGGTTTCTTGTTCCGGGAAGGTCACATGTAATAGCTCTGAGAAGGAATCATAATGACGGTCGCAGGAAGAAGACATGGAGGGAAAGACCTTCCAGCATGATGCTCGGAGACAAGAAGTCTCTAGGAGCAATGTACCTCCCAGGACGGGACCATGCCAGATAGCAGAGACAGTTCCAATGATCATGGATACAACGAGTCAAGACCGACTCTAGCACAACTGTGGTAGATCCAATAGAGAAGGAAAACATAATATGAGACTCAGAGGGAGCAGGTGTAGCAGTCCCAGTACATGAGTCGAGCCATGACAACAATTCCAGTGTATGTAGAGGCATTCCCAGAGAGGGAGGCGGTACTACATCCAGAGGGAGCAGAGATTGAGTTACCTCCAGAGAAGGAGGAAGATCTACCCTCGATGTCAGAGGGAGCAGAGATAGAGAAGGAGTCACCTCCAGCTCCAGAGGGAGTGTTGATGTTTTTCAGCTTCCTGAGACATTGGTTTCATGAGGGAACCTCGATATATCAAGTATGGTCCAAGATGACTTAGCATGATCATCATTTACCTATGTTTCTCTGGGCAAAGGAATCCATGACTACAGTGTATGTACAGAACATAAGTCCTCATAAGACTTTGAGGAACATGATGCCTGAGGAGGCCTTCACCGAAGTGAAGCCTGAGGTTGGACACTTCAGAATATTTGGGTGTCCAGTATACATTTATGTACCCAAGGAAAAAAGGATCAAGCTAGACCCTTCAAGCAGAAATGGTACATTTGTGGGGTACAATGAATCTTCGAAGGCATACCGGATCTACATCCCTGGTCAAAGATAGATTGAGGTGAGCAGAGATGTTACCTTTGAGGAGGAGGTATCCTTTAAAGAGATCTAGAGGATCTTGCATGGAGATTGATCAAATTGATCCAATTGATCATGTTAATCTTGTAGCTCCAGTTGATGTTCCCAAAGATATTGTAGTAGTTCGAAAGAGACCTACATGGGCTCGTCAGACTCTACAGGAGGTAGAAGGATATGTAGCTCCTCGTGGTACCTTCTGAGTGAGCAAGATACCTCAAAGATATTCATGCTATGCTGCAGTTATGAGCCACATCATTCATTTTGAGCCTTCATGTTATCAGGAGGCAACTAGTCATCCAGTATGGAGAGATGTCACGATCGAGGAGTATCAATACATCATGAAGAATGATGTGTGGGATATTGTTCTGAGACCTGAGGGGAAGTCTGTAGTGACTTCTAAATGGATCTACAAGATCAAACACACAGCTGACAGGAGCATCGAGAGGCACAAAATGAGATTTGTTGCTAGAGGATTCTCTCAGGTGGAGGGAATAGATTATGAGGAGACATTTGCTCATGTTGCTCGAAACACTTCTATCTGGATGAGTATTTCCCCTGCAACATCCATGGGTTAGAGAGTACATTAGATGGATGTATAGACAACCTTTCTCAATGGAGAGATTGAGGAAGAAGTATACATCGAGCAGCCAGATGGTTTTGTGATACATGAGAAGGAGTTTCATGTGTGAAGGTTGAAGATGGCCTTGTATGGACTCAAGCAACCACCTCGAGCTTGGTATGCAAGGATTGATGAACACCTGATGATTTTTGGGCTTCAACAAAAGTGTTGTCGATCCCAGCGTGTACTACAAGACTGTTAATGGTGAGTATTGATATGATATGGCAAGAATATAATGACTCTGATTGGGCATGGAGCACAGTGGATAGAAAGAGCACCTTCAGGTGTTGCTTCACTTTGGGATCTCCCTTGGTTTCCTAGTGTAGCAGGAAACAGACTTATGTTCCCGGTGTAGAAGGAAACAGACTTATGTGGCTTTGAGCACAACAGAAGCAGAGTACATTGCATTAAGTATGTCAGTCCGTGAAGTAGTGTGGCTTCGCAAGCTCCTTGCAGATTTATTCGAACATGTGTTGGATTCCACCATTATTCATTATGGTAACCAAAGTTGAGTGAAAATCTCAAAGAATCTAGTGTTTCATGACAAATCGAACCACATTGAGATCAAGTACCATTAGATCTGAGACATGATGCAGAGGAAGGAAGTACTAGTGTTGTACCTTCCTACAAATGAGCAGGTTGTTGATGTTCTTACCAAACTGGGACAAAATTCAAGTACTTTCGTGACAGACTTGGTGTGGCAGAGAATGCCTCCCTCGCTGAGAGGGAGTGTTGACATTTGCAGCTTCCTGAGACATTCTCCATATTGTACTCCTCTGTGACTGAGTTGAGTCGATCTGTGATGACACTTAATGGAGAAGGGATAAGTGGGACACTTGTCCGAGAAGGGATAAGTGTGTTTGGGCTTATATCCCAACGTCCCTTTTGGACAACACACGAGGACATGTCAAGGGAGTTGACCCTTGACGTCACACACTATGGGAGTTGACCCTGGTGTTTCTAGAGGGTGTAGCCTCTAGAAGTCCACATGGGAGTGCCATGTGTGACAAACATTCTCCAGATCGTACTCCTCTGTGAATTGAGTTGAGATGATCTGTGAGGACACTTATTAGAAGGGATAAGTGCATTTGGGATTATAGCCCAATGTCCCATGTGGAGAGCACGTGAGGACATGTCAAGGGAGTTGACCCTTGACGTCACACACTATGGGAGTTGACCCTAGTGTTTCTAGAGGGTGTAGCCTCTAGAAGTCCACATGGGAGTACCATGTGTAAAAAAACTTTTTCTACTATGGTGGTTGTGTACCACTGGCAAAGACTGTGTGTCTCTGGACAATAGTTGTGTTATGGAAAGATACCTCCCTAGCTAAGAGGGAGTGTTGATGTTTCAATATCGAGCGAAACTTATCCTAGATTGGGCTGCAGACCAAGGGAGATAGGATACATTTATCATAAAGGTGCACTTGTGGTAAATGGGCCCAGACGTAGTCCTTCCTTGATCATGACAAGGAATAATATGGACTCGAGGTGCTTAAAGTGCTTTCCACGTGTCAGTTAGCATCAGGCTAACATTCACTCATAGGTGTGTACTTGTGGTGAAAGATCCTAGTGTGGTCTTTGTCCTAGTCATGGTGATTTGACAAGGAATGATAAAGATTCAAGATGCTATATGTTATTACATGCGGACCCAGAGTGAGCCTCATCTCAGAGAGAGTCAATTGGATAAAAAGGGAGAGTCGCATAAGGAGTTTCTCCTCGGTTCAGGTGGGAGAGAGACGTCTCCCAAGACTGACATACAAGTGTCATGAGTCTAGGGTGAAGTTTGTATACTTCAAAGACAAGCTTGGCATGATGCAAAATGTCTCCCTCGTTGAGAGGGAGTGTTGATGTTCGTACAACATCGGGAAGACATTCTCTTAGAATAATAATTAATAATATAATTATTGATTATTAAATATCATATATAATAAGTAAATGATAATAATAAATAGTTTTATTCAACGGATGCATCCTTTCATGGATGGTCACCATATGTTGCCTATATATGGAACACTCATCATTGTAATAATATATCAATCATATCTCATATGAAGAAAAACAACATTGGAAGGGGTCGAACCTGCTTTTAAGAGGGGCCGAATTCCCGTTTTTGGTTGAAGAGGAGGGTTTGAAACCCTATATGACCTGAAGAACACACAGAAGGAAAGGGACAAGATTGCAAGCCTTTTCCCACAGGCCGAGGTCATTTTCTGGGCTGGTAAGGTGTTTTAAGAAGGGGGGGGCGAAGGTGCCTAGAGATGCTGCCAGAACTGTTCTAGCCCCTCAAAGAGGTACCAAACCCTACATCAGCCACAATACTGCAAGCTGAGGGTCTATCAGAGCTGAGAGAGCTGACAGAGAGCGGACTGCAAGGAAGGACCAATTCATGCTGGAGACCGTTAAGCACAGGTTTATCTGATTGTTCCTGTTGTAGAGGCTAGGGTTTGCTGTTGAAAGAACTACTGCTAAATTTGAGGCCTGTCAGCCTTTGTGTTGCCATATAGCTGGACTAGAAATTGTTGTTTGAAGCACTTAAACTCTGATCTGGTTATTAGTAATTCCTGTATTGAGACAGAAGCCTCTAGAAGGATTTACTGCTGATTTTGAATACAATTTGCTGATGGTTTTTGATACTATTTAGTATTTACTGCTGGTTTTGGATATAAATTGCTGGTGGTTTTGGATACCATTTACTGCTGATTGTGGATACTGTGTACTGCTGGTTTCTGGGTAGTATTTTACTGTTGGTATTCTTATGCTACAAACAAGATTTGGTATTGATCATATTCATGAGTTGGGATTTTATGAATGTGCCCTGTTGTTGGTAGAGATACTGGACCATTTGGCTGTTTCCAGTCTACCTAATTCCCTTATTTAACAGCCTAGAAAACCCTAGGTATTTTACATATATCCAACTCAATTTTCAGATAACAAACAATTGACATCTAATTAGAATTCATTCTTAATAGTTTGTTCTTAATTGCCTGCAACATGCTTGCTGTCTACAACATATCTTGCCCTTATACCTCGAGGGATTTCAAAGGCATCCATGGTTTTAGTTTCAGTGATTTCCAGTTGAGCAAGGCTTACTAAGCTCTCAAGCAGCATAATTCCCATACTTCTCATTATGGAAGCAGGATACCAATTGCTCCTCTTTTTAATAAAATCACTCAATATAGTCAGCTTACAAAGGTTGTAACTTGTACATAAGAGGTGCAGGCATAGGCACATTAATGCACCCTTGAAGCCTGCCATTCCAAGTTCCTACCATAGGCTTTATATTCGGATTCCACTTATGCAGCTTTCCACTCCTTCCAAGCTAAGTCACCAGACACGTGGACATGGGACACGGAGGACACGGAAATACGAGTGTCGGACATGGGCACGGCGACCCCCGGAAACACGACATGGAGGACACATTATATATATATTAAAAAATATATATATATATATATATATATATTAAATTATGAATTACACAAAAAATGAAATAATTAATAAAATTGTAAACATTTAAATTTTACATGAATGACGTGCATCCTCAATAAGACTTCTGATCCATGTCACATCCGAAGCAATGGATTTAAGTGCTAAATTCAAGGAATGAACAATGCAAGGTGTCCAAAATATTTGTGGATATTTATCTTCCACAACCATGGCARCAGCCTTGCAAACAGGTGCATTATCTGTAATAATTTGCACAATGGATACTTTGCTTCTTGAGCTTGTTGCCTTGCTAAAAAAGCATGTTTTTCAGCCTCTGAACTTGTTGCTGCAGCCCCACTTCTAACAGATGACACTAGCTGACCCTGTTGAAAATGAAGGAGGGGGGACAGCATTAGTGGGAAAATCCCTCCCTTTCTTTTGCCCTCTTCCAGCTGCCCTTGATGATTGAGCCATGACTGTTATAGCAAAGTTCTTGGACTGCTGCTGTAGAAAACAACTTGAAGAATGGTGGGCAAATCCACTTGTTTGGCACTTGGAATTCCTTCTCACACTCCACCAAAGCCCTTTGCTGCACTCTAACTCTCTTGCTGCTCCAAGCTGTGGGTGAAATGAAGCAAAAAAAACGTTTTTGAGGGTCCACAGACTGCTTTTTTGAGGGACACGTGTCCTGAATTCGTGACACTGGTTGCTGAAGTGTCGGACACGTTTTTAGGACGTGTCCCGTTCCCAGGACACGTTGAACCAACGAATCCGACACGTGTCAGGGCGAATCGTGTCGGATTCGCTGGACACGCGACACGCAGGGGGTTTAGGACGTATCCTGTTACTTAGCTTCCAAGGGTTTAATTTGTACAGTATTTGCTTTCCAAGCAGAGAGTGGGTCATCTAAGACACAAAGTTTGGCTTTATAATAGTGTTTTTGCTGCTTGAAATGCATTGTAGATGCCTGACAGCCTCCAAATTAACTTTTGCAGCAACCATCCCTGCCACATATAATATTTTACTACCCTGCAAGATCTGTTTCAGCATAACACAAAGTCTGTTTTGGCCCTTGAGAAGTAGACATTCATAAAGTGATGCCCAATTTCTTATACAATACAGACATGATTTCGATATGATGAAATCATCTTTTAAGATAGAAAAGAAAAAAAAGATAAAGAACATAGATACTTTGACTTTTTCTGTGTATAGACAAATTTCAGAAAGCAAATGAGCTGGAAAATTTTGGCGTTTAAGCAAAAGACAATGCAATATTCATCCAAGACAGATAGTGGTCAGACAGCATATAAATTTAAGCTAGTCACTGTGCACACTGTATTACAGCTGATGCTTCATAAACATTGGATTTGATAAGGCTGTCCATGAGTTACAACTTGGACAGAATGTCATGAAAATGGTTCTGAAAGCACCGATACTCAAGGGGGGGCAGGGAGGCATAACACTTATTGATTCAGGAATGGGAAAAATTCCTCAAACTAAATCTGGGCCCTGAAAAATGGACAGCCAAGTATGGGCCAGCAGTGGTAACCTCAATCTACACAAACTGGAAGTAAAAGTGATACTCTGAGAGAACACGCATCGACCCGTTGAAGATCATAACATTTGTTTTGCCAAGGTCGACACTCAACTTACGAAGATGGTAGAAACTAGAAAGAAATCAAGCTGTCTCTATAAACCCTCCGGTGTGGAGGACAAGAGAAACACTTTTTCGCAAAAAGGAGGATGGATATGAAGACCTGGTGGAGGAGGCACCTATTCCCCAAGTGGATTATGCTCCTAGAGAAAAGACACCAACTCATCTATGTATATCCCAAACAATGTGGGGGAAAGAGGACAGGTAGCGATAGAATTTCTAGAGGAAGGAGTATAACGCATAGTTTTAAAAACCGGCAAACCGAAACCGAAACCGGCCGGTTTGACCGGTTAGATGCTTGACCGGGTCGAACCGGTTGAAAAACCGAACCGGCCAACCAGTTTAAGACGGAACCGGCCGGTTTATGACCAAACCGGCCGGTTTATTCATAAACCGGCCGGTTTGGTCATAAACCGGCCGGTTTGGTCCCAGAAACCGAAAACTGTCTAAAACCCCCTAAAACCTAAAACCTAAGTAACAAGT
>ML786472.1:364390-393539 GCA_009831015.1 Picea engelmannii | reverse complement strand
ACCGGTTCCGGTTCCGGTTCCGATTGGACCCTCGACCGGTTCCGGTACCGGTTTCGGTTTTTAAAACTATGGTATAACGTGGGAGTATGGAAAAGGGTGTGATGGAGATGTTTGTGATGCACTTTGCAGTCATCATCATACCACTCGTTCATAGGGTTCGAACCGTATCTTAAGGGACGAGAAGGAAGGTTAGTAATGTCGGGATTGGAGTTAAGGGCAACTTCCCAAATACCTGAAGGGAGATGACAGTTTTTGGAGAAGGCTATTACGAGGGACGAGAAATGAGAGAGGTGAGGAATTAGTTGGTAAATGCAGGAAGAAAATGAATCAAGATCCCCATCATCGAAGAAGTACAACATAGGCCTGAGGGAGGGGTGAAGGTGAGTGGGGGCAATCAGCTTTGAGTAAAATGGATAATAGGGTGTGGTCAACAAGAGGGATCAACGTGATATAAAACTAATGGATATAAGGGAGTAGGTCCCGGTTGGCTAGGACGTAGTCGACCACACTAACACCCCCCCCCCGAAACACACTATTAGGAAAACATGTGAACCTATTACAATCCAAAAAGCAAGGAAGGTCATTCAAGATCATTACATCATGAGACTCGAGAAGGTCCAAAAGATGTTTGTCACAAGTTGTCAAGGGTCCCAAAGCATCATCTGAAATCCTTTGGAGATTCATCTAGGTCAATCTCATGAAGATAAAGCATCCTCAAACCTGTCATGAAGTGAGCTCTCACGGGCTCTAATGCGGGCATTGAAATCACCTAAGAGAATGGCATACCCCAAGGGCCAAGTACTAGACAATGTCAACGTATAACTCCTTCTAAAGGTCCCTCCCTGAAACCCTGTTAAGAGCAAAGCCTAAGGACATAGGAGAAAAGTCACACGCTACAATGTAGATATTCTGAAGAGGGGAGGGTATGCCACAAACCCTAACCCACATAATCTAGCAAAATCATCGAAAGCAACCATGGTGACTTTGCCCCAAAGAGTCCTCAATCAAGCAAGTAATGCCTCTTGAACCATGAACACTACCTAAGCACCAAGTCTCATGTCTACAAACTGACAAGCATTGATATCCTAGGTAGTCCAATATGGTCCTAATAGGGCTCACGAGGTTTTCAATCAAAATTAGAATATCCGATGATCTTGGTGCATCATAAATCAAGCCCAGTGAAGAACAAAAGATTCCATTACAATTCCAACATCCAATGGAGACCCCACTCTCACCCCTATTGGGGCATCATTTTGTGGACTCTAGTCAAGTCCACCTTAGAGAGGCAATCTCGAATAATCGCCCAAAGGTCTCTAATAATAGCCCTTTTGCTAGCCTTCCAACTTGCAACAAATTGTCCCCGAGTATATTTAAGTTGGGCAGCTTCATATTGCATACGATTGACGTCAAGAAAAATCCTATGGCAGAGGAAAAAAAATTGCACTTAGCCCGAAGGGCCCACAATCATTCTCCCAATGTTCGAAAATAGAGGAAGAGCATGGAGTTGGAGCCAAACCATGCACTCTCTAGGGTTTATTTTGGTAGGCCCAAGTTGTCTCGAAGAAAAGAAACCCCTACTTGCATGGGATCCAAATGTGGAGATGAAGGTGTTAGAACTTGGGAGTCCCCTCACCTTCAAGTTTACTTCTTGAGCTCAACTAGTACACTTCTCTAGGAGTTTGGCTTGAGTAACTTCATCGACCTCTGCTCAAGGGTGACTTGTTCCTCCCCCAAACTACCTAAGCCCCATAATTGAAAGTTTCCCCGTAAGTCTCAAACTCTTTCTTGAATAAGGCATGCTTGGAACAAATTTCATCTTGCTCTCAAGATACAAAATTTCTAAATTCAAGGAATTCGTCGAGGGGTGAAGAACTTCCTATGTTTTAGTATCACTAATTTGTTGTTTCTTAATCAAGTTCTTGGATTCCATTTCCAATACTCTATTGGTGAGTTTATGTACCTCTGACTACAATTTAGAATTCAACAGTGCCACTTATTCCATTCATTTAATGCTCCAGAATTCATGTCTCTGAAATCGTCCATAAAAATCCTTGTCTTTGGCGACTAATGTTGCCATTATCTCTTGCTCAATTGAGGTCATGGATTCCTATTTCTCTGGAATACCCCCAAAGTTCTTTGTTTGTTGTTATTTTCCCCAACTTTTAATAAATAGGGGTTCATCATGGCTAGGACAAAACAATCAACAGACGGTGTTTTGATGGTGGGGTAGTAGGCTCCTAGAGGAGAGGATGAGCCAACAAATGGTGAGAGAAGAAAAAGTTGATTCACGAAGGGTATCACATTGATCGGTAGAAAGGTGGAGTGCGCGCAAAGAGAAAGAGACTCGGAGTGGGATTCAAGGAGGAGAATTGGGATACAATGGAGGAGGATGGAATCAAAATCGAGGGAGGGGACTCTTAGGGAGGCAAGGTTTTCAAGTAGTGAGGGAATGGATGTGGTGTTACAGAATATATGGAGGTTGATGTAAGCTGAGGAGGGAAACAACAGGCAAGGAGGTGGGCAGTGGCACTGATAGAGCTGATGAGGAGGAGCTCTACATTACAAGTTGGTGGCTCAAGAAGCAAGAGGCTCACGAACAAACAAGAGGATGCGGAAAGAGGTTGACACAAGCAAGAAAGGAGGCTCACATAGGTAGTAGAAAAATACAATGTGATGTTTCAAACAAGATCTCAAGGCACACTGAAAACCATTGCAAGGAAAGATCCCAATGGGTGGCCCATTGGGAACTCACAAGCTAGAGAATAGAAGATGACTTACGACTATGGGAGAAGTGACCTCAAACCTTCCCCTAATTCAAGTTTCTTTCTAGTTTTTGTTGGTCTTATGACCATTCCCAAGATGGGGTAGTTGAATTTGGAATCTTTTTTGGACATAAGAAGATGGATGTTTTTTCCTTTTTTGTTGAGAAAATTTTGATGATCAAAATGGGTAAATGACAATAATATCCTTGCTTTTAATGATGTATATATATTATAGACTATCTAGTCCATCGAAAAGTGGATGCCAAGTGTAAGGAATGCATCCCAAACTATTTCTTCCTATGAAATAAAATGTGATCCTAATTTTTCCTTTTGAAATTTCAAGTGCCATATTGTGCAAGTACCAATCTGGCATCCATAATATTTCTTCTAAATCTAACCATAAAGATATAAAAGTTGAAATAAATGGAATGCGAAAAAGAGCATGATGGGTTAGCTCGAGTTGTTGAGTGTTGTGAATTACAAGAAGGTCAAGCGGTTAAGTCCACGGGCTGGCTGCCTCTTATAGGTATTATTGGGCCTCACTTGATGTCCCTGCCAGGCTAGGTTGCCAAAACTGCAACTGGCCGGTTTACCTCCCATGCCATCCTCGAAATAAGGGGAAGTACCTAGAGGGTTTCCTAGCATCTGCATTCCATTGGGAAAAAAAGGAGGGTGGAAAAAAGGCTTGAAATAGAAGAGTCCACGGAACTATTTTAAGAAATCATTAGTTCACACATCAACCAAAAAGATCATCAGTAAATGTTAAAGACAACATTAGTTCAAAAGTTAAAACAGACAACCACAATTTTAGTAACTTAAACCACTTCAGATGTCACCAACTTGCCCAATAAACATTTATCAAATAATCTAAAACAGTTATTGTGTATAAAGGCATTTTACCTTCTGCTGTAAAGAAACAAGGTCCCATTCAGAAATGGATCCATCCAAGCCACCTGAGAATAAACGACCAGATGAACAGGACCTTGAGATTGACTGACACCAGACAAGGGACGAAATTACAGAGTCGTCTCTACCTGGAATTGCCTGCAAAAGAACACCAGTAATTCAGCAACTATATTTAGAACACAAATTTGGTCAAAATTCCTTCTCTCAACCAAGCAGGTAATCAGTTTCTTATTAACATGTAATTCCTGCAGAATAAATCAAGAAATAGTGGTGGTCTTATATGCTACAGTCACAAAAGATGCATGTGACAGCAAAAATACAAGAATTCAAGAAAGGTATTCTCACAAATACTTACTGATAGAAATGTGAGCAAAGGAAGTAAAGTACATAAAATATGAGCTTAAAAAACTAGAGAACAAAGTTACAAACTATAACAGAATTCAAATCAGATAATTGTTACTCATCCAAATACAGGAGGAGCTGCATAAATTAGAGCATTCAAGCAGAATCGGACTCAAAGGAGCAATCCTTCAAAGAGAATACTGGCCTAAAAAAAAACTTATCATGTTACAATTTCATTCTGGAATATATAAAATAGCAAGTAGCAAAAAGCATAAGGATATCACAAAACTTTAGTAAAGAATGGAAAATTTTCACAATTGAAAACATGAACAAGAGTTGTTTTATTAAAGACTTGTCATCCCTATACATATGGGAGTACACTGATTTTCCTTTGTAAAGGTCAGAGATACACATACAACAGATGTGAGTACAGCCTTGGGCAGGCAGGCCTTAGAAATACCATTGCAACTACGCTAGATAGTCAACTGAAATCTTAATGTACACCACAGCAATAATAAACTTCAATAAATTTACTGCATAAATAGCAAATCGCTTCAATGGATCATGGGCCATGGGATGAAACAAAGTCAAATAAAAATCAGTGACAGCGGCATGTTCGGATTCTGAACTTCAACAAATTTACTGCATGAAGGCTCCAAAACATAAAGAGAAAATAGCTTGAATGTACAAACTCTAGAGATCATATGACATATACTATGGCATGAGACAAAATCAAATGAAATCCAGAGCCACTGTCATGTTCCAATTCTGAACTGGCAACTCCTGAGCTTATGAATGAGAACATATGTCCCTGCCACCTCCTGATTCCAACTCTAAGATCCTAAGTGTATAGCGAAAACCATTCAAAACCCCTACAATCCTTTTAGGAAATTTGTAGTAAAGCTCCTCTAATGTTGATATTGTCCAACAAACATATCATCCAATTGGACTAACTACAAAATAAAGAAAAAACACTCTGACCAATCAAAATACAAGTCTGAAAATGGGTGGAAAACTCACAACCAAGGTTACATAAACTGTGAGTGAATAAATCCGCAGAAGGCTCTGGAGAGGGAGCAGCAACCATCCCAAATATATATATTCATATGAAAAAGAAGCAGAAAATTTTGGGAAATAATCAGAAATTTCAGAATTCAAGAATTTGAACATTTAGATGCCAATTTCATTTTGACTTCAGCAATCATAATTCTATGTCATTCTGTGACTATAACAAAATCTGATATTTCAAATTCTGAATTCACAGTCCTACTGTAGACAAAATCAGTATTTCTGATTTCTACATTTTACAAAGTAAACAGCAAACACAATTCATAATCTCTACAAAAACCCCTCTTTTCTTCCTTGGCCAACTGTGTGCTTCATCATGATCCTTCTGAAACTCATTCACTTCCTTTTGGGGTATAACCTCACAAAACACAACCTCCTTGTTGGAAATCCAAAGTAAATGGATTTGGACCCCACATTATAGGCAACTTAAAATTCAGGTTGTATTTGCTGGGATTCGACAAGCAGTTTCCGTCAGAGTTTCTTCCTTCTTTCCTATTTTTGTGGCATACTTCCATAAAGGAGACTCAATAAGATCTTTATGTTGATTTGCTTCACCGTCTCCTCTCCCTCAACCATACATTCCATGGATAGTTGATGAACGTTATACCATTAGAATAATATAGGAGGATATGAAAGAAAATTAAAAGAAGAAATGAGTTTTACTGTTCTTCAAAGTTCTGCTTGAAATAATAAAGGTCTTCTACAGCTCTGCCCTTCAAATGTGCTCTCCAAAGTTGACGAATGAATATTGTATAGCAAGTATGCTTAATCTGCTCTCAAAATGTTGCTGGGTTTTCCAAATGCCTGCTTTCATAGTTTGCAAGTGAACAAAGGAAAAATTACGGTTTCATGTTTGTTTTGTACAAAGGGCATAAATATGAAAGGTCAATTTCTATGCTATATATAATACATAGGGTGGAGAAGGGTTCTGGATTGCAACTCCCACAGATCAGCAAAATGATATTCCAGAATGACAGCATCATACCAAATCACGAGGAAGCAATGCACACTAACACGGCTATGAGTATTCGGGGAAAAGTCCAGAGAAGGTCAATGAACGCAGGCAGACTGGAGAGTATATTGGTGGCACGGAGGGTTCGATTTCCCTCTACCTTCATTATGCAATGGCAGCTCATGAACTCTGCATTTAGAACCGGAGGACCCAGCCCCCTCTTTACCTCCTTCTCATGTGTTTCTCCTTCCTTGGTCGTTTTCCAATATGCCCTGTTGCTTTTGGGAGGGTTTCACAGTGTGAAGGTGCAACAAATCTCTGTGCAGGTGTTAGGGTGATTTGAGCTTGAGGATCAAAAGGTAATTGGCCATTTTCTTTTAACCCAATTTCTGCCCAAGGTTGTTCTCTTCAAAGCCTGAATGTTTCAGCCTAGCAAACAATAACACCATGGCAACGGAGTTCGTCCTCCAAGTGTTTGATGAAAGGCTTGCTCGCAAAGGGTTTGACATAATTCACGTACAAGGTATTGTCAAATCATTGTGCTTGCAACTCCTATACAATCTAATGCTATATGCAAAGCGTTTGGTGAATTGAGTGCAGGTCAAGTGTTTCGGAAATGCCTACACAACAAGCATGCTTTCAAATCATGATCGAAGAGTTCACGGGGAAAACTTTGATGTTGTAGGTGCAATCTCAAGATTTTGTGGTAGATATAAAACTCAAACTGGAGCACACACAACAAATCCATGTGGTCCAGCAACAGCTTCTATCTGCAGGAAAATAAATCAAACAATAGCATATGCAAAGATTCAACTCTCTTTCTCGTTTTACACCTGCATAGAGAAGTGATGGGGAAAGGCACATCCTCATCCTCCAAACCTTCTTCTTTTAAGGACGTGCTGAGAAACAAACAACCCACTCCAGTTGTTTCAATCCCTCCTTTGCCTAGTGGATATATCATAGAGATATCAAAAGAAGTCTCATCGTTGGAAATCTCAGAACAAAAGGTCACAAAACTCCACTCATTATTTGAATCAAATATGTTCATATGCAGATTGAATGGGTATCAACCTCCGTTATCAAATTTGTACCTGTGGATCCACAGGACCTAGACAGAACTATGTGAGATATCTCTATGTCCAAAGGTTTTTTTATTGCTGTGTTTTACAATCATGTTGATTATCAGAAAGTGTTTAAGGAGGGTCCCTGGTTTTGGAGAAGCACAGGACTTTTTGTAACCCCAATGTTCCCAGAATTTGACCCTAACACTGTCAATCAGTACAATGCCAGTTTGGGTCCAACTCCCAAATCTGCCATTGCATTCTTGGCATTTATCAGTCCTTGAGGATATAGGGAATACTTTGGGCAGCTATATAGAAATAAATCTTGAGAGAGCTAAGGTGGAATTGTGCGGTGGAATTGTGCACATACGCTTGCCTCTGTGTTGAGATAGACCATAGTCAAAGTTTACCAAACCAAAATTCTCAAACAAGAAGTTTAGATGGATTCAGGGGTCTTGGATTATGAGAATATAGCATTTTGATGCAAAATTTGTCAACAAAAAAGTCATCTACAGGTACTTTACCCCATGCATGAGCTCATCCACCAAGGAAAAAAGGGCCCAAACCAAAACCAAAATGTTGGCAATCCCCAAAGTAACCAAATTTGACTGGTGAAGGTGACTGGGAGGAAGAAAATCAGCAAACAACAAATTCAAAAAAGGTTAACACTACATGTTCAAAAGTGTCGATTGAGGGAAACAACTCTCCCCCAAGAGACTAGAGAGGAAGACCAGAATAAAGGTTTTACTTTATCAGGGATGAAACTTGTTAAGGTCACTCCAACAAGAGGATCAAAGGGACTTCATTAATCTGATAACTTTCATTCCAGTAAGGAGTCGGTACCTTCTATGAATTGAGGAAATTCAGCTTCTGAATTACAGATTGTCCCAGTCAATCCTTCTTTAGGGGGGTGGATTGAGGTCAAGAAGGAAGAAAAGGAAAAATCGAGGACTTCTTTCATTCTTAGTCCCCAACATGTTAGTTTTTGGGGTAGCTCGGACAGGTACTTCTGCATTGGCGATGCCTAGCATGTGGAGGTGTCTGATTGACACTCTCTAAAGTGGCTTTTATGTAATGACTAAAGTGACTTTTGTAAGGTTGATTGATTAAGTGATTTAAGTCATCTCAACGAAAGATTAAATCGTGGCCATTAGATGGTGAGATCCAAGATCTAATCTTGGCCATTGAGATCTAGGGTTAGGGTTTTAGTCATTAGGAGATTATAAAAGCAGATCTAAGGAGAGTGAGAGACACACAATGAATGCATAGGAGCAAGAGGGAGTCTTGCTCATGTACTTGTGTCTGAGTGGGCAGGGCTGAGGAAGTGTGCCAAGGGGCAGCTAGGGAGATAGCAGCCAGGTGGGCTAGGCTATCAGCTGCAGCATTGTAATCCTCTGATGGGCTATTATCCCAGGACGGGAGCCCAGGAATTTTAACAATAAAATCAAACTTAGAACTGGTTTTCCTGCAAGGTTTTTTCCAGGGGTGTTTATCCAAAATCTCTAGTGCAATGTGTTACGGTTTCTATTTTTTACTGCTTCCGCTCATTATTTTGTTGAGTAACCAGCTATGCTTTAATTCAGTAAGATGTGTTTTTCTCGGAATTAACTGCCAGATGCTAGGTTAGCAGATTTCAACACAACATGCTTTATTTTGTCCTTATGTTTAATATCAAAATCAATTGGTGCTTGCATGCCTATTTTTATGTCAAATTATTAAGATGTAGGGACAACCTTCTTCTCAATTCTTATAAAATGTTCTTGTAGCATCCACAGGATGTAACTTATTTTATTTGTTATGAATAAAAGGTTACAATCTTTTTCGAAGGAAAAGAAGGAATGATATAAAAAAAATTAAATAATAATCTTCAACTACTCCCATTTGTGGTGGGGAAGCCATGTGCTGCCCAATTCCTCTTTCCCTCAAAAAAATTCCAAATCCTTTAACTTTTACATTTTTTTATTTTCATTTTTTTGAGATCCATAATTTCGAAGCGAATCCGTTATAAAAAAAGATAATTCCTTACAAGTCAAAAATGGATTATTGGTCCGGCAAATTCAATCCATACCAAAAAAAGGTGCAGACCCTGAGAACAACAAATCCGATCACTTCGCTCAAAATATGTGCCTTCCCCTTTCCTAAATTGTTAAAAATATTTAGTTGTAAATCAAAGCACAAACTTTTGCACCTCAAAACACTTCCCCATGGACCACAACATAAGTTTAAACTTTAAACAAATAAAATTGGCTCATGATTTAACTCTTCAAACGTCATTGATCAAATTTTCCAAAGTGGAATCTTTAAGTTTCCACTTACCTATAGACCACAACAGACGGTAAAAAAATAAAATCGTTTCATGCTTTAACTCTTACAATATCATTGACCAAATTTCGAGAGTAGACAATTTGAGTTTCCACTTACTCATCGCAATCACCAAATCAAGACTCAATAAGTCTTGAGATGACATGACTCAACTAGTGTTGATAAGTTGGATAACTATGTGCCAATCCAAATGGACTTGTTGATATAAAACAAATATCAACAATTCCTACAACTCTAATTTTTATTTTTCTTGCTTTCGATAAAGCCTTTCTAATTAAAAAGGTTAGAGCAACAAACCTTTTTGAGATTTTCTACTGGGAGCTTCTTTATTGAAGACTTTAAGTTGTGAAATGGTTATTCATACCCACCATAATCTCTCATATTGGATATTAAGAAAGACACACAAATAAAGATTGTTGACTTGAAGGAGGGAGGTCTTCTCCCCTTAGTTTCATGCAACAATTCCACTAGGCACTAATGTTCATTCCCTGGAGGTCTTCTCCCCTTAGTTTCATGCAACAATTCCACTAGGCATTAATGTTCATTCCCTTGTACTCTCGTACAAGGCTTTCCTCCAAGACTCTAGTTCTCAATAGTACCCACACATTGTACCTGCATCCCAGCTTTATACTTTGCTTTAATGTATTAGATCTTAGTTTTATAGATTGGATCTGCTTTTATCTTGCTTTTACAGGAGTGGCCCTTGCACTTCCACTTTATATTGACACTAATGTACTTAGCACTACCATTGACCTACTTGTGCTCAATTGATGGATATTAATAAAACTTATCTTTCACTTATCTATCCTCCTCACCACTTGTATCAATCAAGGAATCTTTATCCACTTTATGCTATCAATTTTTAATGTTCACTTATCACTTTGCATTCACAGATGGATTTCTTTTATTTCTTTAGATCTTCCCTATACTTCCTTGTCCATTATGTACAACACCCTAAATTGTATAATCTCTCCTATCTTACCCTCCTCGTCACATGTACCAAATCAAAAAATCTTTCTCCACTCTATGCTATCATGTTTTGAGCGTTGGCTTATCACTTCGCTTTCTTGCATGGATTTTTTTATTTTTTTGGATTTTGCCTTTTGCTTTCGTATCCATTCTACAAGACCCTGAATTGTATGGCATTCAACTCCACTAACAACCTTCTTTTGATTCTTCTACTCATCATTTATTATTGTGTTGCTCCTTAGGCTATTTCTTTAATAGTGTATTTTAATGTTCTTGCAAGTTAATTCCAATAAGATAAAATAATATATAGTAGTGACCAACAAAATACCGCAAAAGTAGGTCAATCTCTTCGTTTCTTATTTATTTAGGATTAATGTCCTTCCTATACTCTTGCATCTTCAAGTTGTTGCCCTATGGAACCTTTTTCAATCTAGTTTTATTAGATTCAAGGTTTCTTATTTCTCTTTTTAGTAAATCGGTTGCAAAATGTCGATACATGGAGCAAGCTTTGCATCTAAAAGGGGTATTTATGTAGTCTAGAGAAGCTTATAATCCTTTCTTTAACTCCAACTCTACAAATTATTGCATAGTGAGCAAACCTTTTATTCCTTGCATAATGTCAAGAAATTTTAGAAATATCCCTTCTGTTCTTACTACTTTTCAAAGGTCTATTCATGCTAATAATCTACATGTGGATAATCCATGGATACTTTTAAAATCTATGTATCTATCTAGCTAAGAAGAAGTAGAAAACAAAACCAACTACCCTTTTGTTAACATACCCACTGTTATCACCGGAATTGCGTCCGCAAATGATTACAGGAATCCAGCATCTTCAAAACACCCATTAGTTTACTCATGGACCAAAAATGCATTTCCAAAAGGTCCAAAACTATACAACCAATTATAAAATCAACATGCGCTAAGACTACACAAGGAGCGTGCACACATGCACCATCCAGAAATGCAAGAAAAGCGCACATGCGCACGATGCGCGACTGTGGATGCAAAAAATCGTGCACCCCTCAAAACAGCACATTTATGATATTGGTCGACCTTCCACCCATTTCTGGTTCAGCTTCCAAGTCGATTTGACACCCAAATCTCGGTTGAATCCGACTGGGGGGCTGGTCAAAGACCTAAGGGTGCCCTAAAGGGCCCCTTGTTCACACTAAGAGTTGGTTGCATAATGCCTTAAAGCTATGCTATAAAAGGAGGCCATGGGTGCACTATATTTCCAAGGAATTCATTTGTATTGTTATGTTGCTTATATTCTCTTGGAGAATCCTCTTTTCTCATCAAGAGTATACAAGCACCATTTCATTTAGCCATTCATATCACCTCTTGAGTGAATGTGCTTTGGATTCTCTTCACCATTTCATTCTAGTTTGTTACTTGTAAGAAGAGCTCAATATTTGGGGGTCCAAGAGCCCTCCTTTGGAGGAAGAGGGGACCCATATGTCTCCCTTTCTCTTTGGTGTTTTCTCACTAATACAATCCTATCCATTGGTGGCATGAGTGTTGTTTATTTTCGATTTTAATGTTCTTATGCACTCTAATTTTGTTTCTTTTATTGTTCTTAGCTTAGTTCTTTATTCCTTATGCTTGATGTTTCTAACTCCTTCATTCACTGTTGTCTTGCCTAGCTAACTCAACTGGGCTTGTAAACATCCCTATTTTGCTCATTCATGTGACAAAAGGGGTGCAACACCCACATTTATTGCTCTCTTGAATTTCACAATTTTTGAGATCAATTGATTACTATCTAGTAAGGGCAATATTGCTAGAAATTTGCAAACAAGGGCATGCTCTCTCATTTTAAGAATGCCATCAACAAAAACCTCTCAGTTTATACCATTTGTTTTCTCTTTCTTTGGAGAAAGGGACAATTTTCTCCCACTTTCAAGGATAGTTCTCCTTCTCTAATTGAAACAACTTCTAAAGATTTTCTAGAAGCAACCTTGAAGCAACTTCCCTTATGTATCACGACATTATCATAAGCAAGAAGATAGTTATCTAGCCCGTAATCTAGGGAGATAGTTCTCTAGCCCACCATTTAAGGAGATTTCATGGCATTATCATAAGCACAAAGATAGTTCTCTAGCTTGTCATTCAAGCAGATTTCACAGCTCACCCTCCTTCTGGATTGAAACAAATTTTGAACTTGTCTTGCTTCTGCATTATGTTCATAACTACGTTAACTCAATCGTCAATAAGGATTGTTATCCTCATCTAGCCTACTACTCCTAGATGGCCATTACCTTGACAAACCCTCTCAAGCAAGTTCACTATCGATACGTGGAGACAACATGTCTAATACAGTTGGCTGGTATCTTAATGGACCACCTCCCCTCACTCATATATTCTCTAGATGCCCCTAGCCAACACCTACCAACTAAGCACAAGTTGAATATGATTATTAGAGAGGACAATTACAAACAATACATTTAAGGTACTTGGACTACCCTCTCATTGCACCAAGAGTAGTGAGGTGCATCTATAGCCCATTGTATCACATCTATAACATTAGTAAACTGAATTGAAAAAAAATCATTAAAGACCATGAAAATGAAAAATTAAAACTAGTCGACTATAATAATAAAAAACTAAAAAAGAGTACCATAACAATTATAAAACTCTATATAATAAAATAAACAAGCATGGATCCAACCTAGCCTCAAATCTTTAAGCAATGAGATAATTGCATCTCTCTGTTTTTTAATCTCTCACGGTGCTTATTAGATCCAAGGTTAAAACTTAACATGGGTCTATGCCAGTGCAATTTGAATCTCAGGATGGCCTTCTCTCCAAAGCACTTCATGGAGCTAAGGGACGATCTTGTTATTTCACTTCCTTCCACACTCTGTCATTGGATGCATACTCTTAAGATCCCTCTGAGCTAGTTTTGTGTTGGCTCAAATTGACTTCGAGTCAAAATTAACCATCATATCACAACGACAAACAAGATCCACTAGTGCTACCATCTTTAGAAGACTGGAGCAAAGGAAAATATTACTACTTTTTCAACAAGTTCCAAAACTCCCTCTCAACCTTCTTCTAGTATTTGGACCAACGATGCTTAGCCTTTTTCACAAGGTAAGCCCACAAACTCTAATCTCGCTCACTCAAGCCACCCCCTTATCAAATACTACCAAGGTGATTACACCTTTCTTTTCGATGCACCCAACAAGCAAGGGCACCATGGAGGTAGGCAGATAACACCACCATATCAATCATTAGATCCATGAGACCTCATGAGCCATCCATGCTTTTGCTAGCAAGACCCTTACGAAGATGTCATCTCAAATCCTAAGACACTTCACATAACACCAACAAACAATGGACTTCCTCCAAATCTGGCAACAATTAGCATCGTCTAGACAGCAGGACACCAAAGAGCCAAGTAGATAGCGAGACCATATTATCTCTCGAATAAGTCAAACCCTAGGAGACCATCTATGATTTGCTAGCAAGACCCTTACAAAGATGTCATCTCAAACTCCGAGGCAATACACATAGGACCACTAGACAACAAACTTCCTCCAAATCTCATTGACAATTTCACTATCTAGACAATGAGATACACCACTTAATAGCTCTTCTAAGTCTCTCAATCAATCATATTCCTCTCTACGATGAGAGATACATACACTAAGAATCTTTACTCAAGGAAGGAATGTTGTCCCTCCTCATCGACACTAGGTGGCCTTAAGGTTCCCTTTTGTGTGACCTCAAGTGAGGCATTCTTCGCATAGTTTTGGTTCTCAAAAGTTCTAGGACTTTTATATCTCCACTACAACTTTGTGTTTTTCTCTTTGATTTTTTATTCTAGATCTTAGATCTAATAAATTATATGTGTGTGTTTGTGTGTGTGTGTTTGTTTATTTTTCTTTTATAGGAGTGGCCTTCCACTCCCACTTTATATCGACATCAAAGTGTTGAGCAATCCCGTTAACCTATTTGTGGTCATTTGTTGGAAAATAATAAAATCATCTTATCTTATCTAACAACTTGAAGGTTTTGGGTGGAAGGGGAAACAACCTCCTCCCTTTTCATTGTCAGATTGTTTTATGCAAGACAAAGAAAACTCTTCCATACCCTTCCACCAAATCGGAGCAATAAACGACAATCTGAGTTCCAAAGTATTTCAAACCATAGAGTGGTGCAGAGTGGTGAGACCTCGGGCCCATTCTCCCCCCGTGAGAGATCGACCGATATGTTTGAGACCAGTTCAGAGGTGCAAGACCATACACCTGACCACACACCCTCATAATGACAGAGGGTCCAACTCCGAATAGGTCCAGAGCAAGGCACCTCTCGCGCATTGGACAACCCCCCAGCCCCAACGGAGCAGTCAAAGATCTATTCAGAGCTTTTTTCCTTCGACCTCGAATGGTAGGAGAACTAAGCTCCCTCACTCCTACATCCCCCCAGGGTCAAACAGCCGAATCCCCCTATGGTACTCAAAGACTCCAACATGGAGCCAACGCGACCCCCATCACCCCCCTCGCCATCGATCAACATTTCCAAGAGACATTAACCTCACTAGTCACTAGCCTTACCTTCAGATATTTCTCTCTTAGCAAGTATTGAGTTGTCCAACTATCATGGACACTCACTTTGTATCACCACACTTATGATACCGCTATATATACTTTTTTCCTTGGTTTTAACTGGACCTAGGGCTTAACCTTGTTGGATATTTCACTACTTTAGGTTTCATTCTCTATGCTACTCTTAGCATTATCTAGGAGAAGTGTTTGGACTCCCACATTTTACCCATACTTGTTGTAATCTGCAGTCCCATTGACCTACTTTTGTGGTCATTCATTGATCATTATTAAAATTATCTTATTGTATAACATTTTTCATATTAATTGAACAACATAAAACACCATCCCTCTTTTACATTGTATTTCCTTATGGCAAGACACTCAACACTTAGAACTCTTGGCATGTCAAATTGAGATCATTGTTGCTACTCTTAGTAGTTTATCATGCTCCCTCCACTTGAAAATGAAACCAACAAACTTAGCCTGCCATATCGTCCATAACCAACCATCCCGTCCACAGCAAACCATCTTGTTCGTAGCCATCTCGTCTGCAACCGACCATCCACAACTAATTGCAACCCACAACCATTTGTAGCTCGTCTTGAGTGTATAGTTGGTCCTTCATTACTTGTAATTCGACCCCAATGCTCAACCCCAATGATCATTTAATTGGTTTGAGCACCTTCAATTAGACCCTACCATTCGTAAATCAATTGGCAGCATCTCTACAAGTCAACCCCATTTTATATTTATTTATATAAATTCCTCTACAACATGCACAATTTTTATTATTTTTATATAAACCTACCCCATTCATTGACACAATACATGAAAATCTCATCGAGATCTATTACTTGCAGATCTCACTGGGCTTGTGGGTAGCATCGTGGTCTTTTAGAGTCTTTTCGCATGATCCCCCATGCAAACACCTATGCCCTCTTATCTATGTTGCCACTTTTTGTGACTCCTCTACGAGTAATTTTACCATTTCCTTCTCTCGGTGCGAAGTATATTTTCCCTATCCTCAACCCACAACAGGAAGTCTTTGCCATTGCAATGGAAGATTTACCACAATAGAATTTCAGTAAATAGGGAACTCTGTCCACAGAATCAGAAACTCGAGAACTTGATTTAGTGAATGATGGTGATAGCAATGGAGACCAAAATCAAGGTGCTTTGGGAAAAAATATTATGAAACTAATCGAGCAAATGTAACAAATTGAATTGCTGAACTTTGAATTGTTGAACTTTGAATTGCAGACAACAATCCATTTGCTTACCAATGAATTTTCAAAACTTGAGTTGAGAATTTAATCCTAAAATAGCAATTTAATGACACCAAAATACATGAAAATCTTCACCCCTCAAGGAGTCAAGGCTCCCTTCATGCAGAAATCCTAGGTCTTAAGCAAAACAAGTGGAACTTCATTCTCAGTAGGCTTTACTTAAACAAGAGATCGAGATACTTTAGGAAACCCTTAACTCTTGGGTTCAGGTGCTTCATGGTAGGAACAAGGCACCCTCCCACGTAAAGGTTGAAGAAAGTGTTCAGGCCAAACTCTTAGAGGAGCATACCAGACAAGTTCGAGAACTAAATGTAAAGGTGAGGGGGAACCCTCCGAATCCCATGCAGACAAGGGATTCTTTTCTCAAGGACACCTTGGGGCTACCTAATTTGAACCCAAAAAGCACATGGTTTGGTTCTAACTCCACACTTTTCTTCTGTTCCCAAACATTGGGAGATCAACTACAATCCCTTTGAGCTAAGTGAAAGCTCTTCTCCCCCACAGGATTTTTTTTATGCTAACCTTATAAGAGCCCAGGTTGTTGAGCTCAAACAATCTTGAGAACAAGTAGTTGCAACTCGAAAGGCCGACAAATGGGTTGTTATCAAAGAATAACCCCCATATGGATACACCCCATGGGCCCGCCAAATGACACTCTCTTTAGAGCGGGTGTGGGATCTCCATTGGTTGTTGGCACTTTAATGCAGTATTTTTGTCTTTCATTGGGCCCAATCTACAATGCACTTAAGCCATCAAATATTTTATCTTTGACTTAGACTGATGTGAGCCCAACAAGGACCATTCTAGACTACCTATGATGTCACTGTTTATCAATCAACAGACAGTTGACAAGAGGTTCCGAGAGTGTTAGTGGTTCAAGAGATGTTGACTACTCATTCTAAAACTCCCTTCGAGGCATGAACACTGTGGTTTCCTGAGACGATTTCAATAGATTCATGTGGGTCAAGATTCACGACATGCTCCCCCTCCCTTAATATATTTGCATCATTGTTTATTACTTCCCCACGACATCCTCCGGTTGTGCTCCCCATAGAGATCCAAACAAGGATCCTTACCAAGATTTAAATGCAGATATTGTTCAGTTTTCGACCTTCGGGGGATTTTAATGCCCATACCAAATACCGCTATATTCCACTACATGACAGGTCAAAGGATGCTTTGTGTCTTCACGAGATAGATCCAGATTTAGT
This sequence comes from Picea engelmannii, assembly GCA_009831015.1. Lineage (NCBI taxonomy): Eukaryota > Viridiplantae > Streptophyta > Pinopsida > Pinales > Pinaceae > Picea > Picea engelmannii. The sequence continues at coordinate 376,107 of ML786472.1, read as the reverse complement.
GGACCTTCACAAGATTTAAAAGGATGCTTTGGGACCCCTCTCAACGTATGACGGGCATCCTTTACGCCTAAATGAGACCCGATAGTTGTTGATCTTAAACGACATCCCTTGCTTTCTAGATTCCAACAAGTTTACATGTTTTCCACACCTAGTGCAGTTGATTATGTCCTACCCAGCCAAGATATCCACCAATTTCCAGTTACCCCCTTTACTCCAGTTGACCATGCCCTCTTGTCCTTCCTTGCTTTTCAAGTTCCAGCAGGCTTACATGCTTCCTGCACAATGGGGTTTACTTGCTCTCTCATATCAACCAATTTTTAGTTACCCCCCTTCCTCTTCTCATCCTTGAGTTTGCATCCTCTAAATACAATCACCTCTTCTACAATCTAGGAAGCAACTCTCAACTCATATCCCCATACTACCATCCTTTCATCTCGTCCCCTAAATCATGGGTCCAACCCCATAAACCAATAGTGCAATGATGAATGAAAAGTGCAACACACACAGCTTCATCACGCCCTCCTCCATAAACCCACCCCCTACCCCCTCCTTTGTTAATCAAACCACTACCTCCTCCATCGCAAGAAACACCTCAATATTTCACAAAGAAGACACGAGTTACATGCAGCTATACGTTATTCTTCAAAGGCCTTTTGGTGCACTGTCTTCCCCTGTCATTCCAATCTCCCTTACAAACCTTGACTCCCAAGCCATGTTCATCCATACAACCACTCTTTTCATTGTACCCCATCAACCTCCCATACGAGACACCTCCTCCTCCCTAGTCTCATGTTACCTATTCTTCTACACGAATATAAAACAAGCAATCTAGGATCTGAAAACCAACAAAGTGGTCAATGCACAGGGATTCCAAGGCAATTTTTTCAAACATGCTAGACTGACTCTTCTTGATTACATGAATGAATTGTTTAACCATGTTGTTTACTCAGGCTTTCCACAAACATGGTCCCACTGCACTATTCACCCTATCCATAAATCAAGGGCCACAACTAATTCGAACAATAATCGAGCAACCATGGTGGGCCACACTTTCTCTAAGCTCTATGTTATAGCCCTTCATCTTTTGCTATTAGAAGAGCTTGAGAGTAGACCCCTTCGAGCTACAGGGCAAGCAAGATTCAAACAAAAACACCAACCCATTAAATGCAATCTCACACTTTGGGCCATCATCAAGGAGAATAGGCATTGATCTTCAAAAGTTGTTTATTGCTTCGTTAACAATCTAAAGAAGTTCGACTTGATCCAAAGGCTTGGAGACAGTGGCATCTCGAAGGTTCTAGTCACGACTATCATGTGCCCCTATGAGTCCATGCTTGACATCTTGGAGGTCCTCATCACAACTATCATCCACTTCTATGAGTTTGTGCTAGGCGGACTACGCACAATTCACGGATAAAAGACTTCATCAGGAGTACCATTGGGGTGAAGTAGAGATGCCCTCTTTCCCTGACATTGTTGGGATTTACATCGAATGAGTTGAAGTCCTTTCTTAAGAAGCATATACAACCAAGAGATGAGTGCCTTCTTTACCCAGTTTTGATCTCCATTCTCCTTTTTTACGACGTGAAGATCCTCGTGTCCACCCGGGGTTATAGAGATAACTTGATGCCTAAGCTAGTTTTTGCAATCTTCGTCGATAGACAATCAACCTTGGTAAAACCAAGGCAATGATCTTCAATGAGACAAAAATGTTCTCTGAGACTACCATTTTCACTTCCAAGGGGGGAAGGTTGAGATCACGATTGCATACACCTAGGGGTTTAGCTCTTTGAGCCCAAATTTAACTCAAGGAAATCCCTCTATGTTCGAATCAACAAAGATTATGGATCCCTTACTCTCCTTGAGCCCCAAAGCTTTCAAAACCACTTCCAAGACTTATCGTCCAAGATGGACCTTATGGACAACATTATCAGACCTATAGTTCTCTATGGTTCGAAGGTATGGGGACCTAGTACACAAGAGTCAGACTAGGCCATGACAAAGCGAGTTCAAATCCTCATGCTCCATCGCATCATGAAATGGGAGCGGACAATTCCATAAATCATTGTTCAAGCACAGTTTGCAGCCCTTCCCTTCAAAAATGAAGCCATTGTTGGTCTACCCTCCCTTCTGTATCAGGTCTGACGCTATGATAACTCCTCAATCGATAGAGACCATTATCCTTAACTTGCTTACTGCTCTTCCAAGGCCATAGTCACTTATAATCGTTCTCATTGTAGGTTTGCGGAGGTCACTTGTCTACTTCAACCAATTAGGATTTTGATGGACCACTTTCCCCCTTTCAAATATTCTCTTAATGCCCTCAACTGACTCTTGTCTACCAAACAAGAGATGAAAAGGATTATCAAATAGTACATATTCTGACATTATATTCAAGTTACCTAAGTATATCCTCTTAAGGGGTTAAACCCCAAGATGTCCTTTTCTGCGAAACACTTCATGGAGCTAAGAGACAACCTTATTGTTCAGCCCCCTTATACACTTAAACACTAGATACATGCTCTTCGGATTTTTCTTGGGTAGTTTTGGGTGGGTTCTCATCGACTTTGAGTCGAGGCAGATCATTACATTGCATGGTGTTGGCACTAGAAGTCACCCTCCGATTGCAAAGAAGTTAAGCCCAATACCCATCAGAGTTTTATGTCACAGGTTGGTTTTAAAGAGGTCAAATGGGCGCAAACTCAAGATGATATCATTTTAACTCATAAAACTGGGACTGGTATGCACATGCAGGTGAGTCTCGATTAACTTCAGTCAGTAAGTTGGAGTAAGGGTGAATAAAGGGAAGACTTTGGTTAGGAGAGTGTAGAGGTATGTCGTAGACATCAGGTCTTCTAGCAACTTAAGGAGGAAAAGCTTCAAATACAAGATCCTCTTGGATTCAAAAGTTCAGGAAACTGAAGAACGTAAATAACAGCACTACAATCAAACATACATTACAATACAGTCAAAACAATCCATGTGACTCCTTCAATCATGGACACTTCAGTATCAGAGGCAAATATGATGAAAAAGAAGCTGACTTTCATTAAACAAGAAGTCTCCGATCAAAATACATAACCAGAGAACCAGAAGCTTCATCAAAAGTTTACAATACGGGAGCACTGCTCAACCATAGACCATAACAAAATATCAAAACTACCTACTTATACTCAAAACTGTCCACAACCACCAAGGGTGTGCTCTGGTCACTGCATTCAAGGCTTGCCATTTGCATCTTCTTCTGTCAGACGCAAACTTAACTCAACATGGGCCTTCAGGAAAAATCGTCAATCGAGGGGGCCTCTGGCTAACAGCTCTATCTCTACAACCAAACCCTCCATGTTTTCCATTTATGGATAGAGTTGAAGTTYCAACCACCACTCCCATTTCCATTAACTACCTTCAACGAGATCGAGACAAGGCCTGACACCCATGAATGTTCCAGGCGGTGACCACGACTTCTTCGAGTCAATCCCAACGCACCTCGAGGCCATGACCTGGCGCTTATCTCATATGACGAATTGGAACTTCACGTTTCAGGACTCGGGGTCATCTTTGCTCGACTTTGATTTCGAGCCTTTGCTCTGGCGCTAAACTTCGAGCAACTTTGGGATTCCAAGCGCCCACGAGCCGCTAATCTGATCTTCTCAGAAATCTCCATCGTTGAAGCTGATCTCGCCTGTTAGCTTGAATTTTGGGCCCGAAATGGACTGCTTTGAACACTGCGCTTTGACGTTTCTTGTGCAGGCCACGAACTTGGACAACCTGTTGCCTTTGACAACCATATGTGATAACATTCGGCTCCACAGGGGATGGCATGCTCCCTGCGAGCTGCCAAGAACAAGTAGTTCTGGTCACCTTATGCATTGGGCTATGGAGTCTAGCTCAAAACTTTCGCTGAAGAAAACAGGGAAATATGTACACACTACTCTACTAAAAACAAAAACAAACACATGGGCTCCAAAAGGAGCTTATTTATGTACAATCCTATATTAACTGATCTTTACAAAGTGCTAGGTGAAATCAAACTTCCACCATAGCCACCCAGACTGTTTGGTGATAAATTTCTTATCTTTACCGCAGTTGATCCTCAAAAAGCTAAGGAAGTATGACAGCAGAATGAGAACATGGCTTGGAATGCTGCCCATACCCCCAAATGATGATAAGATGAATAATCATGCAGGCTCCAATGCTTTTTGAAAACACAGTTCCATATATGACCCCACAGGGTCACAAAATTTACAATCAGGGGAGCTCAACTGGTAAGAAATTACCTCCTATTCTTCATTGTTGCTCACTCGCTGTTTGATGCTCTCAGAGTGTACAGGTGGGTGGAGAACTAATGCACGCTGGTCAATCCCAAGTGATATTTGTTCGTTTACAGGCTCTGGACAAGAGATAAACTGCACATTTAGCTCCTCCTTTTCTCCTTCATGGCTCTCCCAAGGATCTAATTCATAATCATCATAAATAGGAACCAAGGAAAAGCTCTGCTCTTTGTTATCTTTGCTACTTCCTTGTTGTTCCAGATCTGATTCATACTCAATATCTTCATGCTCGAAATCTGAAACATACTGACAGTCTTCTTACTTATGAACATGCAAATTTTCAAGATATGCTTGCATATGAACCCCCTTGCTAGCCCTGATGTTCTCTTCGACCTCTTCAGCATCTTTAAACAAGTGTCTTAAAGATGGAGATTTCCTCTCTCTCAGAAGAAGGACCAGATCTAGATGCTGAGCCATGACATAGTACACCATGGCAGCAATCTCTGTGGGTCTGATCTCCATAGGCATGCTATGATAGACACTGTAAAACCTCCTGTTGAAGACAGCCAAGGCTTCTTCTTCCCCTCTCCTCAAGGCATTAAACTCAAACCAGTATTGATAAAGAAACTTGTTCTCACCCCAACACTTTAAAAATGCATGGCATAGCTCGATCCAAAGGCCAATAGAACCGGCTTCCAGACATCTAAACCACACAGCAACATCTCCAGACAGAGATTGTGAGAACGGCCTCATGGCAACATCATCATGAACAATCTCAAACTGATCAACAAAGTTCTCAAAGGCCTCCAAGTGCCTCTCAGCTGTACTATGGTCCTCTCCAGAAAACCGAGGAAGATACTCAAAGGAATAACGAGGATAAGGATGAAGGTCATGTGGCAGCCTTAAAGGTTTAAACAACTTATTTCTTATTTTAATTTGAAAAGCAGTGGGTTGATCATGAGGATTAACGAGTTGATGGCAATGCTCAACAAGAATAACAGAGTGTAACGAGATTTGAGAAGACTGTGAATTATTTTCAACCTCCTTAGGGCTACAAGGGTGATCAATTTCAAGAAGAGATGCAATACAGATCTCACTTTTATGAATAGGGAGAGGTGAAGACATGAGATCGATATCTACAACACAAGAAGAGGGCATGTTTTCTTCTTCCAAGGATGGATAAATAAAAGAAGGCCTATTATCATCTAAATAGACAAAGCAAAGGATAATCCTCTTTATATGTGAAGGGAAAGAGAGAAATGAGTTGATAAACAAGAACAGGATTTCATGAATAAAGCTCATAAACTGATACCTGGTCTTCCCCTTTGGTATGGTCATCTTTTTGTCAACAGGATTCTCCCCAGTGGAGTCTTCGATAGTGGAGTCATCAAGTGCAAGTTGCAATCTTCAATGGTTCTGATGTCTGATGCACTTTCAGAATCAGAAGCTCGTTGTCGTTCTTACCCAGGGAAATGTCTTTGATTCGTTCCCCGGCAACGGTGCCAAAAATGTTAGCACTAGAAGTCACCCTCCGATTGCAGAGAGGGTAACCCTAGTACCCATCAGAGTTTTATGTCACAGGTTGGTTTTAAAGAGGTCAAATGGGCACAGACTCAAGATGATATCGTTTTAACTCATAAAACTGGAACTGGTATGCACATGCAGGTGAGGTCATGATTAACTTCAGTCAGTAAGTTGGAGTAAGGGTGAATAGATAAGTTGGAGTAAAGGTGAATAGAGGGAAGGCTTTGGTTAGGAGAGTGTAGAGGTTTGTCGTAGACATCAGGTCTTCTAGCAGCCTAAGGAGGAAAAGCTTCAAATACAAGATCCTCTTGGATTCAAAACTTCAGGAAACTGAAGAACGTAAATAACAAAACTGCAATCAAACATACATTACAATACAGTCAAAACAATCCATGTGAATACTTCAATCATGGACACTTCAATATCAAAGGCAAATATGATGAAAAAGAAGTTGGCTTTCATTAAACAAGAAGTCTCAGAGCAAAATACATAACCAGAGAACCAAAAGCTTCATCAAAAGTTTACAAGACAAGAGCACTGCTCAACCATCGACCATAACAAAATATCAAAACTACCTACTTATACTCAGAATTGTCCACAACCACCAAGGCACGCTCTGGCCACTGCATTCAAGACTTTCCATTTGCATCTTCTTCTGTCAGATGCAAACTTAACTCAGCATGGGCCTTCAAAAAAAATCATCCATCGAGGGGGCCTTTGGCTGACAGCTCTGTCTCTACAACCAGACCCTCCATGTTTTCCATTTATGGAGTGAGTTGAAGTTTCAACCACCACTCCCATTTCCATTAACTACCTTCAACAAGATCGGGACGAGGCCTGAAACCCATGAATGTTCCAGGTGGTGCCCACGACTTCTTCAAGTCAATCCCAGCACCTCAAGGCCATGACCTTCGCTTATCCCATATGACGAATCGGAACTTCGCGTTTCGAGACTCGGGGTCATCTTTGCTCAACTTTGATTTTGGGCCTTTGCTCCGGTGCTAAACTTTGAGCAACTTTGGGCGCGAGCTGCTAATCTGATCTTCTCAGGAATCTCTGTCGTTGAAGCTGATCTCGCCTGTTAGCTTGAATTTCGAGCCCGAAATGGTCTTCTCTAAACACTGCGCTTTGACGTTTCTTGTGCAGGCCGCGAACTTGGACAACCAGTTGCCTTTGACAACCATATGTGATAACACATGGGATCATCGAATCTACCATCCTCAGGAGACCAAGATGAAGGAGCACTTTATCTTTGGATGCCCATATATTACAAGTAAAGGACAATTTAATTGTCCTTTCAAGGAGTCTCAAAACTCTCTCTCCATCTTTCAGTTATTGGACTAGAGATGTCTAGCCCCATAAATTGGGAAGACCTTAGGGCTTGGATCTAAATCTATCCAGCCACCCCACAAACCAAACACCTCCAACCTAATCACTTTGTTCTTTTTGGTGCTCACATTAAGCAAGGCACCAAGAGGAGGCAAGTAGACAATAGCACTTCATCAAGCATTAAATCCTTGAGGACCAGAAAGCCCCCTCGAGCTCAAACTGTGAGGCCCTTACGAGGTTGTCGCCTTAGATCACATGATCATTCACACACCTAGGCAAACAAAAGGCTTACTCCAAATCTCAACACAGGGCTAGCTTATCCAAGCAGCAAGACATATCTTAGATCAGATCTTCCAACATGTTTAAATCCTTCAATCAATCACGTATCGTTAATTTCTTCTCTTTTGCCTCAAATGTTTGGAGTGGGAGCATGACGGTGGTTGATCAAAGACCTCAAGGAGACACCATCCCCTCCCCTCTTGTTGGAGGAGTTATTCTTTGGTTCTCATCAACAATCGCATGTTTTTGCATCACTAATATGCTTTCTTGTTTCATTATAATAGACTACAAAGTCTCATCTAGTATAGCATCATAGTTTAGATTTGCTTTTACCTTGTTACTTTTATATCTATTTTATAGGAGTGGCCTTTGCACTCTCGCTTTATATTCTACACTATTGTTTAGCAGTCCCTTTGACCTATTTGTGGTCATCTTGTTGGACATTAATAAAATTATCTTATCTTATTCCTTACCTAACTCTTTAGTAATCTCTCTATACAAGGTATAATAATATTGGTGCCATTAGGTTGATGATTTCAATTGTCATACTAGTTGATTTTACTATTACTTCATATTATTCATCTTTATGTCTAATGATAATTCAATATTATTAAGTTTGAATTGGTCGTTGTGTCATTTTTTGAGTACTTAAAAGATTGACTTTGTTTAAAAGGCTAATCTTGATTGAGGTGGTCTTACTTTAGGACAAGGGGTGATTCAGCTATAATAGGGGAGCAACTGGTTTGGTGATTTTTTAACTTGGGAGGTATGCACTAAAGTAGGTTTAAATGGGATTGAACTAGAAGAAAAGCAAGATGTTTAAATTAAGGATCATTAAAAAACTATGTTGCACCCAATTTTTGAGATAGGGGGATGATTTTTTTAGGATGATTGTAAGGTACAGCCTCAGAATTCCAAGGAACAAGTAGGCACACAAGGACATCAACACATTTAAAATTATTCTAAAATATAAACACTAAAAATTTCAAAACAAATATTTCAAAACATGGGACTATAATACAACACGACTTTATAAAACATTTAAAATTATATTAAAAATTTAAACAAATGTTTTAGATCATGGGACTATCATACATCATTATAAAACAACAATTCTTAAATAATAGGCTTGAAAGACCTTGTATACGTAGAGGTATGAAAACCCAAAAAAAATTGAAAAAAAAAACAACATAGAATACAAGAGTCCTGGAACCTACCAAACATGGGAGTTAAAATTGTTGTTACAACTATCCCCCATTACAGAAACATACTATAGAGTATTTCCCATGCACTGCATAGATAATAGTTCTCATGGTCTAAAATGTCAACAGTCAAACCATTGAGTAGGTATTTTTCTTGAGAAATTGGTGCCACATTAGTGCCAACTTGGATAGAGTCATCCAAACATCCCCAAAACCATTTTGTGTCATCTCCTAGACCACATTTGGCATAAAATGTCCAAGGGATGTGGGGACATCCCCTTCCAAATAAGGACTCTCGTTGCAACCCCCAAATCCCCATGAATGGAGAAACACCAGAGATGAGTCCCAGGACGATGGGGACAAATTCCCCTACACATTATCAAAAAAAAGCATGCTATTAACATATGAACTTTGAATAAAGCATCTTGAACACTTTGTAATTTTTAATCAACTATTTTTCAAATCAAGAAATTGAACAACTCTTTTGATCAACTATTCTACAAATGAGAAATTAAAAAAAACGCAATCCATCAATTAAAAGTCAACTAGCCACATTAATCTGCCACCCATTTCCTAATACCAATATTACTTTAAACTTTTTAACTTTGGTAAACTGTAATCGACAACTTTTGCCAATATATTCACTTTCCACTTGAGAGAGTTGCTTTTGCAAGAGAAAAGAAATAAGGATAGAAATAAAAATTTGATGATTTGCAACAAAGTATAGAGGCAACAAAAAACATAACCTCATTTTACGAGGAGACATAAGCAAAACAAAGGACAACAAAATAGTAGGCACAAAGATTCAAAGAATGGAAACACTAGCTCAATTAAAAGGTAGTTGTTTTATTGTGGTAAACAAAGTCATTTTGAAAAACATTGGCTTTTCACACTTTAAGAAAATAGGCACTACAAATTATGTTAAAGAAGCTCTATGTAGTATGTATCATGAAATTTTGGTAACATTACAAGGATTATTTTATTAATATATTACTCACTTTTATTATACTTGACAATTAATCATATCTTACTTTAACATTCGATTGTCAACTAGGTTTAGCTCGGGTGGTTGGGAGGAATGATTGTTATCCTCAACACCTGGGTTCAATTACCACAAGTGACATGTTGAGCTTCGAACAAGAATATTGTTGTAATGGCTTCAAGCCCTATTGTTGACCAGCCTTGTTCCCTGAAGAATCTAGGGTTTACCATGTGTACCATCCTCAAAATGAGGGGAAGTACTCGGGGCTTTTCTCTGAGCAATGTAACCTGGAAAAAAAAATCTTACTTTAACATTTTGTTGTTACTTTGATTAAACTAATCATTAAAAACTAAATTGTATATGATTTAATACCAGTTTTAAGTCGGAGTGATGTTCATAAATATAACTTTGTTCAAAGCAAGATAGGTTCTTTAGAATATTGCTTTTGTTTCAATTGAAATACTCAAATCAACAAGTGTATGCTTTAATAACAATTTTAAGTTGTTTTGTTGATAAATCTAACCTTGCTTGAAGTGATATTGGTTTGGGGTAAGGAGGTAACTTAATTAGGGTGCAGTGTTATCAAAACCAGCCCAGTTCAGCAAAACCGACTGGTCGGACCGATCTTCGGCCCAAAAGAGTCGAACCGACCACATTGAACCGTTTTTGGTCAGTTCCGTACAAAACCGACAAAAAATGTTGAACCGATCGATTCCATACGAAACACGTACGATGCACTAGAGAAAGTGGATTTCAATTTTTTTTGGCAAAAAAATTAAATTGTGGTTGAGGGGGCTTGGACTTGGACCCACTTCCACAACCAGAGGTACAAATACCTTCAGGGCTAGGGGAATCAAGCGGAATCCATAATCCCCATGTAGGGTCCCAGTCTATTCAAGTTGAGGATGAGGAGGATGAGGATTCTAATGAGGAGTCTGATGAGGATTTCGATGAGGATTATGATGATTAGTACAATAGTATCTAATTCTAGTATCAAACTATATACTATGCTTATTTTTGGACTCTGGAGAGCATTTAGAGCCTCTTTATTGATGTATTTTTGTTTAGATCTTCATATATGTATTGCACTCAGTGCTATTTTGGTTATATGCACTCTTACTCGCTATATAAATGAGAATCTTTGCATATGTGTGTATAAATGGTTTGGATTTGTATTGATGCACATGAATATATATGTTTTTTTTCAAATTTTGAATATTTTATGTAGTTTTTGGTCGACCAGTTTTTTGGTCCAATTTTTTTCGGTCCGATCCGGTTTCAAATTTTTGGGGTTGACCGATCCAATCCGGTTTTCAATTCTTGTAACGTTGTTAGGGTGAGAGTGATTGGTTTGATGTGGTTATGATGGATAATGAAGTGCATTTAGGAAAGGGTTGGTTAGTGTAAGGTTTGGAGGTTAAAGATGAATAAGTCAAGGTAGGAAAGTTGTTGGTTTGAATCTTTGAAGAGGGATTAATATGGTCAAGAGTGGAGAGAAACTATTTGAGAGAATCTTTGTTTTATCTCCTTCAATCAAAAATTTGTGTTACTTATGTCAGATATTTGATGAAAAGGAATGGATTATGTCAAACCTAGTTTTCTAGGCCATCTATGGCCAATAACATGCAAAACACACATTATGAGCACATCACCAAATCTATATTGTATTGTGTCAAATTGTTGCATGAAGGGGGTCTCTTGTCCCACAAACAAGGGTGTCTCATACATCAACTTGATATTTGGCTAGGTCGTGAGCTTAAAAATAGATTATTATTATTATTATTATTATTAGAGTGTTAAACACACCAACCTCTTCATAAACTTTCCAATGTGTTGAAATAATGTAACTGTGAAGACCATTCTTATTATTTTGTTATTGGATTAAATCCCCATTGTGGATTAATCATGTCATTATTATTATTTATTGAGGATTAATCAAGTCGGTAATTGTACAAGGACCAAATCCCCTTTTGCGGATTGGTCATCAGACAATTATAATGTGCAGAATAAGAAGTCGGCCCCAGCAGTTATAATGAAAGGGCCAGATTTAATTAAAGGTGGATTTACCCACCCAGTGTGAGAGGTCGGCCCTGCCAGATGGTGACTCTTCACACGTGCCAGGTTGATATA
>ML786472.1:313665-358748 GCA_009831015.1 Picea engelmannii | reverse complement strand
TTGCTGGGTTTTCTTCCCCTAGAGGGTTTCCCAGGATAAATGTTGTGTCTATTGTGGATGTGTATTTCTCAGTGATCTTGTTCTTATTATGCTCTTATCTTATGAAATGCAAAGAACTATAATAATAGCATAAACATTAACACAATGGAGTAAGGGTGTCATAGTGTACTTGCATAAATACTGATATCTTTGTATAATGAAGTTTTGAACATACCAACAACCTGAAGTTGCACATTTCGAAAATAAATCCTCATTTTCTTTCATAGACTGATATTCAGAGAAGTTTATCTTAGAAAACAGGGCATGCAAAAGGCCCAGTATTCTCCCTAGCCTATTAGCACTTTCAGTCTTTTTCATGTGATTGTGCTTCACCATCCAATCTTTATAATCATTCTCATGCAGAAGTAACTTTACCAGCACATAAAAATCACAATTTAGAACACAAAATACATTCAATATCCAAAGCAAACATACAGAGAAAAGAAAAAAATGGAATCCCCACTCCATTTACCCTATAAGATGGTCAATAGTAGCTTGTCTCCTCTATCAAACTCATAATCTCTATGCAATCCAGCAAGGGTGCTGTTTAAAACGCCTATTACATCAGAATATTGCAACATTCATCCAACACAAACTAGAGATTTTACAACATATTAAACAACATAGAGAAGCGGAATCTCTTACTTGCATTCATATTGCCACACATAAATGAACAAAAGTAGATTTCCCCATCGTCTGAACAGAAGTTTGGCATCAAATCACGATAAATTGATAATGAAACGATAGATGGAAAGTTGTGCCAAGCCCATCAAATCCCTCTGCCCAGCAAAAATCTCACAAGTGTAATCTATAACAACGGTTTAGCATCAAAGCATAAGGCAGTCACGTAACTAAATCCAACATTGCAACCAAGGGCTCTGTCACTATGTCTATCCAATGCACAAACTGCTAGCTACACCTTTACTTTCCATACGCCTATGTAGTAAACTTTTACTCAGACCAAACCGGGGCTTGCATCTTGTTTGGACCGTCCAGAAATAGAGAGCCAAACAAGATTTACCCTCCAAACATGACCCTGAGTTAAATCGACCATCGTCTTCATGTCCCGGCAACTCCTCTTTTATGCAGATGTTCTGCAAAAAAGATGGATCTGCCTAACGGAGGAGGGGCTCTGGCTCACTAGTGAGATCGATGGAGAATTAACACATGCACCAGGGTCCCATTCTTGCTGTAATATTCCCCATCCACACAGTAAATTCAAGTGCAAATCCTGAGCAATTTTGGCAGAAAAGCCCTGGCCCCTAAACCACAGTTAGCACGTTTTATACAGTGCATCCCCCAACCTTCGAATGTGTTTTTCGAAGCACCTTCCAATAAAAAAAGGTCGATCCGATTTGGTCTTTAAATGGGGTTTAGAACACAGGTGCATCGAAAACCTACAGGATTGGACTCATCATATCCACTCAGAATTTTTTGGGAAAAAAAAAGCACCCTTTACGTCTAATGACGGATTTACTACCTCAGACTTTTAAGTTCAAATTCAATACAGAATGCCAAGTTCCGTGATGAGATGAGATTCGTTCATACCAGTTCGCAGTGCCATCCTACGGAGCCCGGGGCAGCGTTCCAGATTTCAATGGAAGCGTCCTCGCGGGCGACTGCAACTTGAGATTGATCAACGCTCGTTGCAAGTGCTACCACGGCCGTCGGCTTCCAGTCCACGGACCTTTCTCTGTAAACTTTGAACATCTCCGCAGCTTCAACAAAATACCACTAAAACCGCTAAAAATACACCGTAGAGGCAAACTTTGGGCGGCAAACGGATCAGAGAAGTGCCTGCCTTCTGTAAAACCCTTGTTAAAACCCTTGCAGCGAAAAAACCTAAGAGGAAGATTTTAAGGGTGAGTGGATTGCTCCGACATCCCTTACAGTTTAGCTCCAATAACAGCACGGAGAGAAACAGTGACCAGAGGTATGTGAGCTTTAAACCGCTAAAACCCCACGGATTTTTAATCGATTTTGGGCCAAGAAAGTTCAATGTGACCGCAAAGAGCCTGAGGAAAGTTTACAGGAAAGGTCAAAGGTTTGTATGGAGACAGCAGAGAGTAACAAGGCTGAAGACTTTTGAGGGACAGGCAGGAAGCGGCAGTAGGGTTAATGAGAAAGAAGCTTGTTGAGGTGGCGGCCATGGCGGCTTCAATTAAACGATTATGCGTACAGAGCCGCTTACAGATTTTAAGCCTCCCACCCCCTTCAAACCCTCGGTTACGATAAGAAAATCGCTTTTAGGTCTCCTTAGGTATACGAGTAATTATTAATAATAAATAATTTACAAAATCCTACTAGAAGGAGACGTCGATGCAACTTTATGGTGATCAAATGTTCAATTAAACGGGATTGTTTAAGGGGAATAGGAGTGTCAATTGGGTGTGTAGCTTGGATGGTTGTGAGCAATGACGGGATTGTTTAAGGGGAATAGGAGTGTCAATTGGGTGTGTAGCTTGGATGGTTGTGAGCAATGATTGTTATGCTCCCCACTAAGGTTCAATTCCCATAATGACATGAATAAAACTTAAAATTAATATGTTGTAATGGCTTCGAGCCTATATGTATTAGAAAGTTGTCTTTGATTCAAAATTGAATAGACAACTCTTTCTGGAGAAAGAGGATTAGAGGGTCATATTGAATTAGGAGTTTATCATCAAATCAATGAACTTGATTTTGGTCTTACATGGTTACTTTGAATTTGAATTGTACAAAGTTCTAAAGTTTGTAATAATCTCTATGTTTATTGGGTGGCATCATCATTTGTCTACGTATCATGGTAAACATAATATGCTTATCTCATGTATTCATGATGGATTATCTAGATCTAAATGCCTATTAGAACCAGTGCACTAGTGCATATGTTCTTTTAAGGGCTTACAACGTTATAGTATGAATAATCGATGCTTACTAGTTATATGTGTTATGAGCACTTTTATCTTGCCTTTCAACTCTATCGTTGCTTCATTCAAGCTCATCTCCAAAGCATTGTAAACCCCAGGTTCAAAGAATACAAGAAGTTCATGCATATGTGTTGCACTCTATAAATGGTGTAATTCTTGAAAACTCATCAAAGTCCACTAGCATCCATCTTGACACTATTATGACTTATCTAGGATGGCATTTAATGTTTGAACAAGGAAGAGGAGAAAGTGACAACGATGATTGCATCACATGTGATTGGAAGGGGACTACATACAATTAATATAAGTTGTTCGAATGAGGCCCTACATGCTTTCCTTACATGCATATGAACCCACAAGTTTCCTCTCTCTCTCTCTCTCTCTCTCTCTCTCTCTCTCTCTCTCTCATTTGAGCAAGAGCATTAGAGTTAGGAAAAATATTTTATTTAGTGGTTGATTTTTATAATTAGTTGCATTATTTATTATATAGAACAACCTTCTTGCAATGTGCCATAAGTGGCATTGATTTGAAATGAATCATCATATAATTTGCCATCTATTTTGGTACGTTCTCGATGAAAAAATTGGAGTTGTTGACTTGTAGGGCCATTTTAGGGGCAGATCCTGTTGTAGAGATTTGGGGTCCATAACCTTTCAAAGCATGTTTGAGGCCTTAAACAATCATTTTTTGGGTCGAAACTTTGCTAGCATAAATCCTAGCCTCTTAATGTTGTTCTACACTTTGAGAGCTTTCCAACGATGCAAAAATATCTCAATCGAAGTTCATATATGGAAGTTATGCCTCCTACAAGTTGACATATCTTGTTAACCACCATGGTACCGAGTGGATTCCATGTCAATGTTCATTACTCACAAATGTGAAGGTAATATTCTAGAAGGTCCAAAACCCTAACATTAATTGGGGGTTGAGGCATGCGAAAACCCTAACCATAACCATGTACGGTTATTAAGTTATGTTAAATACTAGGCCGCCATGAAAGGTAGGGGTTTCGTTCTTATTATATTGAGTATTGTTCCATTGGAGAGCAAAGCATCGAGAGTCGAATATTGTGAGTGAGTGGATTGCAGTGAAAAAAACCTAAGAGGGAGATTTTAAGGGTGAGTGGATTGCTCCAACATCCCTTATAGTTTAGCTCCAATAACAGCACGGAAAGAAACATAGACCAGAGGTATGTGAGCTTTAAACCGCTAAAACCCCACGAATTTTTAAGCGATTTTGGGCCAAGAAAGTTCAATGTGATCACAAAGAGCCTGAGGAAAGTTTATAGGAAAGGTTAAGGGTTTGTATGGAGACAGCAGAGGGTAACAAGACTGAAGACTTTTGAGGGACGGGCAAGAAGCGACAGGAGGGTTAATGAGAAAGAAGCTTGTTGAGGTGGCATCCATGGTGGCTTCAAGTAAACGATTATGCGTACAGAGTCGCTTACATATTTTAAGCCTCCCACCCCCTTCAAACCCTCGACTACGATAAGAAAATTGCTTTTGTGTCTCCTTAGGTATACGAGTAATTATTAATAATAAATAAATTACAAAATCCCACTAGAAGGAGACGTCAATGTAGCAAAGTACAACTTTGTGGTAATCATATGGCCAAGCAAACGAGATTGTCTAAGGGGAACATGAGGATGGACATATAAAATGAGGTAGGAAAGAGTTTGCAATATTTTCAGAGTTGTAGGAAAGAGGATTAGAGGTTCATATTGAAGTAGGAGTTTAGAGGGTCATATTGAAGTAGGAGTTTATCATCAAATGAATGAACTTGTTTTTGGTCTTACATGGTTACTTTGAATTTGAATTGTACAACATTCTAAAGTTTGCAATAAACTCCATGCTTATTGGGTGGCATCACCCTTTGTCTATGTATCATGGTAAACATAATATGCTTATCTCATGTATTCATGATGGATTAGATCTAAATGCTTATTAGAACCAGTGCACCAGTGCATATGTTCTTGTAAGGGCTTACAACGTTGTAGTATGAATAGTCGATGCTTACTAGTTATGTGTGTTATGAGCACTTTTCTCTTGCCTTTCAACTCTATTGTTGCTTCATTCAAGCTCATCTTCAAAGCATTGTAAGCCCCAGGTTCAAAGAATACAAGAAGTTCATGCATATGTGTTGCACTCTATAAATGATGTAACTCTTGGCAACTCATCAAAGTCCACTAGCATCCATCTCGACACTATTATGACTTATCTAGGATGGCATTTAATGTTTGAACAAGGAAGAGGAGAAAGTGACAACGATGATTGCATCACATGTGATTGGAAGGGGACTACATACAATTAATATAAGTTGTTTGAATGAGGCCCTGCATGCTTTCCTTACATGTATATGAACCCACAAGTTTCCTCTCTCTCTCTCTCTCCTTTGAGAAAGAGCATTAGAGTTAGGAAAAATCTTTTATTTGGTGCGCTCTCTCTCTCTCTCTCTCTCTCTCTCTCTCTCTCTCTCTACTTTGAGCAAGAGTATTAGAGTTAGGAAAAATCTTTTATTTAGTGGTTGATTTTTATAATTAGTTGCATTATTTATTATATAGAATAACATTCTTGTGATGTGCCATAAGTGGCACTGATCTGAAATGAATCATCATATAATTTACCATATATTTTGGTACGTTCTCGATGGAAAAATAGGAGTTGTTGACTTGTAGGGTCGTTTTAGGGGCAGATCCTATTGTAGAGATTTGGGGTGCAAAACCTTTCAAAGCCTGTTTGAGGCCTTAAACAATCATTTTTTGGGTCGAAACTTTGCTAGCATAATTCCTAGCTTCTTAATGTTGTTCTACACTTTGAGAGCTTTCCAACGATGCAAAAATATCTATATCGAAGCTCATATATGGAAGTTATGCCTCCTACAAGTTGACCTATTTTGTTAACCACCATGGTACCAAGTGGATTCCATGTCAGTGTTCATTACTCACAAATGTGAAGCTAATATTCTAGAAGGTCCAAAACCCTTACATTAATTGGGGGTTGAGGCATGTGAAAACCCTAACCACAACCTTGTACAACTATTAAGCTCCCTAACCACAAAACCTTGTACAACTATTAAACCATGTTAAATACTAGGCCGCCAAGAAAGGTAGGGGTTCCATTCTTACTATATTGAGTATAGTTCCATGGGAGAGCAAAGCATTGAAAGTCGGATATTGTGGGAGATTAGAGGAAAAGGGATATCTTGTAGCAAGCATATTGGCCACATTGTCTATGGCATATCCATGGTGAGTGCCCCTTTCTTTATACTCACATTGTGTAATTGAGAAGAAAAGAGTAGAGCATAGGTCTTGCCTTCTAGTTGGGTTTTTATCATATCATGTTTTCCATGGTAGATCTTGTGTTCATCGTGTGGATGGTGTGTTATTGCTTGTCTCTTCCATTTCAACTTATTTCAGTCATTTCTATGTTAGAGTTATAAATATTAAGTATGTAATCTTCAACAAAATACTGCATAGTAAAAAGATTGTAGAACATTATAAGCTTATGTTGTGATGAACTGTTCTATGGAATATCCATAGTAGTTCACAGATCGTATTGGTATAAGATAAGTTTTTCTTTAGGGTTTTGTGGGAAATTATAGGATCTAGTTATTGTCGTAGAGTTGTAAAACCCTAACCATGGCATATGAGTATAGTAACACTCCACATAATGAGTCAAAAAAGAGATATTCAAAGCTAGAAGCACAAGTCATTGACATCTCTCGCAACATGACCATGCTTGTGGTGGCTCTAGAGAACAAATTCAGACCCTTCATGAAGTGTGGTGACTCTAACTTAGACATTGGATCAGACAAGAAAATTGGATATTATGAAGACCCATAAAAGGATTTGAAAAAATAACCAAAGAAAGAGAGACCAAGTTTCAGTGCCATCGTTTTTTCTTAATCTCTAATTGAAGTGGCAATGAAAGTGAACATCAAACCCTACCTATTAGAGATATAAGGCTCAACCATGTAATAAAGTCACCTTTTAAGGTTTTGGTCTCTCAAGTTGTTTATAAGAGTGAGTACCCTCATTGTAATAGTGTATCATTCAATAATAATATCGTTCAGTGTTTATGGAGATCATGTTTTCAGCATCGTAACCCTACCTAGGGTTCCTACGGTTCTCGTAATATGGTATAAGAGTATGATGGTCAGAGGTCGAAGCTTGAAGATTAGAGGGTTCAACTATTTGTTTGAAATCGTGGGTCGATTTAGAAGACCCGCCACTATAGTTACGATTTAGTCGTTGTTTAGAGGAACTTTTGTTTCATGTAGAAGAGAATCCTACCACAGACTGGTCAAGGAAATTGGCATGGGGAATATAAGTATTGAATAATGGAGTAGTCGTTGTATGGGATTGAAGCTACCATCCTGAGTGAAATCCATGATTATGTAGTAATTGTGTAGTCATTTGTCGGGTGAAATCCATGAGTGACGCCACCTTGTATCAAATAAAAGGAATGGTGTCATATATAATAATGATTTGCAACGTTGTTATAGCAAGATTTGTCTCACCCCATGCAACTTGCTTAGAAGGCCTTTCCATTTCCCTTTGCAGACTTGAAGTCCCATGTTGCACTTCCCAGAGCTAAAAAATCATGTTTTTCCACATATACACACCCTACAAGTTAGACAACATGTGTATACGTAGGTTGCACCATTACAACCCGTGTACATCGGGTTTTGTGCCCAAAATTAAAAATTGTGTCAGGTTTCCATGTAATGTCACGAGATCCATTATCCCTGACCTTCCATATACTGGAAATGTTCTGACTCGGCCCTTCAGTTCCATTTGAAGGCTATAAATTGGGTCATATCCAAGCCATGGAGGAGGAGAGAATTCAACTTTTGAGAGCAAGGATACTATTGAGAAATTTTCACTTCACTTTGAGTCTGCATCCCTTTATCCTTTAAAGTATGAATGCATTGTTCAGCCCCCAAGCTCTTCCCCCTTTGATGGAGAACCTCATTGTCTCTCTTAAATGAGCTTGCCTTTGGTGGAGGCCCAACTGTAAGGGACTTAGTTTCTCGGTTCCGAGATGTGCCGACACAGAAGTTTGTCACTTATATAGTTATGTTGATCATTTTTTAATAGAAATACTCTTTTATCGTCCAATTGATATCTTGCAAATATTTGAAATATTATTCCATGGGCGTATTTGTTATGAATGTTAATGGAATATGCTATTGTATGTGATAACATTATATATTACCACCATATGCTTGTGTATCTTGGTTGTTGAGGACAAGTTGCAGGTATAAAGCTTTGAGTCACATGCTCAACGATGGTCTTCATCGAACATCCAAACGAGGTAGGCGTTTTCTCTTGTCTTGCTAGCATTTTTCATTTATATAACATACTTGGGATTAGAGTTGATTTCTTTAGTCATTCTGACTGTTGTGGTTTACCCCATGCCATAGAGTGATTTTCCTCGTAACAAAATTAGTGACCATACTAGGGAATGGATATTCTATTTTGGGGTTTGGAGTGTTTTTCTCCTGGAATTGCTCTCTGTTAGCCTGAGTTTCCTTGTCGCCCTATTGCTTGAAAGCCTATTTTTACTTTGTATACGAGTTTCTTTTTTTAACCCTTTCCCAGGCAGGGTTTTCCCTTGACAAACGCGTACATACCTGAGTTGTCCTTCAAAGGGCGCATACATACGCGAGTTTTCCCTAAATAGTCGCGTACATCAACTTTTCACACTGAGTTTGGTGTTTGTTGGGTGAGTTTTGATGGTTGATGAGTCTTCTTGGGTCTCTGTCCTAGTTGTTGAGTGCCTATAGAGTGATAGGCAAACTTATTATGGTTGAATTTTTGGGCGTTTTTTTCTTTCTTTTCATCTTTTCCATTGGTTGTCCTTGCATCTTGGTTTGAGTATTTGCTTCTTGGTATCCTGCTTGGATTGTCTCTTTTTGCTTGCAATAGGGTCTATATATCAAGTTGTTGTTCAATCCTTGCATTTTCATTTCTTTATATTGAAAATACAAAAATATACATTTTGCATTTTAGCATTTGATCTTTGGTTGTTTAATATTGATCTTGACATATATGGAAAGATTGCATCTTATTGAAATTGTAGAGTTGAATTGAAAGTTGCATTCTGAAAGCTTATCATCTTTTGAGAATTTAAGATTAGGACTTAACATTTTGTTTATATTCATTTCTTGTACATGTTGAGTCATAATATCATCGGTTCTACGACCACATCTCTTGAGTAAACAAAGCCATTAAAAGTAATGTTGATTAACTAAAATTGATTAGAAACGATTTTATTTTTCAGAGTACACAAACAAGCATAGGATATAGTGCCTTGGAATAGGATTTTGTGAGTAAACTTCTCCAAAGCTATTAAACTAAACATATGTGTCAGACCAGGGAGTGGTGAAATCCATTGTGTAATTAGTGTCGTCAGGACGCTCCGCTCACATCGGAGTTAAGCACGAGGTCGCACAAAATTGGTTGTAGAGATAACCCTCTAATACCTTCTTAGTGTCAGAGAAATTGTTGGGGATCTATTCATATTTAGGGGTCTTTCTAGTACCTTTACCTCCTTGAGAGGCGGTGCTTTCAAGATTTCAGGCTTTGTTACCTTGCCCATACGGTTGACCTGACTTACGAATGTTCGCTTGCGCATTGGTTATATCGTGGTGGCTTTAGTTGCTTGACATAGGTAACCACATAGGTTACTTGGAGGGGTTATTCTGCAGGTACCCCGAGTCAGATAAGGGTCAGACAACACACAGACTTGGATTACCTCTTCGGGGGGATCTGACTGAATGCATTGTTAAGTCCACGAGGGCCCTTATCACTGATTATGATACCTCCAATCTTTTGAAGGGAGTCTTAGGCCCGTCTTGGGTGAGGCATACCTACTCTAGTGAGGGAAGCCCCTTTTTAGCTACTATATATTGTTTGTGCGCATTTGACCTTTTTGTTTATTTTGGTGTGCTCTCTGATTGGTAGTTGGCCCTAGGATTTTATTTTTATATCTCGAGTCTTGAGTCATCGTGGATCCAGACCAGCTTCCCCGCAGGTCTCGTTGATTATTGAAGTTACCACCGCACCTTGAGTCTTTGCCTTCTCAAAGGCACAAAGTTACTAAACGTGGTACACACACCTCCACTTACCAAACTTGTGATTATACAAGTATGAGTATTAAGTCGAGTCCCAACGAAACAAGAACTCCTTCGGTTCTTATACCTATTGTAGTCAATGGGGTTGCTTTGAATCCTCCAACCGCAAAGGTTGTAGTACCAGAGGTTCTCGTCATTACTCCTATCCAGCCTGTGGTTGCTACTCAACCCATAGTAACAAACCCTTTCAGGTCTCTTTTTGGTTCGCCTGGATACAATACTCAGTCCATACCTTCGGTCTCTAACCCTTTCTCTTTTTGTATGCCAAATATGACATCGCAACTTTCATCCTCCATTCCAGCGACTATTACAATTCTAGTATTGCACCTGGGGGCATGCCCCCCCCCCCCTCATATTCCTCTCTCGTTTGGTGGAAGTCAAATTCCCTAAATGAATCTTATCGTCGGGGGCCAGCCTCTGTTTTCTTTTAGATCTAATATTAGTCTCCATGCTCCTGGATGAAGTACTCAACCAGGCAGACAAGTCACTTCTTATGTTCCATCCTTTCCCCCTTCTTCTTCCACACTGATTCTAACTAATTCATTTGGTATGACGAATCCACCTCTATCCTCCGGATTTCCACCTAGAGGAGGTCAGTTTCATACTATGGTAAACCCCTAACCTGGAGCTCCTCTAGTTGGGGGCAATGTTTATAACCCTCATTATAACATCCCTAGAGGTATGGTGCCCATACCCCCTTTTATGAATCAGTTTGGAGGAGGATATTACCCTCCCAGATAGGGCCATGGTGCATAACAAAACCCTGGATGGGCTGCAATCCATCAACATCAATCTTTCTTGCGAGCATGGGCTTAGATGCCGCAACCCCAACTCACTTTGTTGGCCATGCTTAATCTGCCATATTTGTCAAGATTAATGAATGACCCGGTGCGTCACAATCTGTCATGGCCCCCTATCCCCACTAAGTTTCCTTCATATATTCTGAAATTCGAGGGAAAGACTGGTGAGGATTTGGGTGATCATGTTACTACTTTTCATCTTTGGTGCTCGTCCAATTCTCTTAATGACGATTCTATTCGTTTGAGACTATTTCAACGCACCCTCATGGGGTTGCAGTGAAATGGTACATTGAGCTACCAGGGGGAACATACGAGAATTTTAATCAGATGGTTTTAGTCTTTTTCAACCACTTTCAGTTACCGGTTCGTTACGATGTCGACATAGAACTCTTATTAGCCCTCCACCAGGATAAGGCCACACATATCTCGGACCATATCCAAGAGTGGCGTAGGCGTAAGAGGTTGATCAAAGCCTACATTCCTCCAGAGTTTATGTTGGAGTGGTTCCTTAAATCCATGTTTCCTTATATTTTGAAGGATGTTTCTACATCTAGAGTAACCTCCGAGGAAGAAGTTATTTTAAAAGCCCGACAGTTGGACCTCATATATGCCCAGTCTTGGATGTTGTATGAAATTCTTCCTGACGCACCGAGGTCAAATTATGACCCGAGACAAAAGCCTGGGCCTCGTGCCGATGGCATTATTGGCTCTGCAAATACTGAGTCTGCAGACTTGGTGACAAACCAGTTGAAGGAGTTGTCTCTAAGCCAGTTTGTAGCAGGAAAAGCTTCTTCTTCGTCCTCCACTCCCACTCATTCGGTGGATGTGCATTATGTACAATCGTCGACCAACCGAAATGGTAACCAACAACCAGGAGGGAATATAAAGAAAGGAAACCCGACACAATTATAGGGAATAAAAAATTGTAAACCTGACACGTTGCATGGAAACCTGATACAATTTTTAATTTTGGGCACAAAACCCGATGTATTGGCTAACATGAAGAGCTAGCTGACATGCTGCAAATAAGGGAGGAAGAGGAATTTCGGGTTCGCATCTATCTTGTGTAGTTTTTTCTTTGAATGGGTTCCAGGCTTGAGCCCTAGAGTCGAGATCGTTCCACATGGATTGTGTGATCCCACCATGTCACGGTGGACCAAAGTGATGAGGCGGTTAGGAGGTGGTAGGGTGCCAACCCCCTGTTGTCACTGCAGGAGTCTCTTTAGGTTGTAGATCAAGAGAGCCTGATAACTTAATCAAAATGCTTAATGATGTATTGAAAACAGGATCAAAGATGAATAACTCACACACTCACTCCTTCACTTAGAACAATTTGAACATACTCGAACAAAACAAGGCTCTCAAAAGAAACTGATCAGATGGTTTGAAAAACTTAGGTAGATGAAGAATGCTAACTACATCAACAACATCACATATATTGAAAACACATGTGAAAGGTCGAATATAACCAACATAAGATTTGTGATCTTAGTTTACTAATGCAGAGATAAGATAACAGTCATCAATCATTAAGTAAACTAGGAAATGAATATAACATTCAACTCACAAGTGAAAAATAAGAAAGATGAATAAAAGTGTGAACAATATTAGTGAAAGAAGCTTGTCATTCCAATATATATATATATCAATGTTTTTACAACAAAAGAGTGCATAAATGTCTTCAACCTCCAGCCCCCTAGCTCCTCCCTTTGGTCCTATTTATATAGATATTACATGCTCGTATAGATCCAAAAAAGATGGATCTCATAACCTCTTCACCTATCTTTAGTTTGTTGAAGATATCCAACTCAAATCTGAATTTGTGAGGTGGCTAGCAAAAACAAAGTATAAAATTCATGGAAATATGCCTCTCAGAGATTCACGCGTATCTCCCAAATCCAAACAGTTGTTGGAAAACTGAGAGAGGTTTTTGAAGAGGAGCTCATGCTTGTGAAAAACTTCTATCACTTTACAAAAATACATTTCCATATCGTCGGAATCTTTCTCCAAAGAAAGTGACTAAAACAAGGAAACACATATTTCCAAAATCTAGTCATATTCCTACATTCTAGGATTTGATCTCTATAATGTTTCCATTGGTGAAATGAAGTTCCACCTGCACCCATGGATGAGATTTGATGAGGTCCTTAAGAAATAGTCATCATCTGCCCCTAAAAATACTCCATCCAAGTCGAATTTGGACTTTTTGACCAAAATTTGTGAAATCTGCCATCTACAACAAGTTGGTAGCGCACTTAGTGTAAAAAAGGCAGTTTGTGCTACCAACTCTTCTGTAGAATGAATTCTTCAACTTAATGCATCAAATTCACTTGGAAAACAAAACTGAAGCTTGAGGAGGTTGATTTAGGTCTAAAACCTCATAGTACGTCATTCCATATGTTGAGCAAATCCAAATTTGATCTTTAAATCTTCTTTTACCTTTGTATGTGAAATTAGGTTTTGGCTTGGTAAAGAACTTCAAATGCTTTTAGGGAAGCATAAAATGTTTAGGAGACAATTACACAAGAGTCTGATGCTTTAGACTTTGAAGAAGAAGCCCTGAACATACTTCTACTATAGCCATGCCTACCCTTGACTTGCTTTGACCAATTACTTATTGCAGCAAAACAAAGTATGCAATGAGTGTAGATTTCTGCACTTTGGGGGCTTGGTACAATCCTTATATACTAGTACACACTTTTGCAAGTAGTCTGAACTTGTATATTCATTAACACGCCTCTCTTACATATTATGTACTCTTCCATAACCCAAAATTATCACTTGCAAGGAGGAAGGAAGCAAAAGTACTATGTTCAACAATTCGAGAGCAAAATGGTAGATAATAGGAAGATCATGATATAATAGATACAAAATTAAGACATGTGAGGTTAATATTTGATTTCAAAATGTATGTAAACTCATAACTTGACCATCAAACCATCAATCAACAGTCTCCTTGTTAAATATAGCCAAATTCTTCTTATTCCTTATCTTTCTCCCAATGTGCTTAAACTCTTGTTGAAATCCATCCATTTGACTGGCAACTTGATTCATGAGTGGATCATTGCTTCAATCTCTGATTTTCCTCCTAGAGGTTCTTGATAAAATACTTGAACATCTCAAGATGATAGCCCTCTAACTTCTGGAAATACCTCCAACAACCCATCCTCTTGAAGGAATCCACATGGTTTTAATCTTGTTCAATGATGCTTGTGTTTGATGGCTTAAATATGACAAGAGAGCCTAACCTCTCCTTGGAATGGGATCCTTATTTGGAGCCATTTGATATCCAAGCACCTACTGCAAATACTTCTGCACATAAGAAAATTATAGCAAAAACCCCTAAACAAAACTTCCTTGGTTCCCAAAAAACCTTAACAATACTTCTTTGATGGCTAGTTGCAGCTTTAGAAGAGGATATCAAGACTTGATGATGATTTAAGAACCTTGAAAAACTTTATGATATACCTTTTTCACTTCAAAAGTCTTCAAATGCAAAAACAGATCATTTTCACGAGTTGGTAGCGCACTTAGTGTTAAAATAATGCTATGCGCTACCAACTTGTCATAATGAGGAATTATCTCAAAATGGACATCCCTTTGTGATTTGAAGTGAAATGATGGATCATTATGGACCACAAATGACTAAAACAACTTGTGATTGGCCCTAAAACAATTTCATGACTCAATTAACCACCTAAGACTCCAAATAAAAAAAAGTTTATTCGGGAGCTAACACCCCCTACAACGATGAGTTCTTCTTCTGGCGTCGACAGGTGATAGCCATAAATGACTACCCTTATGTTGGATCGACTACAAAGGAGATCCAGATATGCCTTTGCCACTAGGCTCCGTCTATGGTGATATAGGTATGAAACATTTTTTTATTTTTTTGTGTTTTTAAAAAAAGGATAAAAAACACAAATATTTTTGGATGGTATCAAGTATTGACAGTTACTTTGTTAAGCAGATGTGGGTCCACAACGACAGATGGATTCCCACGACGTTGAAGGAGGAACCGGGGAGATGAGCCAGTGGGAGGATATGCGGAGAGAGTGCTACAAAATGTGCAGGGGAACTTGTCTCGTTTGATGCACAGGATTAAAAATTGTGTCGGGTTTCCGTGTAATGTGTCGGGTTTCCTTTGTTTATATTTTGTCCTGGTTGTTGGTTAGCATTTGGGTTGGTTGACGACTGTACAAAATACACATCTGCCAACTGAGTGGGAGTGGAGGATGAAGAAGAAGCTTGTCCTGCTACAGACTAGCTTAGAGACAACTCCTTCAACTAGTTCGTCACCATGTCTGGAGACTTAGTATTTGTAGAGCCAATAATGCCATCTACATGAGGACCGGGCTTTTGTCTCAGGTCATAATTTGACCTTGGTGCATCAAGAATAATTTCATACAACATCCTAGACTGGGCATATATGAGGTCCAGTTGTTGGGATTTGAAAATAGCTTCTTCCTCAGAGGTTACTTCGGATGTAAAAACATCCTTCGAAATATAAGGCAATAGTGATTTAAGGAACTACTCCAATAGAAACTCTTGAGGAATGTAGGCTTTTATCAACCTCTTCCATCTACGCCACTCTTGGATATGGTATGAGATATGTGTGGCCTTATCCTGGCGGAGGGCTGACATGAGTTCTATGTCGGCATCATAATGAACTGACAACTGGAAGTGGTTGAGAAAGACTAAAACCATCTGATTAAAAATCTCGTATGTTCCCCCTGGTAGCTCAATGTACCATTTCGCTACAACCCTTGTGAGGGTGCGTTGAAATAGTCTCAAATAAATAGAATCGTCATTAAGAGAATTGGAGGAGCACCAAAGATGAAAAGTAGTAACATGATCACCTGGATCCTCACTAGTATTTCCCTCGAATTTTGGAATATCCGAAGGAAGCTTAGTGGGGACGGGGAGCCATGATGGATCGTGACGCACCGGGTCATTCATTAATCTCCACAAATCTATCATATTAAGCGTGGCCAAAAAAGGGAGTCAGGGTTGCAGCATATGAGCCCTTGCTCCCAGGAAAGATTGATGTTGAGGGATTGTAGCCCATCCAAGGTTCTGGTATGCACCATGGCCCTGTCCGGGAGGGTAATATCCTCCTCCAAATTGATTCATAAAAGGGGGATGGGCACCATACCTGTAGGGATGTTATAATGAGGTTTATAAACATTGCCCCCAACTAGAGGAGCTCTAAGTTGGGGGTTTCCCATAGTATGAAACTAGCCTCCTCCAGGTGGAAATCCGGAGGATAGAGGTGGATTCGTCATACCAAATGAATTAGTTGGAATTGGTGTGGAGGAAGAAGGGGGAAAGGATGGAACATAGGAAGCAACTTGTCTGCACGGTTGAGTACTCCATCCAGGAGCATGGAGACTAGGATTAGACCCAAAAGAAAACAAAGGTTGACCCCGACCATAGGATTCATTTGGGGCTTTTGACTTCCACCAAACGAGAGAGGAATATGAGGGGTGGGCCATGCCCCTAGCTCCAATACTAGGATTTGTAATAGTCACTGGAATGGAGGATGAAAGTTGCGATGTCATATTTGGCATACCAAAAGAGAAAGGGTTAGAGACCGAAGGTATGGACTGAGTATTGTATCCAGGCAAACCAAAAAGAGACCCGAAAGGGTTTGTTACTATGGGTTGAGTAGCAACCACAGGTTGGATAAGAGTAATGACGGGAACCTCCGGTACTACAACCTTCGCGGCTGGAGGATTCGAAGGAACTCCATTGACTACAGTAGGTATAGGAGTCAAAGGAGTCCTAGTGTCATTGGGACTCGACTCAATACTCATACTTGTACAATCACAAGTCTCGTAAGTGGAGGTGTGTGTACCACGTTTAGTAACTTTGCGCCTCTTAGAAGGCAAAGACTCAAGGTGTGGTGGTAACTTCAATAAACGGCGAGACCTACGGGGAAGTTAGTTTGGCTCCACGATGACTCAAGACTCAAGATATAAAAATAAAATCCTAAGGGCAACTAACAATCAAAGAGCACACCAAAATAAACAAAAGGGTCAAATGCACACAAACAATATATTGTAGCTAAAAAGGGGCCTCCCTCACTAGAGTAGGTATGCCTCTCCCAAGAGGGGCCCGAGACTCCCTTCAAAACATTGGAGGTACTAGAATCAATTATAAGGGCCCTCGTGGGCTTAACAACACAGTCGGTCAGATCCCCCCAGAGAGGTAATCCTCCATAAAGGATGTGTGCTATCCGACCCTTGTCTGACTCAGGGTACCTGTAGAATAACCCCTGCAAGTAACCTATGTGGTTACATATGTCAAGCAACTAAAGTCACCATGATATAACCAATGCGTAGGCTAACAATCGTAAGTCAGGTCCACCATATGGGAAAGGTAACAAAGCCCAAAATCTTGAAAGCACCACCTCTCAAGGAGGTAAAGGTACTAGCAAGACCCCCAAATACAAATAGGTCCCCATAAATATCTCTGACGCTGAGAAGGTATTAGAGGGTTATTTTGCAACCAACTTCATGCGACCTCGTGCTTAACTCTGGTGTGAGTGGAGCGTCCTGACGACATTAATTACACAATGGATTTCACCACTCCTTGGTCTGACACATATGTTTAGTTTAATAGCCTTGGAGAAGTTTAATCACAAAATCATATTCCAAGGCACTATATCCTATGTTTGTTTGTGTACTCTGAAAAATAAAATCGTTTCTAATCAATTTTAGTTAATCAACGTTACTTTTAATGGATTTGTTTACTCAACAGATGTGGTCGTGAAACTGATGATATTATGACACAACATATACAAGGAATGAATATAAACAAAATGTTAAGTCCTAATCTTAAATTCTAAAAAGATGATAATCTTTCAGAATGCAACTTTCAATTCAACTCTACAATTTCAATAAGATGCAATCTTTCCATATATGTCAAGATCAATATTAAACAACCAAAGATCAAATGCCAAAATGAAAAATGTATATTTTTGTATTTTCAATATAAAGAAATGAAAATGCAAGGATTGAATAACAACTTGATATATAGACCCTACTGCAAGCAAAAAGAGACAAGCCAAGCAAGATACTAAGAAGCAAATACTCAAACCAAGATACAAGGACAACCAATGAAAAATATGATAAGAAAGAAAAAACCACCCGAAAATTCAACCATAATAAGGTTTCCTATCACTTTGTAGGTACTCAAGAGCTAGGACAGAGACTCAAGAAGACTCAACAACCATCAAAACTCACCCAACAAACACCAAACTCAGTTAGGAATCCTAAAAAGTTGATGTACGCGACTGTTTAAGGAAAACTCGTGTATGCACGTGCCCTATAGAAGGACAACTCGCATATGTACGCATCTGTCAAGGGAAAAACTGCATATATGTATTAAAACACTGCCTGGGCAAGGGTTAAGAAAATAAACTCAGATACAAAGTAAAAATAGGTTGTCAAGCACTCAAGCGACAAGGAAACTTAGGCTAACAGAGAGCAATTCCAGGAGAAAAACACTCCAAACCCCAAAATAGAAGATTCATTCCCTAGTATGGTCGCCAATTCTGTCACGAGGAAAATCACTCTATGGCATGGGGTAAACCACAACAGATGGAATGACTGCAAAAATCAACTCTAATCCTGAGTATGCTATATAAAGGAAAAATGCTAACAAGACAAGATAAAGAGCCTACCTCGTCCGGATGTTTGATGAAGGTCGTCTTTTACCATGAGATTCAAAGCTTTATACCTACAACTTGTCCTCAACAACCAAGATACACAAGCATATGGTGATAATATATATTGTTAGCACATACAATAGCATAATCCATTAGCATTCATAACAAATACACCCATGGAATAATAATTCAAATATTTACAAGATATCAATTGGATGAGAAAATGGTATTTCTATTAAAAAATGATCAACAAAAGTATATAAGTGATAAACTTCTGTGTCGGCACATCTCGGAACCGAGAAAATAAGTCCCTTCCATATGGGCCTCCACCACTTCAATCCTCTACCAAAGGCAAGCGCATATAAGAGAGACAATGTGGTTTTTCGTCAAAGAGAGAAGAGCTTGGGGGCTGAACAATGTGTTCAGACTTTAAAGAATAAAGGGATGTTGACTCAATGTGAAGTGAAAATTTCTCTAGAGTATCCTTGCTCTCAAAAGTTGAATTCTCTACTCCTCCAAGGCTTGGATATGGCCAAATTTATAGCCTTCAAATGGAATTGAAGGGCCGAGTCGGAACGTTTCTAGTATATGGAAGGTCAAGGATCATGGATCTCATGACGTTACATGGAAACCCGACACAATTTTTAATTTTGGGCACAAAACCTGATGTACGTGGGTTGTAATGGTGCAACTTGCGTATACGCATGTCGTCTAACTTGTAAGGCACGTATATGTGGAAAAACATGATTTTTTGTCTCTGGGAAGTGCAACAGGGGACTGCAAGTCTGCATAGGGAAATGGAAAGGCCTTCTAAGCAAGTTGTAATGGGTGAGGCAAATATTGCTATAACAGAGGAAAATTGGATATAATGAAGACCCATAAAAGGAGTTGAAAAAATAACCAAAGAAAGAGCGACCAAGTTCTAGTGCCATCGTTTTTTCTTAATTTTTAATTGAAGTGGCAGTGAATGCAGACATGAAACCCTACCTATTAGAGATATAATGCTTACCCATGTAATAAAGTCACCTTAGTGACTTTAGATAAAATACTAGGGTTTTCATCTTTCAAGGTTTTGGTCTCTCAAGCTGTTTAAAAGAGTGAGGACTCTCATTGTAGTAGTGTATAATTCAATAATAATATCGTTCAATGTTTATGGAGATCATTTTTTCAATATCGTAACCCTACCTAGGGTTTCTACGGTTCTCGTAATATGGCATAAGAGTATGATGGTCAAAGGTTGAAGATTGAATATTAGAGGGTTCAACTACTTGTTTGAAATCGTGGGTCGATTTAGAAGACCCGCCACTATAATTACGATTTAATTGTTATTTAGAGGAACTTTTGTTTCATGTATAAGAGAATCCTACCACAAACCAGATAAGGAAATTGGCATGAGGAATATGTTGAGATTCAACAAGAAGATCCTAGTGAAAATTACACACCTACACTAGGATGGAGCCTCATGTTGTTTTTAGGTGGAAGTCTATTTTTAGATGATGAGCAAATTCTATTTATAGATGGTGAGCTAATTCTATTTATAGATGTATATCGACTATTATTATCCCTATAATAGTTGGACAATAAATATTAATCTATTCTCAATGAACACTTGGAAATAGTTAACTGAAGTGGCAAATCAATTAGCTATAGGAAATTCGAGTTCAAAGGTTGATTGGTGGGACATGCAAGTCAAATTAGTTGTAACTTTGTGATTCGAAGTTGCAACAGAGTTATATGTGTAGTTATGTGAGTTGTAAAGTAGTTTAACTTAGTTAAGTGAGTTAGGCTCAGTTGTACTAGTTGTAACTGAACTTACACTAGTGAGAGATCAGTGAATTAATTATTAATTAATTCACAATCAGTGGTCTCACATACAACTGAAGATTTACCACTGCTAGCTACATGCATGTCAGATCCAGTGGAGACCTAGTTGAGATGAAAGGTGAAAGGGACAGTTTGACTATTAGTTGTGACATTAGTGAGTGCACTCATGCAACCACACACACAGTGGATGTGCCCATGAGGATTGCGCAGCCTAGGCAAGAGGATTCCATTAATTGAAAGGATTTCCATTAGCAGGGATTGCGCAGAGGAGGCAGGCTATCTGGAAGCAATAAATTGGCACATGCATTTGCCAATTTTTGTATGACAGTGTGAGACGATTTTATATTGTATTGAGAGCTCTTGGATTAGAGTTTTGTATGAGATTGTTTCATGATCCATGATATATACATAATATATTATAGTGGGGTTTTAACTTTAAGCTTTCCCGGTAAAACATCTATGTTATGTGTGATTGATCTCTCTTCTTGATATTGCAATTGGTGATCGTGTTTTAAATTCCGCAAGAATATTAGTAGAAGTGATTTTGTATTTAACAGTGGCATATAATTGTTAGATCAAGAGAATCCAAGCAATACATAATTTGTATTAAAATTTCTACATGGTATCGGAGCGCAAAAGATTGTAGAAGTTGAGTTTGTGATTGGATAGAATTCAAATTTGCAGAAAGAATTTCTTGGTGCTATAGTTGATTCAAGATCGAAATGGCTTTCAATGGCTTGAGGTTAGAGTATGCACTCGAAGGCAGCTCGAGCTACATTGCTTGGAAGGACAGGATGGAGGCAGTACTCGAAGACAATGGCTTGAAGGAATTCATTGACAAGGATGTTCCTAAGCCAGATGCTGCAGACGCTGCAAATCTTGATGCATGGAAAAAGAAAGTGGCAAAGGCGAGGAGGATCCTGTTGGAGGGAGTATGAGACCACATTGTCTCAAAACTCCATGGGAAAGCCACACCATATGCAATGTGGAAGGCTTTGATGGATCTATTCCAAAATAACAACGACCATAGGAAATTGGCGCTCAAAGATAAACTCAGGAAGATCAAGATGGAGAAGGGCGACTCCATTCCTAAATATCTCACGAAGTTTGTCCAATGTCAGGATGAGATGGGGAGTGTGGGAATAACAGTCGTTGATGATGATTTGGTGAGCTTGGCTCTCCTGGGACATCCCAAGAATTGGCACAGTTATCAAGACTCTGTCAATGGAAGGGAAAAATTGTCAAATTGGGAACGACTATGGTCAAATCTAGCACAGGAGGAGTTCAGGCGGAACACCAGAGATGGCTCTTCATCAAAACATGATGATGAAGAGGACTGTGATTTGGCTGCCAAGACAAGGAAAGGGAAGGGGAATAAATTCCATTCAAAATCTGAGTCTAAAGGTAAGAAGATGGATTTGTCCAAAGTGAAGTGTTTTTACTGTCACAAACATGGGCATCTTGCTACTAATTGTTTGCAAAAGAAAAAGAAGAAGAAGAATGTTGGAGTTGTAGCTGGTGAGGCCCTTGCCTCACAATTTGAACTTGACTTATGCTTTATCGCATGCATGGCGTCAAGTGCATTGGGATCGATGTGGTATTTGGATAGTGGCGCTTCCTTCCACGTGACGAGAGATAAGGAGCTTTTCAGTGACTTGGAGGAAAAAGATCTCAAAATGCATATAGAGATGGGCGATGATGGACGATACAATGCGACTAGCATTGGTACCATTACCTTTCAGAGGGAGTCAGGTAAACCATTTCAATTGAAAGATGTTATGCATGTTCTAGGTTTGAAGAAAAACTTGGTCTCAGTCGCAATGTTGGAGGACAGAGGCTATGACGTTGTTTTCAACGATGGAAAAGGTTTCCTGTGACATAAAACAATGGGTCAAGTCAAGAAGATAGGGATTCAAGTTAAGAATATCTACAAGCTGGAGGTAGATGGCTGCGCTGCCATGATGGGCAAGGGAGAAAAAGTGGTGAGTGGGGATGAGGGTGAATTATGGCACACGCGATTGGGTCATCTTCATCATGGAGCCTTGAAAATCATGCAACAAATATCTACTTGACTTCCAATGGGAACACTTGCTCAATTAGATCAGTGCAAGGGTTGCACCATGGGGAAGTATGTAAAGTCTACCTTTCATGAAAAGGAGAACTGTGCTTCGGTGATCCTGGAGAGAGTTCACACAGACGTGTGTGGACCATTCTTGGTTGCTTCAACAACAAAACATAAGTATTATGTTATTTTTGTTGATGACTTTTCTCGTAATGCTAGATCTTCTTCATGCAGAAGAAGGATCAAACATTCTCAAATTTCTGTGAGTTTAAAGCATTGGTGGAGAAAGAGTCAGGGAAGCAAGTGAAGGCTCAGAGGAGCGATAATGGTGGAGAATACATCTCTAACAAATTCAAAGACTTCTGTAGTAAAGAAGGAATTCGAAGAGAACTCATAGCGCCTCATAATCCACAGCAAAATGGGGTCACGGAGAGGAAGAACAGAACGATCATGGGTGCAACACGAGCGATGTTGCATGATCAGGGCCTACCAATGCATTTGTGGGCGGAAGAATTCAACACTGTGGTTTATGTGCAAAACCGTTGTCCTCGTAGAGTACTTAGCATGAGTACACCTGAAGAAGCTTTCACTGGTAAGAAACCAGATGTTTCTCACTTTAAGATTTTTGGCTCATCTGTTTATGTGCATGTGACCAAGAATGCTAGGAATAAGTTGGAGCTGACTACTGAAGTTGGGATATTTGTGGGGTACACAGAAATAACCCATAATTATCATGTGTATTTGCCTAACAGTAAGATGGTTGTTATGTGATGGGATAAAAAATTCGATGAGGGGAAAGCCCTGCGGTTGTCGCTTGAGAGGGAGCTAGACTTGCATGCAGAGGAGGAACTGTTGGTTCCCAAAGATGAGTCTCAAGATGTGGATCAGCCACGTGAGGAGGTTCAAGGAGTGGAGGAAGCCACTCATGTAGAGCCATCCATTAGAAATGGTAGAAAGCGCACCACGAAAGCTGATCGATTGAGACTAGATGTTGCACAGAATCTAGGAGCCCCTACTTCATAGCACAGATAGAGACAGTCTCCTGATCGATTTACTGGATACATGGCTCTCATGTGAAAATGTATTGTGACTGAACCATCTTCCTTTCAGGAAGCAGTGCAGGATCCCACTTGGGTTGATGCAATGGTGGAGGAGTATGACTCCATTGTCAAAAACAATGCATGGGAAATTGTCCCAAGACCGGTTGACAAATTAGTGGTAGGTTCAAGATGGTGGATCTACAAGGGTAAGATTTTGATCATTTTTCTTTATGTTGATGATTTAATACTGACTGGTGATGAGCAGCTAATACACTCATACAAGGAGGACCTTGCAAAGGAGTTCAAGATGAAGGATATGGGCCTCCTTCATTATTTCCTTGGATTGGAAATATGGCAACGAAATGGTGAACTTTTTGTGTCTCAAGGCAAGTATGCAAGGGAGATACTGGGTAAGTTTCACATGGAGGGCTGCAAACCCATGGATACTCCTCTTCCAGGAAATTGGAGGAAAGAGGATTCTACTTATGGAGAGGTAGTGGATGCTACTGTCTATCGACAGTTAGTGGGTTTGCTAATTTATCTAGTGAACATGAGATCAAACATTTGCTATGTGGTTAACCAGCTGAGTCAAGCGATGGTTAATCCTACCAAGCTATTTTGGAAGGCGGGTAAGCATGTCCTGAGATACTTAAGGGTCACATCTAAGTATGGCTTATGGTACAGACAAACGGATGAGGTGAAGCTACATGGCTTCACAAATACAGATTGAGCGGGCAGCCTAACAGACAAAAAGAGCACATCAGGGGGGATCTTTAGTATCAGATCTACAACTGTTTCTTGGTACAGCAAGAAGCAGAGATCCGTGTCACTCAGTTCAGCGGAAGCGGAATACATGGCAGTGAGTCAAGCTGCATGTGAGGCTATCTGGATGAGAAAGATCTTGGTTAGTTTGTTTGGTTCTCATTTAGATCTGACAATGATTCATTGTGGTAATCAGAGTTGCATTAAAATCTCGATTAATCTTGTGTTTCATGATAGATCTAAGCATATAGATATCTGGTATCATCATACCGGAGATTGTGTGCAACAGAAGATCATGTTGCTTCAGTAAATTCCTACGGAAGATCAAGATGCAGACATTCCGATGAAGGCACTCACCACAGAAAATTCGAACACCATAGAGACAGGATCGGGGTGAAGGATAATCCTTTTCTTGTTGAGAGGGAGTGTTGAGATTCAACAAGAAGATCCTAGTGAAAATTATGCACCTACACTAGGATGAAGCCTCTGGCTATTTTTAGGTGGAAGTCTATTTTTAGATGATGAGCAAATTCTATTTATAGATGATGTCTATTTATAGATGGTGAGGGAATTCTATTTATAGATGTATGTCGACTATTATTATCTCTTAATAATAGTTGGACAATAAATATTAATCTATTCTCAATGAGCACTTGGAAATAGTTAACTGAAGTGGCAAATCAGTTAGCTATAGGAAATTCGAGTTCAAAGGTTGATTGGTGGGACATGCAAGTCGAATTAGTTGTAACTGAGTGATTCGAAGTTATAACAGAGTTATATGTGTAGTTATGTGAGTTGTAAAATAGTTTAACTCAGTTAAGTGATTTAAGGTCAATTGTACTAGTTGTAATTGAACTTACACTAGTGAGAGATCAGTGAATTAATTATTAATTAATTCACAATCAGTGGTCTCACATGCAACTGAAGATTTACCACTGTTAACTACATGCATGTCAGATCCAGCGGAGACCTAGTTGAGATGAAGGTGAAAGCGATAGTTTGACTATCAGTTGTGACATTAGTGAGTGCACTCATGCAACCACACACACAGTGGATGTGCCCATGAGGATTGTGTAGCCTAGGCAAGAGGATTCCATTCATTGCAGGGATTTCCATTAGCAGGGATTGTGCAGAGGAGGCAGGTTGTCTGGAAGCAGTAAATTGGCACATGCATTTGCCAATTTTTGTATAACAGTGTGAGGCGATTGTATATTGTACTGAGAGCTCTTGGATTAGAGTTTTGTATGAGATTGTTTCATGATCCATGATATATACATAATATATGATAGTGGGGTTTTTAGCTTTATGCTTTCCCGGTAAAACATCTGTGTTATGTGTGATTGATCTCTCTTCTTGATATTGCAATTGGCGATCGTGTTTTAAATTCCACAAGAATATTAGTAGAAGCAATTATGTATTTAACAGTGGCATATAATTGTTAGATCAGGAGAATCCAGGCAATACATAATTTGTATTAAAATTTCTACAAAATAAAAGTATTGAAGAATGGAGCAGTCGTCGTATGGGATTGAAGCTACCAACCTGAGTGAATGCCATGATTATGTAGTAATCATGTAGTCATTTGTTGGGTGAAAGCCATGATTGAAGCCACCGCATATCAAATAAAAGGAATGGTGTCATATATAATAAAGAGTTGCAACGCTTCCCTTTCAAGTTTGCACTGGCATATTGTTTGAACAACCACCATTCGAAGATGAAGTCATCGTCTAACTGTTGTGATTGATGTTTTGAAGAGACCAGCTATGGTAGCCGCTAATTTAGCTTGAGCCACTGATAGATTTAAAGCAACAAAAAAAGATCAAGTCTGATCAATCATGGAGATGTAGTTAGATAAGTACTTGAATTTCAATTTCTATACATGGAAAGTGAAGATACAGATGCAATTAATGAACAAAAATCTTTGGGGAAATATCAAAGGAACTAAGGTGACACATGCAAATTCAAACAAGTTAATAGAATGCGAGAGAAAAGATGATAAGGAAAAATCCATTGTCAGCCTTGCCTTCTCGTATTCAGAGCTACATCACATAGATCTCGACAAATCATCCAAGGAGAACTAGGAAAATATCAACAAGTTATTTAGGGCACAAGCAATGAATGCAAAATTTTCTCTTAAATTATAATTATTCAAATTTAAGATGCTAGTCGAAGCCACTATGTCAAGTCACGTCAACAATCTAAGATATATTATTAGACAACCTGTAGAAGTCAAGGTGGTGGTTGATGAGGAGGATGCCAAGGCTATTCTTTTGAACAAATTTCTGCCTAAATACAATAGCGTTATCCTCACCCTAAGTCGGCTACCTTCACAAAGTTTGGACGAAATGATTGCAACATTTCTAGAAAAATAAAAGAGAACCACTGAAGGTGATAGCCAACTGGAACTTGCATTATATGCAAGAAACAACCACAATATATCAACAAAAGACAAGGAGAAAATAAAATGTCACTATTGCAAAAAGTTGGGTTATGCAACTTGGAATTGTAGACAACGAGCCAATCACGTTCTTAAGGGAAAGTTCAAAGATAGACAACATACAACGAGTGTAACCATGATTGAAGATCCTTTGAAAGTTGATAATGGTGAAGAATCTACTAAAGAAGAGGGATTTTATGCATTTTAGGAAGCCTGCGCTTTGAAGAAAGGAGGGGATCAATTAACATCTCAAAATGGGTTGTTTCCCAATTAGTACAGAAGTTGTGGATACAGGGAAAGATCCCTCATTAGTTGGAGAGACATGTATGTGGATTTCACTCTACTAGTGAGGTTACACAACATGCATGTGGATTGTAGTCTACTAGTGAGGTTACACGACATTAATGTGGATTGCAGTCTACTAATGAGGTTACATGACATGTATGTGGATTGTTGTCTAGTAATTTACTTCGAGAGATCCATGATTCAGGAGTTTGGGTAGGTGGAATCCGGAAACTCGAGAATTCAAATCGTTAGCTACATTGTTACAAGGGTTATGAGGCAACTTGATGGAGCTCAAACTGATATGAGAACTGTGTTCAAAGAAGAAGCTTCCAAAAGATGTTAGTGATGTTTAGTGTTCAATTTATGTGTTTACATTCTTTATATATATTTGATTTCAAGTTGTTATTTTTCAACACTATATGCCTTATGGGGGGGTATTAGAGATATAATGCTTACCCATGTAATAAAGTCACCTTAGTGACTTTAGGTTAAAAGATTAGGGTTTTCATCTTTTAGGGTTTTGGTCTCTCGAGCTCTTTATAAGAGTGAGGACCCTCATTGTAATAGCGTATCGTTCAATAATAATATTGTCTGGTGTTTATGGAGATCATGTTTTCAGTATCGTAACCCTACCTAAGGTTTCTTTGGTTCTCGCAATATTACCAAGGTGAGATCGATGCTATTAAGTTGAATAAATGGTTGCAATAATGAGAAGTTTATTTCAAATATTCATAATGTAGAAAAATATTTCAATTCCCCAGTTGAAGTTAGAGGGTCATGCCAAAACTTGGTGGGAGAGTCACTTAGAGACACTTAGCTTGGAGGGTGAACCCCCATTAACTAAATGGGAGGTGTTTAAAACCCTCATTGAGTCCTAATTCTACCCTATTGGTTGTGAATAAGACCGATGGATCCATTGACATTATTTCCGACAAAAGCAGGGGCAGAGTGTGCAAGACTGCACCATTGAGTTGAGAAAAATGTCCATTATGTTAGGTATATCTTCCAAGAACCCAGATGTACTCACCAAGTATTTGGGTGGTCTATGTAGTCATTTACAAAAGCAAGTGATGATCTTTAAACTTAGGACAATTGATGTGGCATGTGTGCAAGTACAATATATAGAGAATATGGGTAAGAACAAAGGACAACCAAGTGGTTACAAAAAGACCACTAATATGCTTCCAAGGAGGACAAGAAGAAGTGGAAAGGAAAGGAAAAAAAGACCTCAACCACTACACATCAATGCCAGGATCAAAATAACCACTCCAACCATTTTAACACTGATGATCACACCGAAGATAAGTGTTGGAAGCTACATCTAGAGTAGAATCCAAAGAACCACAAGAAGGATGCCAAGAAGAACAACGTGTTGGCCATTGATTCAAGCAACCAGATAATAAGTAGCTTAGATGTAGATGAAAAGATTGTCCACACCATAATGCAGAATGAAGTTAATTTGAGTAACTTCCATACCATGAAAGATAAAGAGATGACTAAAGTCTTCCATATTAATATCTTTGTCAAAAAAACAAAGGTGGATGCTTTATTTGATTCTACTTCACAAGTTAGCCTCGTAACAGAAGATCTAGGAAACAAAATTAAATTGGGAGTTCGTGACCATCCTCACACATATCCACTGGGATGAGCAAACGAGGATGCAAAGATCAAGGTCAAAAAGCAATGTAATGTCATTTTTTTTATAAGTGCAAACTATATTGACAAAGTGGAAGTAGGCTAGTACCACTTGATGTGTGTGGTGTACAGTTTGGAATCCCCTACGCGTATTTCAAGGATTCAATCTTCATGTGGAGAGAAAAATCGTACCCCTTAATTAAGGATACGAAGTCCTTCATCATCGATTCACTCAAAGGTAAATTTTAGATCTCTCTAGTGAGTGATTACCAACCTAAGAAATTGGTCGATTTTAGTAGGAAGTTTGTATTACTTTTCTAAGAGAGAACCAACCAAGAGATTAATCAATAAAAATAAAGACATCCCTAGAGGGATGTACTAAAGATCACAAACAATAGTTGGAGGATCTTTTTCAAACATACATAGAAGTGTTCCAGGAGCCTAAAGGGTTACCACCTAAGAGGGAAGTGAAACATGAGATATAGTTGTTGCCTGACTCCCCGTTGCCAAACATTGGGCTGTATAGACAGTCCATCTTGGAAGCAAACGAAGCAAAGAAATGATTGCAACAACTATTGAAGCAGGGAGATATTTGACCAAGTATCTCACCTACCATCATAGTGTTACACATTATTTTGGTCACCCCTGTGATCAACTGACGATATGTGTATTGCTTATTCCTTTGTTCCCTGAAGCTACTGAAGAAATAAGACTTTCTCCCTAAGAAATAGAATCATCTCTCCTTTCTTAAAAACCCTATCAAAGAAGATCGTCACACCTTGCCAATGATAAGGGTGTGACGATCCTTGATCATTACATGCTATACAACAGTGGAATGCGACGTCATCATAGGCTGCTTGTGTTTAGGGTGCGACGATGCTCAAGCAAAGGAAAAAGGTGAAATTCTCGAAGGTTCTAGAATGGAATCTCCGAAAGGATGGGGTGGCTTTCGATCGGTTTGGATCTCACTCATTTCTCTGATTTAGTGGGATTATATTAATCTCTTCATCTATCTCTCTTCACTCTATATAAAGAGGGATATCTCATGGGAAAGGCTAGGCTGGCTTATGCATGAAGAATTCTGCTGAAGATTGTACTTGTGATAGCTTTGCTTTAGCTTTCCAAGTCATGTTGTGAATACTCTTCATCAAAAGCATTGGAGAAAAGGTGTGCGTGTTGAAGCAAAGGGCCATTGGAAGGGACCTTGCAACATCAAGGCATAGTTTGTATTCTCCACTTTCATCAATATAATGCAACGATACATTTCTTCCCTTTAAAAGTGTCTCCATTTTTATTGTATAACTCCTTTATCTTATGCATAGGCTTCATTAGGAATATATATATTGTTGTTCTCTCTCTTTGTTGGTTTGTGCTTCTTAATAGGTTCAACATCCCACAAATCCAAAGATGGAGCAAGGACGATACTAGTGAGGGTCAAACGACGTTTAAATGGTATGTCATTTGTCCCTCTTTGAACTAGTTTACATTACAATGAAATTGAAGGAGAAGCTTGTATTATGCTATGTTTTGTTCTAATTTATTATTGAAGTTAGGGAGATTAGTTCATGTCAACACTTACCGATTTGTCCAATAACACATAGTACCCAATAAGGATGGGACTTGGAGAATGTGTATTGACTATATAGCTTTGAACATGATCACCCCTAAGAATCAATATCCTTTACCTAAGATCGATGACTTGCTAGATCATTTCCAACATTCTAAGTACTCCTCCAAATTGGATCTCAAATCAGAATACCACTAGGTAGGAGTCACATAAGAAGACACATGGAATACCACCTTCAAGACAAGGCAAGGTATATATGAATGGTCAGTAATACCTTTTGGTTTATGTAATGCACCGACGACATTTATGTGTTCAATGAATGATGTGTTGCGTCACTTTTTAGATTATTTTATAATAGTGTGCCTAGATGATATACCGGTTTACATGTCTACCCAGGAAGAGCTTATCTCACCTCTCATGCAAGTGTTAAAGGCTCTACAAAAGCATTAACTAATGGCAAATATTAAGAAATGTGAATTTTCCCAACGATCGTTAGTGTAATTAGGGTATGTGATTGGTAGAGGGGAACTCAAGATATATCCCATTAAGATGGAAGCCATCCTCAAGAGGCCAACTCTTACTAATATCACCAAAGTTAAAGCTTTCTTGGGGCAACATAGTACCTATAGAAGTTTATAACATCATTTTTAGTTGTAGCTACACCACTTTGTGCCATTAAAACCAATGATAAGAGTTTCCAGTGGGGAAGAAATCAACAAAAATCTTTTGATTTGCTTAAATGAAAGAACAATCAAGCACTAATTCTTGCATTACCTAATTTACAAAATCCTTTCAAAGTGGAGGCAGATGCAAGTGGATATGTTATGGAAGTGGTCTTGATGTAAGGACGTAAGTCAATATGCTATCATTATGAAATTGTTTCATGGGGGAGTATCGAGCTACCCTACATATGACAAGGAACCATATTCTCCGGTTCAAGTTGTTAAGAAGTAGAAGCATTATCCGATAGGCATGGAGACCGTCGTCCACAGTCATCCTCAACCATTATAATATTTTCTGGCCTAGAGTAAGCTTTGGCAAACCAAACACTACAAGTGGATGTGGTTTTTACAATGATTTAATCTAATCATCAAATATAAGAAGGGAAACATTAATAAGTTGGTAGACGAGTTTTCAAGGCCACCCACATCCAAGATCACAACTTTGGGAACTCTTATGCACATGGAACCTTTCACCCATGATGCATAAAAGAGGCATACACAAAATATGGGGACTTTAAAGAGGTGTTTCAGTAGCTAAGGCCAACTTTATGTAGAATAAGGTGATAATAAGGATGATTATCATCTGCATGATGGGTTGCTTTACAATCTAGACAATCTTTATGTTCCTAAATGTGTAATATTGCAGCTTATAAGAGAGGCTCATACCTCCAAAGTTGCAGGACATTTTGGTGTTGGGAAGATAGTTGCCAACTTACAAAGGTATGTGTATCAACCTAGAATGTAAGAAGATGTAGCTCGGTTTATTAGAGAATGCATACTTTGTTGTAGCAAGAAGTCTAGTAATGGAAAACAAGGTTTATACCATCCCATACCTACACCTACTAGACCTTAGGAGAACATCTCTATGGATTTTGTTGATGTTTTTCCAAGAACTAAGAAGAAACATGATTATTTGTTTGTGGTAGTTGTCAGGTTTAACAAGATGTGCATGTGAAGGTGCTACCTCGTGTCTCTGGTATGGGAGGTCTTCTTAGTGCACCATGGGTCTGAGTGACGATAACAACTTCTGGGCTGAAGGGAGGCGGAGTCACATCCCCTCCCATCCCTTTCAGTTCAACATCAATTTTCTTGGACCGATAATTCTCCTTGAGGGAGTTGAATTTTTCACAAAGGAACATATATAGATTAAGGTAAATAAAATTGAGAATATTCCTCATTGATTATAAGGGTGCTTTGTTCAGATTGCTTTGCTTCTTTGGCCAAGGAGTCTGCTTGCCCATTATGGGTTGTATAAATGTGGTGATATCTTACAAAATTAATTTTTTGCTCCATCGTCCTGATTCTGTTGTAGATCCGCATAATGTTGGGATGAGCATTTTTAATTTATTTTTATTTCATTCAGAGTCAAAGATGACCCCCCCCACCCCCAACACACACACACACAAGCCGCCCCCTTTTAAATTAAAGGACATGGGGGTGGGCTTTTATCCACTTATGTGTGCATGGGTCATGATACCATTTAATATAATATCTATGGGTGCAACCACTTGTTTGACCACTACCTTAAGGCATCCCCATGACTCTAGGATAAGTGGCCCTCATTGGAATTGAACCTTGCCCAGTAGTGAAAAACTCCTCATTTTCAACCATTGGATCCAACCCCTTTGGGCTTTTAAAATTGAAGGACATGGGGGTGGGATTTGATCCACTTATGTGTGCACAGGTCACATTGATTTTGTTACAATTGTTGACAACCCTTCATTATACTCATTAGGACAATATGTCCACATTAAACAAAATGTCTTATTTTTACAGACAAACATTCCAAAATGTAAAACTTGTAGCATTCAATTATATTGATTGACATTTTTCACTTGAACTGTTATCATTGATTGAATTTGA
The DNA here is from genome assembly GCA_009831015.1 of Picea engelmannii. NCBI lineage: Eukaryota > Viridiplantae > Streptophyta > Pinopsida > Pinales > Pinaceae > Picea > Picea engelmannii. The sequence goes on along the minus strand of ML786472.1, from coordinate 325,993 downwards.
AGTTGTAACATTCAATTATATCAATCGTCATTCATCACTTGAACTTGCAAGGGATATTATACTTGGGTTATTCATAGTGTTTTGTTGATTAACTTGATTTTATTCAGCCTCTTCATGTTCCATCTACAAACATAAAACGCAAAATGTAATGAATATATCTACATTTATAATGTAATATACATGATTAGGTCAATTTACAAGTGTACCATAGTAGTTCATACACAATACACATTCTTTCCAAGTCATGACTCCTGCCATCACTTAACATATTTTCTATTGGCTTGACTCCATATTTCGTTTCCTACGAGTTTTATACGCCATTGTAAAGTATAGATATAATTACAAGTTTATTGTTGTTCAAATATTTATAAATAAGGTATGTAAAACAACATCTTTACTTACAAATTGTTCAATTAACCCTTGATACTCCAACCTATACTCACAACCTATACATAATCCAATGTCAATTAAATGTTTGAATGGCTCTTCTTTATACATGATTACCTTGTAGAAAACATCCATGGGTGACGTTTGTAAATTTGATTAAAATATAAAAAACACAACAAATATGAAATGTTAAGTAAGGGAAAGGTAAGTACTACTCACAAATTTTGCAATCAATGCTTTTCTGCCTTGTTGTCTTGTCTTACATGTTGAATGGGTTGCATATTTTTTTTTTTTTTTTGCAACATCAAAAATTTGAAAACAATTATTTCATGCAATAAAACTATTTGGTTATGCCTATAAAAAAATCAATGATTACATATGTAACACACATTGTTGCTAGGATAACTCCTCTAGCAATTCAATTATTCTTATTTTTTTTACTCTCTCTTTGCACATTTTTTGACATCCCCACTGTCATGTTTAATATATCACCTCATTCAACATCTTTAATTTTCTTAATCTTCATGAAAAAGAAAAAACATAATAAAAATAATTTAATATTTATATGAAGTAAATATAGCATAAATATGACTCAATAAATTTTTGGACTAGTTGATCTATAAACTATCATGGATATTCCATTGGAACAGTTCATCACAATATATCTTATAATATTTTGAACTCTTAAAACATGCAAACTAATTTTCCTTAGATTCCAGATTAATTAATTACTATCTTTGCTTGAAATTATGAAATAACTGAAATACCAAAATGAAAGGAATGAGCAAAAGAATAGACCATCCACACAAAATTAAACACAAGATATATCCTGGGAAACCCAATACGGGAGAAAACCCAACTAGAAGGTGAGGCCTATGCTATACTCTATTTTCTTCAGTTATGGAAATGCAGATACAAAGAAAGAGGCATTCACTGTGGAGTTGCCTTTGGCATTGTGGCATGTATGACTGCTACAAAATCTTTTCCTACTACATTTTTCTCTCAAAATACCACTCCTAGGTGCTCTGCTCAACTATGGAACAAATACAATGCTAAAGAATGTAACCCTTTCTCGTCCTAGCGACCTGGTATTTAACATAGCCCAATAGTTGTCTAGGGTTAGGTTTTTTGCATCATCAACCCTCAATTAGTGATCAGGTTTTGGACCTTCTAGAATCTTCTTGAAAGTCCACGCATGGATAGCCTCACATGTGTGAGTAATGGGGGCTAATGTTGAATCCATTCATACCATGGTGGTAAAAAAGGTAGGTCAACTTGCGAGAGGCATAACCTTGGCATATGAGCTCCGATTGAGGTGATTTTTGCATTGTTAGAAAGGTCTCGGTGTGTAGATCAACATCAAGGGTGTGGGCACATGTTTAGGTAGTTGTAACTCCCAAAAATATCATTTAATGCCTCAAAATGGCTTCAGAAGGTTTTAGATCCCAATTTTCCAAACTAAGACCTACCACTAAAATGGCCCTGCAGGTCGATTCCTCCAGTTTTTCTACCCATAAAGTACCAAGGTAAATGACAAATTATATGATGATGCAATCCTGATCATACATCCCCATCTAATAAGGCTTTTGTTCCCAAAAATATTATATGAACAAGGTGAAGAATATTTTCCTCTACCTTCTCCCTGGAGTACCATTTTGCTTTGCATAGAAGTTGTCCTTTCAACCTAGTTATGTTGCCCATGTCTTGTAGTTCTAGACCTCTTCTACAAAATTGTATCATCTACCAATTTTGCCTAAGCTTTTGGTGTTAAGTCCTCTATGGTAGGTAGGACCTGTTCCAACATCGAAGGATCCTATAGTTTTAGATTTTCCACGTTCACTACTGAGTAAATGCACATGTATGGGGGTAGACCAAGTCTATAGTTGTTGTCATCTACCTTCTCCAATACCTCAAAAGGGCAATACTGCAGAGCATTTATCTTCTTACCAAGACCTTGTAGTCTTTCCTTATTCAGTTATAAACAAACTCAGCCTCCCACTTTGAATGAATTATTGGTTATGTGTTGATCATGTACGACCTTATACTTTTTCTATGACTTCTTCAACATCTCATGTACTTGCAAATGGATCTATCTAATATTTTCAAGGAATTTATTTGTTTTCAAAGCTTCTCTTGTGATGTCTTCCCTCACTCCTCCTTATTGTCCATATACAACATCCAAGGGCAAAGGCAACAAATACCCATAACAAGTTTCAAAAGGGGACTTACCAGTAGAAGTGTGGATTGCTCTGTTATAAGAGTGTTGAATATATATCAAATTTTCATCCCAATCCTTGCATGCTTCTGAATGTAACCCCACAAAAGTTGTACCAGCGTCATGTTGACTACTTATGTTTTCCCATTTGTCTGTGGATGGAATGTTGTATATCTCTTTAACTTTGTGTCCATATTCTCCCAAAGTGTAGTTCAAAAGGCATTGAGAAAACTGGTATCCCTATCTAAGATGATGCTCTTTGGTATCCCAAAGTGCACCCAGACCTGTTAAAAGAACATGTTTGTTTTTTCTTGTCCTCTGATGGTCTTTTTACAAGGCATAATAATGCACATCTTGTTGGACCTGTCAACTACCACAAAACGATAATCATGTCCCTTCCTGGTTGTTGGCAAACCACCGACAAAATCCATGGAAATTCTTTCCCAAAGTTGAGTGGGTACAAGTAAGGGATAGTATAGACCTTGCTTCCTATTATTCGACTTGTTGGTACAACAAATCATGCATCCTCTAATATAATGAGCTACATCTTCTTGCATTCTGGGCCAATACTCATACCTTTGTAAGTTAGCAATCGTCTTCCCAACACCAAAATGTCTGCAACCTTGGAGGTGTAAGCCTCTCTAATAAGTTGCAATATTTCACCTTTAATAACACAGAGTTTGTCTAGCATGTAGAGAAACCCATTCTAGAGATGATAGTCAACCTTATTGTCACCTTATTCTACATGAATTTGGCCATGTAGCTACTAAAACACCTCTTTAAAGTCCTCATCTTCTACATATGCCTCTTTGTATGCATCACGGGTAAAAGGATCCATGTGCACAAAATTTCCCAAAGCTGCAATCTTGTATGTGGGTGGTCTTGAAAGCATGTATGCCAACTTATTAGCGTTTCCCTGCTTATACTTTATGACTAGATGAAATCACTGCAAAAACCTCATCCACTTGTAATGCCTGGTTTGTTGTAGCTTACTTTGGGCCTGCAAATACTATAATGGTTGGTGATCAGTGTGTATAATGGTTTCCTTTCCCATCACACAGTGCTTCCACTTCTTAATATATTGAACCATGGCATATAATTCCTTATCATATGTAGGGTAGTTCAAAACTCCCCCATGAAACATATTAGAATGATAGCATATTGGCTTTCCTTGTTGCATAAAAACTACTCTCATAGCATACCCACATGCATTTGTCTCTACTATGAAGGGATTCTGCAAGAACTGGTGCTCGACTGATCTTTCATTTTAGCTTATCGAAATCTTTATGTTGATTCTTTCCCCACTGGAAACTCTTACCGCTTGTTGTTATGGTGTGAAATGGTGCAATTACTGTTGAAAAGGATTATATGAACTTCTATAGGTATTGTGTTGTCCCAACAAAGAAGCTGACTTTAGTGACATTAGTAGGAACTAGACATTTTATGATGGCCTCCATCTTTGTAGGATCTATCTTGAGCTCCCTCCACTAATTACATACCCTAAATACACAAATGACTACTAAGAAAACTCACAATGCTCAAGGTTAGATAATGATTGGTGTTTTTCAAAGTCTTTAACACCTACATGAGATATGACATGTGCTGCTCCTAGGTATAACTATAAACCAATATATCATCCAAATACATTATAGCAAATAAATATAAATATGGGCACAATACATCATTCATCGGTCTCATAAATGTAGATAGTGCATTACATAAGCCAAATGGCATGACCAACCATTCATACAAACCTTGTATTGTCTTGAAGGCAGTCTTCTAAGTGTCTTCTTCTTTGATACATACCTAGTGGTATCCTGATTTGAGATCCAACTAGGTGAAGTACTTGGAATGTTGCATCTAGTCTAATCATGACTCAAGTAATGCTACTAAAGTTTGGGCTCTCATCTGGGGCATTCAGGTTGCCACCAATTTGGCTTCCATCAACTTAATGTGGTAGGGGATTCCCAAATCATAGTAGCGATGCTTTCCAATCTCTTAAATGGTTTGGAGCCTACCAAGATCTCACCCAACTAGAGGCTACTCAGTAGTCTGGAATTGTTGAAAAACTTACTTCTTCCTCACTTAGTCCCGATTCCCTCGCATGTCCGTCGAGAAGCTAAAAAAACTGCGGACAAGTTTTCCAACGCTGGAACAAAATCAAAGATAGTGTGATATAGATTGCAGCTCCACTCAAAGACATGTGCACCCTTTGTTCCTGGAATGCATGACTATGGCATTGGAGGAAGACACCTCCCCTGATGGGGTGTTACGATGATCTTCAAGGAAAAGCGTGTGAAGGAAGTGTGCCCTGCCACATGTCAAATCAAGATCCTAGGCGAGTGTGTGGAGGGTGCTTCCAACATTTGTCAAGGACATTCCATGGTTCCAATTCAGATTCTGGTGCATGTGATGAAGGAAGATGCAATGGCTAGTAGTATTTCTGATGAGAAGGGAAGTCACTCCAAAATCAAACCAACAATTATGGCGATTTATTTGCATTCACAGATAGCCTTGTCTGACATGATGTCCTTGAAATCTGGTGAGCCTATTCATTCTATAGACCTAGTATTGAAGTTCATTATTAGTAGAAGCTACTGAAAGTTGAGGGTGAATCCATCGACCATCCCTCCCTGTTTTGTTATCTTCTTTCATGGCCTGATGCTAAGAATCAGGGATAGGGGACACACTCGTAGAGGTAGATTTACTTAGCATCTGATGGGTGAGCAATAGGGTTGTTTGATGCAACCTGCCAATGAAAGGGAGAGGGAAGAGGGCATGTTGTTGACCCAAATTGAAGCCCCAAGTAGCAATTGGCATGCTCTAGAAGAGGTTCTGGACTGAGGTTTATGAGTGGAATGGTTCAATGACGGTGGGTTGTTCTCGCTCCCTTCTCTGAAGAGCCTATTCTAGTTTGAGGAGCCTACGGTGCCTACAATCCTGAAGGAAGGGGATCCTCCCTCTCCACCCTCGCAAATTCAATAGGAGGACAGTTGTCATGATGGAGAGACCAGGAAGTTCGGCTTGAAGGAGGACCATCTGAAACTTCTCTTTGAAGTTAGAAGTGAGGTAACAGATTTGAAATTTAAAGCGGAGCAGCTGGACCAAAACATCACCATGTTGTTGGCCCTCTACTCAAACCAAGCGCTGTATCAGTAGACACCAGACTTGTCTTCCTGGACACTCCCACTCCTTTATTGCCATGTTGCATGGTCAATCCACTTAGAGGATAGGTTTTTTAACTCACCAAAGTAGATGGTAATTACATGCTAGATGGTTTTTTATAGCAACCTAAAAGTATTAGCTTCAATCCTAGTTCTTTTTTTACTTCTTTGCTTTTATGTACGTTTGGACTTATTGTAGAATAATTATAGTTTCATGGCCTCCCCGTGGATGGTCTATTTTTTTATTATCTATGCCTAGGCTTGGGTTGGTTTCCTTCTCTGGTGACCCAAGCTCAAGAAGACGATATGTATATCTTTACTATTCCTTAGAAGGTAATACAATGTTCTTACTTACAAAACAAAATAAAATAACAACATTGGCGCTTTGTTGGAGTAGGTCATTTTGGGAATCGCGCAGAAGAAATCCGTGTGACAAGTCGACTAAGGATCAGAGTGCACAAAGGAAAGGAAGATGATTAACATGTTTTCAAGAATCAACGCACGTAGAAGATGGAAATTGGTTAGAAGTAGTTAGACCTTTTGGTCCATTTTGTAATGGGCTAATCCCTAGTATCAAAGTATAAATATGTAATGGGTTTTTAAGGTAGAGGAGGTTGGCAAGTAAGAAAGAGAGGTATGTTGATAGGGAGATCGAGCTAAGTGTGCAGTGCATGCACGAACAACTAGGGAATTTTGGGTAGGACAGAATAATCTTATGTGAGGACAATGCACACTTGTTGTAAGGACTGAATATGAATGAATATTATAAGAAGCCAACCATTGTGGATGTAGCTCAGTTGGGGTGAATCACCTTATATTCCTGTGTTGTGATATGTTTACTGCCATGATGTGTTGGTTTACTCTGTTTATTGAGCACATGTAATAGATGCTTACGGGTTAATATGAATATGTATTTGATGGTTCCACACACATGTTGAAGGATTAAGTAATATGAATTTGTCATACATTATTATGTTGTTATGATTTCACACACATGGTATATTGCATGTTGAATGAATGTTAAGTCAAAATGAATGTTAGAACAGTCTCCATTCCCTTCATGATTGCAGAACCTTGGTTCTTGTAGTCCCCATAGGTAACTTGGGTGAGAATTCACTTGCTTGCGGGGGATGTCGAAATGGCCAGTATCTTTAGGGTTTTGTTGGTGATTTAATATTGAACTTCAGATCTGCCCATTGCATGCCAACAAATGGTTTTGTTTCCAGGACCGGGATTTACGACCGAGGGGGATGTGGAGATCTACTAAGGAGGAGATTGGACAATGGTTGGATACGAAGGAGATTGAGTTTGTTGTAGATTAGAACAAGAATCCGTGGATAAATGCAGAGAAATGGCTACAAAAGTATGTGTTTACAGATTTGCATGAAATTTTCTTTGTTGATTTCTTGAATATTTTAGTGGAGTGGATCTAGAGATTAGTTGAACATATCGGAAGATTTCACACCGTTGTTTCGAGAAATTGGACTCCTGAGTTAATTTGGCAAGTCAATGCTATAAACAATTGGGTATCACGCACAATTGATTTCTGGTTGGATAATATACTGGGAGGTTATGTTACTAAATTTTTCATAGATTGTACCCAGTCGTATAATGTTGCTGAAAAGGAATTCTTTAGGAGACCGTGCAAAAGATACTTGAAGTCACTATCTACTTGGATTAAGATGTTATTGTGTGATAAGGGAGTTATGACGATGGAATCTGATTGCCCTAGTAGCTAAGTGTCTTCGCGCACATAGGGGGAATGGGGGATGACTAGGGGATGGTATAAGTGTAAAGAAGGATGAAGAGAAGGAATGAAGAATGTATGGGTTGAGGATGTTGAGAGAAGAAGAGTGTGCGACGAATGAATAGAATGGAGTATTGCTCAGTGGTAAGAGATTTAGATTGAATAAGAAGAGGACTATGGCTGAGAGAGAGGGGAAACATAATGAGATCGAGGAAAGAGACACATGTGTAATAATCCAGATCGAAAGAATTTTGCATATAGAAGAAAAGATATGTTAGCTCAGTCTAGTAGAGGAAGAACCCACTCAAATCAGACTTTGCATCGAACCCACGACCCTATGTGCGTCGCCAAGAACTGAGGTAAGATCAAAAGCTTTGTCAATTATAGTTAGTGAAGGAAGTAAAGATAGTAGTAAAAGTAGTCAGAGTAGTGGAAGTAGTACGCCTAGTTAGAATCAATTAGTTTTATCAAGAAAGAATATCGCACATAACTTGATGGCAGGGGTAGATCCTACTTTAAGAATGCTTGTCTTCCATGAAGTGGGGACAAAGGATCTAGAACAACATTTGTTGATTTGTGAGACAATATGGATGATGATAAAGAATGTCCAATATGATGATGTGAAGATTGCACAATTAGCAATGAAATTCTGAGATCACGCATTATTATGGTACATGAAATATCATACTACGACACCTGCAGGACATATTAGAACATTAATAGATGTGAGACAAACTCTACTGAAAGAGTTTGAGAAACCTAAGTCCAAGTCACAATGCATTACAGAGCTGAAGGATACCAAGCAGATAATGAATGAATTAGTGTGGGACTATGATCAAAGATTCAAGCTACTGAAGGATCGATTGGCATTCCAAATTCCATATGAACAACATAGGGAGTGGTTTATTGCAAGATTGTTTCCACATATACGTTTCCCTTTGATGCAACATAAGATTGTGTTGTAGTTGGAAGTCCTAGAAATTGTTATGAAATTGGAAGCATCCCCTGTAGGAGAAAATGACACAGGGATGGCTCAAGTTTAGTCGTAGTTAGCAGCGCTAATTATTCAATTGCAGGAACGTGCGAAAGGAAAAGAAAAATGCGAGGATGTTTGGTGTGTCACATGTAGAATAGAAAGTCATCATAAGAATGAATGCCCAACTTTTCAACAATATTTGAATATGGGAGCACCAAATCAATTAGGGGTATGGTGTGAGATTTGCAAGACGATGGGTCACCATCTTAATGCTTGTCCGTTGATGCAGAAGTGTCAGAGTACTGCAAGAAACCTGTTTTGTAAATTTTGCAAGTCTGTCGAACATGAAGAGAAGGATTTTCATGCATTTTATTTGATGAGAGAGTGCACTGCAAATGCCTACAAAGTCCAGGGAGAAGAATCTAAAGGAGGAGCTCCGCAGTATAATACTCCAAGAGGTTATAATCAAGGAGGAAGAGGAGGGTTGAAAGGCCGCATAAGAGGAAGATTTAACAGAGGAAGAGGACCAATTATATGTTATAACTATAATCATCCTGGACATTTGGTAGGAGACTGTTTGAATCCCTGCACGACATGTACATATTGCATACATCTAGACCATGAAATGAAGGATTACCCACAATTGATCGCAAAGTGGCAAGAAAAGAGGAACCCAAATGTACATATGATAGCAGGAGAGGCACATGATGAACAACCCAAGATAGCAACAATTACGTGTGGAGGAACGAGAACTAGAGCTGATTTGACAGATCAAGAAGATAGGATCCACCAGTGGGTCAGGAAAGCAACAGAGCCTCAACAGTTGTTTGACCCTGGAAAGGAGAAAGAGATGTATACGCAAGCAAGGAAGGAAGTGATAGGAGCATAATGGATAACATGGACTTCGACCACGTCACATTTGTGTGACATGCCACTAGTGTATGATATGCCACCAGTTTACAACCATTTAGAAAGGACAATTGACAAGGTAAGCACTTTGAATAGTTTTCTAAAAATTTGTTAAGAGCTAATGAAATATGAGTTTGCTTTAAGTATGTTGCATGGAATGATTGACCATTGTGCCCAAGAGAAAGAGATACTTGTCACACACCGAGCATTTAACTAGGTGCACCACAAGAAGAGAATGAACAGGGAGTTTCGACTCAATGCGCAGATAGGAAACTATGGCATGGACAATATTATTTTGGATCTAGGTTCCGATGTGAATGTTATCCCGAAGCAGACCTGGGAAATGATGGGTAATCCAAAGTTGATCTAGTTGCCCATTCATTTGAGGTTAGAAAATTAGCATAAGATTTTCCCAATTGGAAGGATGATAGGGTTAAGCGTTAGTATTGATGGAGTCCACAACTTGGTTGTTTTGAAGTAATCGAGATAGTATATGGTAGCATCCCTTACTCAACACTACTTGGAATGGACTGGGCCTTTGGCAACCAGAATATCATTGAACTAAAGAAATGACATATGATATTCGAAGTAGAAGACTTAAAGGTTACTGCGTCGTTGGATCCTACTAAAGGAAGACGATATGTAGAACCAGTAAAGGGAAAAGACCTCGACAACCAATATAATATGACTGCGCGAATGAACTATTATGTGAATCCTATAGTTGATGGTGTACTTAGTTGGAGAAGTAATAGTTAATGCATGTCCGATTCAGAAGAAGCTTTGGAGAATTGGCAACAGAGATTGCATGAAGTGTCTACAAGGAAATGTGCTCAGATTACCCATGCGTTGCGATGGATTGGAACTGAGGTATGTGATCCTCCAAGGTATGACAAACCAACCAATGTAGCTTCTTTTATAAGAGAGTTTGAATTGCAAATATCATATCAATAGAGATTACTGACTTTAGATGTTGTGCTAAAAGTGACCTCGACAAGATGGTGGGTTGCGCATAAGGATGGAATAAGGGATTGGTAGTAGCGCAGAAGACTATTACAGGTCAGGTTCAAGACAAAGAATGAAGATACTGTGCAGAAGTATATAGGATTGAGTTGTCTGATGGAGCATGTTACATAGTGCATTGTGACATGGAATGAAGTACCCAAGCAAGAATGGACAAACTTGTTTGTACACACCTTGGACACAATCCCAAAGAATTAGTACTTGGAACTGGAATTGCATAGAGAAACTATAGGTTGGGAAGAATTGACTCGAAATTTTAAGATAACTTTTAGTTTTGAAGATGATGCTCATTTGATTGACTCAACTCAATCAATTTGCAGGTTATCAAGAACAATATTTTTTCATCAGAAGACTCGATAGAAATAGTACCTGTATGTAGCGTGCATAGATCTACTACGACAATTGAAGAAGTTTTGCACTGTTATAATTTTGATGAAGAAGATCAAGAGGAGGAAAAAGATCCCAAAAATGTACAAATACCAAAAACTGAAGGAGAGTGCATAGTAGAAGGACCACAACTTGAATCTGTTGTGTATGCAAAACCATTGAGAACACATAAAATAAATATTGGTACATAATATAATCCCACATTTGCAAACATAGGAGACTATTGGAATGATGAAATTGTTGAGAAGATAGTTGATTTACTACGCGAGTATCAAGAACTGTTTTCGACTACTTTTTCAAAGATGAAAGGGATTGTTGGGGAGTTAGGAGAGATGAAGATCCACTTGAAGCCAAATGTTAAGCCAATAAAGCAGAGGCCATACAGAATGAACCTGGTGTATAAGCAAAAGGTGAAAGCAGAGATAGACAAGATGTTGGAAGCTGAAATTATTGAACATGTCCTAGAATCAGAGTGGATTAGTCCAATGGTGGTACAGAATAAAAAGACAAGAGGAATCATAATTTATGTAGATCTGAGGAAATTAAATGATATATATTTACATGATCCATTTCCCACACCATTTATAGATGAAGTGTTAGAGAATGTAGGAGGACATGAAGCTTATTCATTCATTGATGGATTTTTAGGGTATCATTAGATCAAGATTGCACAGGAAGATAGATATAAGACTACATTTGTGACATAATGGGGATGTTAACAGTACACAATGATGTCTTTTGGATTGAAGAATGGACCAACCATATTCTCTCGAGTTGTTGTAGCAACATTTAAAGAATTCATCCATAAGTTCTTAGAAGTATACTTAGATGATTGGATGATGTTTAGCTTGTTGAAAGATCGTATTGAGATTTTGCGCTTGATGTTGGATAGGTGTAGGCAGTTTCAAATATCTTTGAATTTGAAGAAGTGCATTTTGTGTGCGTTGTTTGGTATCTTACTGGGCCATGTAGTGTGTAAGCAAGGACTGTTGGTGGATCCTACGAAGATTTATGTAATTGTTGATTTACCACCGTCGAATTCAGTGTGACAGTTACGAGCAATGTTGGGGCATTCAAGATACTACAAGAAGTTCTTTAGAGGATATGCGCAGATCATAGCCTCAATGGAAAAATTGCTAAAGAAGGAGAATAAGTTTATATGGAATGAGGAATGTCAAGAAGGTTTAGATACTTTGAAGCAAAAATTGGTCACCGCACATCGATTTTGATATTTCTAGATTGGAAGAAGGAGTTTCATGTTCAAGTGGATGCATTATTTGTAGCTTTAAGCCCAGTGTTAGCTCAGCCTAGAGAAGGAGATATAGATCATCCAATTGTATTTACAAGCAATAAGCTGGCAATTGCAAAACATAGCTATACTACTACAGAACGTGAAGGATTAGCAATGGTGTACGCATTGCATAAGTTTAGATGTTACTTGTTGGGTTTAAACTTTAAAATGTACACAAACCATTCTGCACTAAGATATTTTGTCAATAAGCCAGTGTTGGGGGGGGGGGGGG
>ML786472.1:292824-313638 GCA_009831015.1 Picea engelmannii | reverse complement strand
GGTAATTGTGAAACCAGGGAAATTTAAGTCACGACCTGAGAACTTATCATGCATAATATCAGGGGAAGATGCGAGAAACTTGGATGAGAGTTTACCAGATGCACACTTATTTACAATACAAATGATTGAGGACTATTTTGTAGACATAGTTCGGTTCTTGAGTACATGAGTAACCCCACCTGAGTTTACAGTTGCGCAAAAGAAGAAGTTAGTAGTGAAGGCATCGAACTATCAACTTACAACATGAAATTTGTATAAGTTAGGTGCATATGGTATTCTGCGACGATGTGTATTAGAACATGAAAGATATGTGATATTGTCAGAGGCACATGGAGGAGTTGCAGGAGGTCACTACACAAGAAAAGCAACAACTTAGAAGATTTTGCGCACAGGATTGTGGTGGCCTACTCTTCTTAAGGATGCTAAGGAGTTTTGTAAGACTTGTGATGTCTATCAGAGACTTGGGAAGCCTTTCAGGAGAGACGAGATGTCGTTAATACCACATGTGACATTATAGACTTTTGATAAATGGGTCGTTGATTTTGTTGGACCAATTAATCCACCAACAAAGAGGTCAGTAGGCAGATACATCATTACTGCAATAGATTACTTGATAAGATGGGATGAAGCAGAACCAATGATCCAGATTTTTTGAGAACAAAATGAAGGCGAAAATATAATAAGTAAATACACATATATATTGCCATAAACATAGAGATATTGTAAATCACAATTTTTATCAATGAAAGAAATGTACAAAAAGTGTAAAAATACAAAGTGAATGAACTCGCTAGAATGGTGGCAGCTTATATATGAGAAGAGATGTGATGGCTACGCTCATTCTCAAGAAGATGATGTTTACAATGAGGTTCTAGATTCCTTTTTAACAATGAGGCATACAATCTCTATTTGGGGTGCACGATAACTTGTTGGAAAGGTCTAGACAAGGACAACACATTTTGTTCAGCCTAGCAATTGCCTCCAGATATATGCTGGTGTTGTCGAGTCCAAAAAATGTTGTTTAGGGCCTAAAAACGACCTTGGAAGTTCAAAACCCAAAAAAATGTAGACAAACTACCAAGGTGGAAACCCATGTTTTGAGCCAGTGGCATAAGTGGGTGGCCACCGATATCCGTCTGGATCAACTGGTCAGGGATTGCATCATGAAGAAAACTACACGGTTTTTGTTTGAAAATGTAGTGACAAGGTTTGGATGCCTTAAAATACTTATGAGCAATCAAGGAACTCATTTTATGAATAAGGAAATTGCATGTTTAACATAGGAGTTTCATATCCATCATTAGAAGAGTACATAGTATCATCCTCAGGAAAATGAAACAGTAGAAGCATTCAATAAGATTCTGGAGCATGCACTAACGAAGGTGTGTAATGTAAGCTAAGATGATTCAGACTTGAGGATTCCAACATTGTTATGGGCGTATAGGACTACAAGTATGAAGTTGATAGGACAAACCCCATTCAGACTAGTGTATGGCCAAGAAGTGGATATGCCTATGGAATTCATAATACCAAGCCTCCACATTGTTGTGCTGATAGAGCTTACAGATTCTGATGTAGTTGAAAAGAGACTGTTAGAGCTAGTAGATCTAGAAGAGGACCATCTTGTCATAGGTTTCCATCAACAAGTTCGGAAAGCACGTGAGAAAGCATGGCATGACAGACACGTTAAACAGAAGAAGTTTTAGGCAGGAGAGTTAGTTTTTCTCTACGACAACAAGTTTTGGCAACACCTTGGAAAGTTTTAGATGCATTGGTTAGGTCCATATGTGATCGGATTTGTGACAGATGCAGGTGTTGTTCGATTGGAGAAATTGAATGGATAAGTTGTGGAAGGACTGGTTAACGACAATTGACTGAAACTATATAGGGATAGCCGTACTTCCGCACACTAGTATGAGCGCACAATATGTGTACCATAATACTTGTTTTATACTATATTACATAAAGAAAAAGAAAATAAGAAAAACAATAAAAGAAGTTGAAGGTTGAAGTTATGCATAAGGTTAAACGAGTAAGGAAATAAATCCATAAAATGTCACAGAGATATATAAAGAGGAAGGAATTGTGTGTAGGAATGACGATTGAAGTGAGACAAAGATATGCGCAGAGGGTGGTAAATGCATTAAAAAGCATACAAAACAGGACAAGCATTAAAGAGCGATCATAATGACAAAGTAGTGGAGACCCGTAGTCATAAATGGAAAGCGACGACGAGACCATGATAGACTAGAAAGATCTAGACCATGATCCACCGAATAATATGAATTTATTGCAGAGTGTGGAAAGAATTGAATGAGAGTGCAAGTTGGATCAGACTACAAGTTTAGGGCATGAAAAGGGAAGTTATTGTCATTTGAGAGTAGTGAGAGTAGAGAGCCAAGAAAACACACATTGAGCCGAGGGAGTTAGTTTTCGAGGGAACTGTGTTGTAGAGAGATATGGCGCCACCCAAGGTAGCAACGACATGAACATCAAGAATGAAGAAACAACGCACTAAGCCACCTGTAGCACCTATACAGTAAGAAACCCTAGGAACCCTGGGAGCATCCTAGTCAAAGATGAGTTCGACCAACTTTCTGAAGGATTATCTACCATCGATAAAGCTGACAGGGAAGCCAATCAAGTTACAAAAGGAAGTAAAGTATGAGATTGTGGAGCAAAAAATTCCACTAGGAGTATTTGTTGAAGAAGATATGTTAGGCACAATGGAAAATCTGAAGTTTGTAGATCACAACCTATCAAATGAGAAGAATTTATTGGAGTTAACACCAAAGAAATATATGAAGACGATCATTTTCCCAGAGATATATTTTATCTTGGTTGAGCCATAGACTTGGGCAACAAGGTTGGAGAAATCATAGATTTTGAACTTAGAGATCTCACACTTTGGTAGGAGCGCCAAGATCAACACCTGTGTTAAGATGTTGTTAATTTGTGTCCATGGAGGATACTTATGGTTGGACAGAGTCATGTCCATAGATACATAGTTGATTGCGTAAATAATAGGGTTGCCAATGGCAGGGGAGGACCCATCACCACTTTTTACAGATAAGTCGAATGAGAAAGCTTTGTCGGAGAGGATGAAAGAGAAGTTTGATACGTATAGAGGAGCGTGCATAGTTGATGTAGCGTATGTCAATGGTGAGTGCATCAGGTTTACGACCCAAGTGTTGGCTTGAAAATTCCCGAGGAAGTGTCGCAATGATCAAGTGTCGATAGGTGTGATAGTAACAACAGAGAAGTGCGTAGAAGGTGTACAAATGAATTGGGTGACTTTCCTGTTAAATCAGTTTTTGATAGATTGCAAAGAGGCACATGATAAGGGATCATAATTCCACTACACATGGTTGTTAATATTGAAAGGATTAGTGGCTTGGAGGGAGCCGAAAGACACACAATTTCTATCAGTTGTGAACAGATCTTGTCTGACAATGAGATACACTAACTTGTGGCACACTGTGCACAAGGAGAGACAACTAGATATCAACATCACTTTTTACATGTATAAGGAGGTAATTCGACAATGCATTCAAGATACACCACACATATTACCACAAGTGGTAGAAGCGTACAAGGAAGTTGTGTGTTTTAAGGCAAGCCGCCATCATATGTACATTCAAGCGAAGAAGGACCCAACTCAGGAATGGCTGACCATGAGATATAGGGTGACTGAAGAAGAAATGGGACATATTATGGAAGATTGGGATGTCGAGTGGAATATACCAACGATAGAAACAGAGCAGCCAGAGACACAACACCCAAAAGTAGAAGAAGTAGGAGATCATGAGGAAGAAGAAGGACAGGGAAACCCAGGAAAAGGTGCAGGTGACACACAAAAGACTATACCATGTCCGAGAGAGAAGAGGAAAGACATAGACAAGGGGAAAACAGTCCAACAATGCAAGGAGAGGAAAGTTGTGAGGGAAAGGGCCATTCAATACTAACAGATGATGACTTAAACAAGATCGTAGATCAAGTCAAGGAGGTTACGGAGGAGGATTTTGAGCAAGCGACACATAAGCAAGAAGAAAGGCACCTAGACATGCAAGAACAGATAGTCGCACTGTGACAGATTTTGGAGACAACTAGGATAATGATAGTTAGAATAGGAGAACAAGAGAAGACGAAGAGTACAACGAAGACCACATAGGCGCAATTGATGACATCTCACCCATCTGCAACATCAAGAGAGCTTTGGGTGATGAAGATAGTGACAAGAGCTTTAGAGTTCCCTACGACAGAGTTACAGGAGCATGCAAAGGCACTTAGTCATATTGAATTGGTGTTATCTTAGTTACCCATAGAAGTATTACATGGTTTATAGATGAGAACCACATAGGATATTCAATTGCACACAGTGTCAATGTTGATGGAGTTGACTAAGGTAGTTGCAGAAAACGATGCGCTACAGGAAAAATATGATAAACTTAGGATGGAGAGGGAGGAGGCCACATAGAGGACATAAAGATTGAAGTAGGCGGTTCAGGGGGTCTATAGTAATATTCCATAAGTGCCTATGGAGGTAGACTCCCCTTTAGAAGAACATGTCACAAATATTAATGAAGCCATTCATGGATTTCACATGAAGATTATTGATTTAGAAGCACGATAGATATCAAACACTCCACCGGAGGAAAGAGAGCAAAGGAGGAAGATGACGACAACAACAATAGAGAACATTAGAAGTTTGGAAGCAGAGTGTTCCAAGATATACAAAGAAAGAACAAAAGTATGGAATCATCAGACAGAAGACGCAAAGCTGCAGGAAATTGGGCAGAAGCTACAGGTTGCACAGGACAAGGCGCATAAGTTTAAGGAAGTGATGAGCACCTTACCACCAATAGAAAATATGACAACAATAGCAGAAAATAATAAAAAAATTATACTCAGAGGTGAGCTAGATGAGGGTAGAGCAACAAGCTCGCACACAAAAGATCGAGATACAACATGAAGAAGTATACAAGGTGATAGTAGAATTAGCAGTTGTGCAGGGCATGGTCAAGTAGGCGGTACAAGAAAGTGCAGAAAAATTGAAGACCCATATTATTGCAGAGACAACCAAGGGAATTGCACAACAAGAAATACAAGCAAGGCAAAAGATCACAACTACAAGGGAAACATTTTAGAAGTTTATGGAGACCTGGAAGAAAGCCTGAAGTGGCTCAGAACGAGCCACAAGTGAGTGTTGGGGGCCTTTTGGAGCAGGTCATTTTGGGAAAAGTTTTGGGAATCGCGCAAGAGAAAACCACGTGACAAGTTTGCTAAGGAGCAGCGCGGGCAGATGAAAGGAAGACAATTAGCACATTTTCAGGGGTCAACACGTGCAAAAGACAAAAATTAGTTAGAAGCAGTTAGACCTTTTGGTCCATTTTGTAACGAGATAATTCGTAGTATCAATGTATAAATATGTAATGGGGTTTTAGGGTAGAGGAGGATGGCAAGTAAGAAAGAGAGATACGATGATAGGGATATCGAGCTAAGTGTGCACTATATGTGCGAACAGATAGAGAATTTTGGGTAGGATTGAGGAATCTTATGTGAGTGCAGTGCACACTTTTTGTAAGGATTGAATATGAATGAATATTATAAGAATCCATTTGTTGTGGACGTAGCCCAGTTGGGGTGAACCATGTTAAATTCCTGTGTTTTGATGTGTTTGTTTCCATGATGTGTTGGTTCACTTTGTTTATTGCGCACATGTAATAGATGCTTATAGGTTAATATGAATATGTATTTGATGGTTATGCGCACATGTTGAATGATTAAGTAAGATGAATCTGTCATACATCATTATGTTGTTATGATTTCACACACAGGGTATATTACATGTTGAATGAATGTTAAGTCAAAATGAATGTTAGAATGATCTCCATTCCCTTCATGACCCCGGAAGCTTGGTTCCTACAGTCCCCATAGGTACCTCAGGTGAGACTTCACTTGCTTGCGAGTGATGCCGAAAGGGACAATATCTTTAGGCTTTTTTTGGTGATTTAATGTTGAACGTCGGGTCTGCCCATTGCACGCCAACATGCTTTAAATAAAATAAACATATCGATGCTTTATATGTAATAAAAGCACCAGTGCTTCAAAACAAAGAATGATGCCAACATCTCACCTCGAATATTTGAAATTTCAATACCTTTATGTGTACAGGGTAATGCATGCACCAACACATATGAATTATACAAGCACCGGGATATACATAAAATAAAAGCACATCAGTGTTGCATACAACAAAATGGGAATCCAGGGCGTAACAAATATAAACACACTAGTGTGTTTTCATTTTATGTATGCATAAGGTCATTTTATGTAATGGCGCAACAACACTTTTTCATTTTATGTATGCACTGTGGCATTTTATGTAATGGTGCACCAATGCCTTTTCATTTTATGTGCACATTGGGGCATTTATGTAATGGCACACTGATGTGTTTTTGGTTTTATGTATGTATCGAGGAATTTTATGTAAGGTTGCTCCGATGCATTTTATTTTTAGGTACACACTAGGATGTTTTATGTAAGGGCACACCAATGTGTTTTAACAATAAAAACACTGGAAAAAAAAACATCTGCTACAACCTCCATTCACCCAAATGATCATTGGGCTTTAAAAAGTTCCATCTTGATAATTAACAGTCATATTATCTTCACCTTTATATACCCCCTATCCCAACACTCTTTTCATACTTATTTCTTCAACAATCCCCGATGATGGGTGGAGTGTCCACTTGAAACATTTGACGTTTCAAAAACTCCATACATATTTTATTTCCAGAATTACAAACAATATTACGAGGAACTGTGAAAATATGCATACTTTAATTCTAAACCTCTATGGAGAGGATTGTCTCAAAGAGACTCCGACGTTTGAGAAGCTCCGAACTAAAATGATGAAAATTGTTGTTGATCTTACCTTCCTTAAACATTGCCGATATTCTCAACTCCTTCTTTCACTCAAATCCACTAGCACCACCACCGACATGATCTTAATCACATGTTTACTAGGGCTATCACCACAATTCCCATAATGATCATATTATCTTCACCTTTATATAACCCCTACCCCAACACTCTTTTCATACTTATTGCTTCAATGGTCCCTGATGATGGATAAAGTGTCCACTCGAAATGTTGAAAATTTAAAAAACTCCATACACAATTTATTTCCAGAATTACAAACAACATTATGGGGAACTGTGAAAATTTGCATTACTTTAATTCTAAACCTCTATGGAGAGGATTGTCTCAAAGAGACTCGGATGTTTGAGAAGCTCCGAACTAAAATGATGAAAAGAGTAGTTGATCTTACCTTCCTTAAATGTTGTCGCAATTCTAAGCTCCTTCCTTATTTCACTCGAATCCACCAGCACCAGCACCGACATGATCTTAATCACATTTTTACTAGGTCTAGCACTACGATTCCCCTAATGGTCATATTATCTTTACCTTTAAATACCCCCTACCCCATCACTCTTTTCATACTTATTTCTTCAACGGTCCCTGATGATGGGTGGAGTGTCCACTCGAAACGTTGGACGTTTCAAAAACTCCATACACAGTTTATTTCTAGAGTTACAAACAACATTATGAGGAACTGTGAAAATCTGCATACTTTGATTCTAAACCTCTATGGAGAGGATTGTATGAAAGAGACCCGAACGTTCGAGAACCTATGAACCAAAATGGTGAAAAGACTTGTTGATCTTGCCTTTCTTAAACATTGTCGATATTCTCAGCTCTTTCCTTCTTTCACTCGAATCCACCAGCACCGCCACCGACCTGATCTTAGATGCATTTTACCAGGACCAGCACCGTGATTCCCCTAACGGTCATATTATCTTCACCTTTATATACCCCCTACCCCAACACTCTTTTCATACTTATTGCTTCAACAGTCCCTGATGATGGGTGGAGTGTCCACTCAAAATGTTGGATGTTTCAAAAACTCCATACACACTTTATTTCCATAATTACAAAAAAACATTATGAGCAATTGTGAAAATATGCATACTTTAATTTATGAATTAGTCGAGGGAAAATTGGTTGAGATGAAGAGAATAATGTTGCATACTTAAATTTCTCCTTTATGTATTTATATACAATCCACAATGACCCCTTTTTAATTATGCCTTTTCAAAAAATATTGTCCATTCCAATATCTTACTTAGTGATTGTCTCTTGCGTAGTCTCCCCTCTAACTTTTGGAAAAACAATGGAGTAGGGTTTTATTTAACTCATGTGTGCAAAACAAAAATATCACTCTTTTTTGTATTTCATTTTTCGACAAATTGATGAAAAACATATTGTCTATTAAAATGAAAGGCACACAATGTGTCCATTGGTATTAAGCACACTAATTCACTATAATGATTGAAATGCATTGTAGTTACATATTTCCAGCGGGAATGGAAGTGTAAACCCTCTCAAATAATACTTTGTGGAAGTTTTAGTGTAGCTTTCTTTCCAATTTGCTATAAATTAAAGCACACCAATGCGTCTCGTATGGACAACCACACATATGTACCTAATTTATATAGGTGCATCGACCACTTATAAAAATTTCCTTTGAAGTGTGTTTAAAGTTAGAATGTTACATACTTCCTGCACTTTCTTTCAAGAATGCTAACATGTATTGATTGTGTTTTTGACACAAATGTAGAGGGGGAGTAATAATATCAAATGGCCAGTTCTTTAGATTCCTTATTCCATAACCTTCCAAGTTCACCAAATTCTCCCTTGTCCTTTGAAGTAAGATTTGGTTTTGTTTATATTTTTTTAGTCTAATTGAATATTTTCTACCTTTACACATGAATTTGAATAATTGTGCATTGAGTTTATAGGATCCTGATTCGGGGTCAAGTTCAAATGGAGGATATTCCACTAGTCCAACCTATAAAAAATGTTACCATCTCTTATATGGGGCAAGATATCATGGGAATATGGTAGATGAAAATGGAGAGCCACTTTACTTGGCCAACTATAACATGCCATCTTCCAGCAGCCACCATGGGCTAGTGGTACTTTGTGATGAACTATATATGTTTTACGACACCTTAGTAGTATTTAGTTGTTCAAATTGTAAAGGGTTGAAGTTGAACCCTTGATATGTCGCAATGTACTTTATGTTAATGACCAACCACCCAAACTTGAAGGTTTGATACCTCCCACTGTTAAGAATCTAATAGGAGAGATGGAAAAGAGACATAGGAACACTTCCATATGCTCTTTTGTTGAAAAGTTGGAAGCCAAATCAACTTCATTTCATTTGAAATGACTAACCTACTTCCTTCTATCGAGACAAACAAGAGTTACAATGAGCCAAAGTACGATATTAATACTACCCAAAACATCTCTAGCAGGAGATGTAGAAAGTTATATGAGGTGAGAGCAACAATGTCCAAGTACGCACCAAGGTTGATTCAATCGTTGGAGGGCAGTGATGACTTCTCTCTTCCCATCCAACTAAAAAGTAAAAACCAATCATGTTATTATCACACTTTGTATGGCACCTAGTTGTCTTCCCTACCCATGCCCAATGTTGGGACTAAATTCTCCTTTTGTGGTAACAATTACATGATTGCCCAGTATAAAATAAATGTTGCAAATCTTGGGTTATTTTTCCTTTCACTATTGTTCATTCCTCCCAAGCATTCAATATCACCTATCCCATTTTGTGGTTGTCTTTATAGTTTGTCTAATTACTTGAATATTGTTAAATACAAACATAGCAGTTCCATGCATAGTATGTGCATGAATGGTTATGTTTCTGGAAATTTTGATAGAGAACGTACTATATTTCGATGGTTTTCCATGTACTCATGGCAACATTACAAGGTTCATAAATCACTATAGGTGCTCATTGTATAGTGCATTTTTTTTTTTGAGGAACACTAATGACAGACAAATCTTTATAAAAAGGAAGGTATCAATATTTGTTGTTTTGCGCGTAATACATAGTATGTCTCTTGTTGATAGGTTATTAATAAACTACAATGTTCGTATACCACCAACCACTCATAAAAGGTGGCTTGCATTGGGACTACCTTTATATGTCCCATTGGGGGATAAGAAAAAGATCATTAAATAATTGTATTTTTTTTTTCAATGGATTCTTGAAAATTTCTTTCTTAATTTGACATTTTTTTATAAAGTGGTTGGTTGCATGCATATTGGAAAGAAATTTCCATGCTTCAAATAAATGTTTGGTATAATGTGTGAACATACTAAATGCACTGTGTTTACTAATATCATTTATTTAATATTCAATATTTTTGCAATCAAGATTAGGATGATAAGCGACATGTCTATTATCTACTATCACACCCCACTGCAATGTCAACTCAAAAGAAGGCTACTATACAAGCATAGATCAAAGAGAAAGCATACCAAGCATGGTTGGATCAACCACTTATTCAATTCTTTTTATGTGTTTATTAACAAATTCATAACATCTACAGTGCCACGAGTTCTTCAAATGTTGCACCGGATTGTAACACCCTGTTTTCCACAAGTATGTAATTATGCTTAAGAATTCATGCATTGTAATTGATGAAGATTGTAATCGTCTTTTATGTTAATAAAAACACCAATAAGTTAACTAAGAGGGAAGCCTTGCATTACTGGACATGATACCACAAGTTGAAGCTGGTGAGGGGGAAACTGGGAAATTTATATGAAGAAAATAGGAAGATTTCCCATAAACCCAATCTACAACTGCACAACCTTGAATGACTTAATCTGTCTGAAGTACCCTCTTTGCCCTGACCAAAATAAACTCATTAATGGCATCTGATTGGGTAGTTGGAGCAATTATGACTACCTTTAGAAATTGTACTCTGAAGAGTGAAAGGTCGGTTACAACTGTCAACCAGAAATACACAAAATTGTCCCGTCAATTCGGGAGCTTGACCCTAGGGGTTTGCTTCTAACATAAGCAATTGGGGATCCCGAGGAACAAGGAGAATGTTCCAATAGAGGAAAAGGAATGAGGAGGAATATGGTGCATACATGAGAACACACACAAAAAGACAAAAATACACAAACATACACATAAATATGCATGAAAGACTCACAAAAAAATGGTATGGTGAAACGTGAATGAGCAACCTCAACTCATGCACACATACCTGAGCAACAAAGGAACTAGGAAGTTTTCCTAATGAAAATAGGAAGCTTCCCAATATATGAATGGTCACTCTGGAATACATAATACTTATATCCAAATTTGAGCAAAGAGGGTCACAAGTTGGTGCTTGCTGGAAATATATTGACATTGGTAAGGGGAGGGTGTTGAGGGACTTCATAGTAGAGAAGAGACTCCCTTGTGCAGAGGAAATCTAGCTAGGAAGGCGCTTGGTAAGCTCATGGAGGCCCTAAGCTCAATGGGAAGAGGGGATTTATGTTATTGCCAGTGTAGTGAAGGAGAGTAGCCTTCATGATCGATTCCTTGACCCGTTAACCAACTTGTGAGAGTCCCCTAGTGGTATCATGGCCTGGAACGAGGGTGGCTTGCTATAGAAAGGCAAAAGTGCAACATAGTCAACTGGCTAGTTGATATTGAAAATAGTTAACTATTTTCCCAGGTATCTGAATCTTTTTTTACTAATGAATAGGAAATTGCATTCTATTCTCAATGATAATTGTGGTACATTGAATGAATGATAAATCCGAGTTTTGATGGTGTAGTGTAATCTCTTTTAAAAGGTTAAGTGATTGCTTGTAATGACTATGTATGTAAGGTCAAAGAAGACTTGTAACCCTACGCTATTCCTATCCCTTGAATGGAAAGCTTGCAGGATACCAAAATATTCACTATGGGGGGCCTTGATGAAGTGTTGCCTATGTATCAAAGAACTAGGTTAAAATCCCGAGGAATTTGATATGAAACCCTTGCAGAAAGGTGTCAGGGAAGGCCATGGATTGTTAAGCCCTGGAATAACCTATAACCATGTTGAATCCTTGTTAGAACCCAAGAGAAAACTTGGGTCATTGATTCGGTGAGGAGAATTTATCTCGACCGTTTATTGGAGATCTGGGCTTCGAAGGAAGCCTATCGGGAGGAGGAACCTTAAGGAAAACCCAAAAATCTTGTCAAGGTGAACTTCCCGATGGGAAAGTTTCGAGACGAAAAGAGTCGTTGATCTATCAAAAGGGTAAGTCGACGAGATCTCGATCATAGATCTGTCAAGCATCGAGCTGATAAGCTTGTCAAAAAAGTGGAGTTCAAGAAATTCCATGGGAAGGAGTGGACAAAACTTCCTATTAGAGAAACCCGATGACAAGAACTTGAGAGTGGTGAGAACCATAGATCTGTTGGTGATGAGGCTGATGAGATATGTGCCATTGGATTTGGTGAGAATTCATCCGAAAGGAGGAACCCTAATGAAATAATGGTGTTGGGTAACTATGAGGCGATTACGAGTTTTGATATATCCCTGACCATCGAATATGGTGGTCCGAACACCATCAGATCCATCATAAGATTTGTGTTTGGGAAGAGTCATTCGAGAGATCACGAGGTCACAGAGAGTGGGTATTTCTCGATGGTGGAAGCCCGAGTGGGCAGAGAACGTTGATTTTCTTGCGTGTCGACCCAACGAGATCTAAGCCATAGATCTCATGGTGGACGCCATCTACCGAGTGTTTGGTGGAGAAAAAGTGAGGCTTTAACCATTACGTGGTTTTAAGGTGTTGAGGGAATTGAGACCATCGATTTTACTAGCCCGCCAACCATTGGGTTTGTTGGGGTAAGACTGTCAGAAAAGTTGGATTGGGGGATTGATTGCGGGTTGTATAACCTGTTTTTCCCTATGGGAAGGAATCTTGACTCACCGCTAGCCATTGATCTAGCACGAGTCAAGTGAATCCAATTCGTTCGATCTGGAAGTTTATTTCTTGGTATGTGTGGTTGTATATCGTCGAAGGAGCGTCAAGGAAGAGTGACGAGTCTAAGGACACATCAATGCCACGATAACACACACATCATTATGTACAATGGTACAAATGACATGGAGGAAGTCCATATGACTGCCACACGAGACTGATGTCAAGAAGGGTGTAGACTGAGACTAGAATCTCATTGAAAGGATAAATTTTGACATCCCACTAAACTAAGTAGGGTTTAGGGGGTCAGGTGTGTTATTGAGTGGTATTAGAGCAATGTTCAAACTCTAGGCTTGAATGGCTCACTAAGGCTGAATAAATTTTTACAAAAAATTATATGATGAAAGTCTATGTTTTAATTTTGAATAATTTAACTGTGTTAATGAGTGCTAACAACAATTTTGAACATAATTGACAACAAGAATGGAATCCTAGTCCAGGATTGGTAAAGTAGATTAACGCTTAACAAGGATAAGAGTTTTATGCATTTGATAATAGTGTTTTGTTGTTTTCAGCGTGTAGGACATATTGAAAAGGGAAATAAAAGTGAATGTTGCAACATTGTATGGAAGAAACCTCGCATTTTCGAGATGAGGAATCTAACGGTAGGACGGCCAGAGAAACCCCTGCAGATTTGGTAGCCATAGTAAGGAGTATGAAAGTAGACAATGAATGGCTCATGAGATCTAAGGCTGAATAGGCATAATAAAATGTAGTATTGCTACAAAGTCTGTTTGAGAATCAAGATCATTTGCAACAAGGTATAACAATTAGCAATGTAGGACTACGACATTTTGAGAAGTTACATAGCCCTTTGAATGTCCAGAAGCATTGATCAACTCATAATAATGTGGGAAGGAGTTCTTCCAGAAGAAGGCAGAAAGATGCTAAGAGAAGAAAAGTTAGTGGATATACTTCCATAGAGTCATTTAATGGAAAGATCACTATAGAGGAACTATTTAATAGTGACACTGGGTCAAGTGTTCCCAAGAAGAAAAATAATAGATGTTCACAGAGTTCTCTGATATTACAATTCAAGAAGGCAAAACCACCTACCTTTGATGGAGAAATCAAGAAAGGAGGAGAGGCCGAGGCTTGGTTGTTGGGGTTAAGGAAGTATTTTTTAGTGCATAATTACTTGGAATATGAAGGCAAAGATAGTTGTTTTCAATATGAATGGATGAGCTTCCGTATGGTGGGAAGACCTCAGGAAGGCATACCTATCAGAGAAGTATTATGATGGTAAAATTAAGGAGTTACATGAAGATAAGTTGGGACAACTTACGATGTATGCGTATGCCAAGAGGTTCTTGGAGTTGTTGAGGTATGTTCCCTACCTTAAGGATGAGAAAGTAAGGATACAATGCTTCCTCAGTGGATTACCATAGTCCTATCAAGATAGAATTGAGTTTGACGAGCCTAAGACCTTAGAAGATACACTTAGAAAGGCAAAGTGTTGCTATGACCAATCCAAGCATATGCAGGAGCCTCTTAAGGATTGTAAGAGAAAATATAAATTCAGATTTTAGAGGAAGGGATTCAAACCGTCCCAATATAAGAATTCGAGAAGAGGTGCTCAGTTTGGTCATCCAAGTAGAAGTATGCTCTACCAAAATTTTCCATCTCAGAGTGGGAATAGGCCAACAAAGAGTATGGGAGAAAGTTGAGGAGCAAAATAAAGGACCTCTACAATGTTGGGGTTGTGGAGAGACACATTTGTTAAGTGATTTCCATCGCAAACAACATGAAAGTAAAATAGTTTACCATGTTCAAGAAACTACTACGATCAATGATGTGGCGAAGAGTGTGTTGAGAATTTTTGCAGCTATTGAGAATTGGTAAGCAAACCACCAAGCTTCTGTGGTGGAGTTGGAAGCTGTAATTTCCAAACAACCCATTTCTATTTTGATTGACCCTAGTTCTAACCTTAGCTATGTTTCACCCCAAGTTGTTGAAGCACGTTCTTTGTAGAGGAAAAAGCATGTGAAATTGTGGTTGGTCAAGTTAGCCACAAGGACTAAGAAAAAGGTAACATAAGTAATAGAGGCATGTCTATTTGAAATGAATGGACTGCAGACACAATGAGCCTTAAACATCCTACCCTTAGGGTCATATGATGTGTGTATAGACATGGAATGGTAAGCTCTCCATAGAGCAATATTGAAATGCTATGAAAATACCTTGGAATGTGAAGATAGTGAAGGCAACACGAGGGTGTTGCAAGGTATTCAAAATCCTGTATCAACGAGGTAGATATCAACATTGCAACTCAATAAGTTTAGCTGAAAAGGGTGTCTCTTGTATGCAATACAAGTACTAAATGCAACCGATAGTAACGAGCTGAAAATTGAGGATCACCAAGTGTTGTGGGAATTTAAAGATGTGTTCCCAAAGGAGGTACTTGAACTTCATCCTAAGCGAGATCTTGATTTTTCAATAGATCTTGTACCATGACCAATACCAACATCAAAAGTACCCTACACAATGAGTGCACCAGAGTTGGTGGAGTTAAAGGTGCAGTTGAAAGAAATTATGGATAAAGGGTATATAGGGCCGAGTGTATCCTCATGGGGAGCACAAGTGTTGTTTGTGAAGAAAAAGGATGGTACCTTGTGGTTGTGTATTGACTATCGACAGTTGAAAAATATGACCATCAAGAACAAGTACCCATTGCCCATGATTGATGATCTTTTTTATAAACTCAGAGGAGCTACAATATTTTCAAAAATTGATTTGAAATCAATATATAATCAAGTCAAGATTAAGGACAAAGACATCCACAATACAACTTTTAGAACGCGATACATACACTATGATTTTGTGGTGGTGTCTTTTGGGCTTACCAACGCACCATCCACCTTTATGTGCTTGGTGAACACCATTCTCAACAAATATTTGGATAAGTTCATTCTTGTGTTCGTTGTATATACCTTGTGTATTCCAAGAGCAAGGAAGAACACGAGGAACATCTTAGGTTGGTGCTACACGAGCTAAAAAATCACCATCTATATTCCAAATATAGCAAGAGTGACTTATTTCAAAGGGAAATCCATTATTTAGGTCACACAATCTCAAAAGAGGGAGTGGTAGTAGATCATGAAAAGATCAAGGCAATCATGGATTGGCAAGCCCCACATAATGTAACCTAGGTAAAGTCATTCATGAGATTAGCTGGATATTATAGGAGGTTTATTAATGGATTTTCCAAGATCGTTCATCCCATTACCTCATTGCAGAGAAAAGGGATGAAGTTGTTTGGTCAATAGAATGTGAGGCCAACTTTCAAAATCTGAAACACCTCTTGACCAATGCCCTTGTTTTAAAGATCACATACCCCGAGAAAGATTTCTTAGTCTACACTGATGCTTGCAAGGAAGGACTTGGTGTAATCCTTATGCAAGAGGGACATGTGATTTGCTACAAATCAAGGACATTGAATGAGCATGAGAAATGATATGCTACTCATGACTTAGAGCTTGTAGCCATTGTGCATGAATTAAAAATGTGGAGACATTACCTGCTTGGAAGGAGATTTGTCTTGATGACATATCATTGTGGACCAAAATATATATTTGATCAACCATGGTTGAATACCATACATGATAGGTGGATGGCACTAATCAGTGAATTTGATTTCGAGATCAAACATATCAAGGGAAAATAAAACCGAGTGGCAGATGCACTCAGTCGAAGTGTGCAGATGGTACACCCAACAACAATGAGCATGTGTGAGTCTGAAATTAACCAAAGAATTAGAAGCAAGAGTCAAACATGAATAAGTATGATGAATAACAACTTACAACAGATTAGTTGTTGTTGTATAACAACAGGTTGTATGTACCTGATTCAACAAAGTTGGAACACCTCATTATGGACGAGTTCCATAGGAGACCTTATGTGGGTCATCATGGTTATCATAAAATGATAACATAAGTAAGGAAACTATATTACTAGATAGGAATGAAAAAGGCCGTCATAAAGTATATTGCAAAGTATCAAGAGCATCAACATGTCAAAATTGAACATAAGCACCCTGCAGGAGTATTGCAACCATTACAAATCCTAGAATGGAAGTGGGAGATTATTTCCATGGATTTCATCATAGGATTGCCAAGAAAAACTACACAACATGATGCAATCATGGTAATGGTGGATAATCTAAGCAAGACAACTCATTTTGTTCCAATCAAGTCCACTTTTAAAGCTATAGATGTTGTTAATTTCTTTATGAAATAAATTTTTAGGTTGCATGGTATGCCCAAGACCATTATTTCATATAGAGATGCAAAATTCACATTGAATTTCTCGAAAGGATTGTTTTTGGGTTTTGGAATGCAACTAGCATTTGACACGGCCTACCGCTCTCAAACATATGGGAAAACTGAGAGGGTAAACATAGTGTTGGAAGGCCTGATAAGGATGCATGCTATGCATAAGCTCAAACGGTTGGAAGAATATCTACCTTTGGTAGAGTTTTCCTACAACAATGGTTACCAAGAATCATTGAAGACAAGTCCATTCGAGGCTCTGTACGGAAAAAAATGTAGAGTTCCAATTAGTTGGGATAATACAGTAAATATAATCAAACTTGGACCAGATATGTTAAGAGAAATGAGACATGAAGTGATCAGGATAAGGCACAATTTAAAAGCAAGCTAGGACAAACAAAAAAACTATGTAGATAACAAAAGAACTCATAAGGAATTAAAGGAGGGAGATCATGTGTATATCCGAGTGAAACATAAAAGGATCTCCCTAAGAATGGGAACTTGTGCCAAGTTAGCGCCTCGCTATTTTGGACCATTTGAAGTCTTGGAAAGAGTGGGACCAGTGGCATACCAACTTGCTCTACCACCTATTGTTAAAGCTCACAATATCTTCCATGTATCCTTATTAAAGAAGCATATTCATGATTACAATCACATTATTGATTGGACTATGATACAGGTGGAACCAGAGGGAGAAATCCAATCTAAGTCTCAACGAAACCGAGCCATTGTGCAAGTCAAGGTGTAATGGAACCAATTTAGAGTAGATGAGGCCATGTGGGAACTAGAGGATGCAATGAGGATGGCGTACCCATTTTTTTTTCCTGTATAAATTGTATATATGGTGTTAAAAACATCGAGGACGGTGTTTCCTCAAGGAGGAGGGGAATGTAACACCTAGTTTTCCCCAAGTCTGTAATTATGCTTAAGACTTCATGCATTGTAATCGATGAAGATTGTAGTCATGTTTTATGTTAATAAAAATAGATATTGGCTGACTGAGAGGGAAGCCTGGCGGTAGTGGCCATGATACCATGAGTGGGAGCTGGTGAGGGGGAAATTGGGAAGTTTATATGAAGAAAATAGGAATCTTTCCCAGAAACCCAATCTACACCTGCACAACCTTGAATGATTGAATCTGTTTGAAGTACCATGTCCACCCTGACTGCAAGAAACTTGTTAATGGCATCTAGTCGGGTAGTTGGAGTAGTTATGATTTCCTTCACAACTTGTACTCGGAAGAGAGAAGGGTCAGTTGCAACTGTCATTCGTAAGTACACATAATTGCCCCTTCTATTCAGGAGCTTGACCCTACGGGTTTTCTTATGACAGAAGCGAGTGGGGATCTCTAGGAATAAGGAGAATGTTCCAATAGATGAAAAGGAATGAGGAGGAAGAGGGTGTGAACATGAGAACACACACAAAAAGACAAAAATACATAGAAAAACACACATACAAATGTATGAGAGACTCACAAGCAAATGGTATGGTGAAATGTGAATGAGCAGCCACAACTCACACACACAAACATGAGAAAAAGAGGAACTAGGAAGTTTTCCTGAGGAATGTAGGGAGCTTTCCCAAGATATGAATGGTCACTCTAGAACAAAAAAACCCATATCTAGACTAGAGCAAAGAGGGTCATGGGTTGGTGCTTGCTGGAAGGAAATCGACACTGGTAAGGGGAGTGCATTGAGGGACTATTTAGCAGAGAAGGGAATCCCTTGTGTAGATGAAATCTAGCTGGGAAGGTGCTGGTAAGATCATGGAGGTCGCAAGATCAATTTCCACTATAGTGAAGGAGAGTAACCTTCCTGACCGATTCCTTGACTCGTTATCCAATGCGTGAGAGTTCCCTAGTGGTATCATGGCTTAGCACACATGTGGATTGTTGTACAAAGGCAAAAGTCCAACATAGTCTATGGTTGGGTGGAATGGAATTCACTCTAAGTTAGTTGGATGGTTGATATTGAAAACAAACAAGTATTTTCCTAGGTATCTAGAAAATGTGTTAATAATGAATATGAAATTACATTCTTTCTCAATGATAGTTGTGGTATGTTAAATGAAAGATAAATCTGAGTTTTGATGGTGTAATGTAATCTCTTTTAAAAGGTTAAGTGATTACTTGTAATGATTGTGTATGTAAGGTCAGTGAAGACCTATAACCATGCATTATTTCTATCCCTTGAATGGAAAGCTTGTAGGATATGAAAATCTTCACTACGGGGGGCCTTGATGAAGTGCTTCCTACGTATTGAGGAAGTGGGTTAAAATCCCAAGGGATTTGAGATGAAACCCTTGCTGAGTGGTGCCGAGGAAGGCCATGGATTGTTAAGCCTTGGAATAACCTATGACCATATTGAATCCCTATTAGAACATAAGAGAAAACTTGAGTCATTGATTCGGTGAGGAGAACTGATCTCAACTGTTCGTTGGACATGTGGGCTTCAAAGGAAGCTTATAAAGAGGAGGAACCTTCGAAAAAACCCAAAATTTTTGTCAAGGTGAACTTCCCGATGGGAAAGTTCCAATTCGATGAGAGTCATTGATCTATTGGGAGGGTAAGCTGACAGGATCTAGACTATAGATCTGTCGAGCATTGAGCCAATAAACTTGTCAGAAAACTAGAGTTCAGGAAATTCTGCAGGAAGGAGTGGATGGAACTTCCTATGAGAGAAACACTATGACAAGAAGTCGAGAGTGGTAAGAACTATGGATCTATCGATGATGAGACCGATGATATCTGAGCCATTGGATCTGGTGAGAATCCATCCCGAAGGAGGAACCCTCAGAAAGTAGTGGTGTCGAGTAACTACCAAGTGGTTATGCAGTCTGATATATCCCTGACCGTTGGATATGGATGTCCAACAATCATCAAATTCATCGAAATATTTATGTTCGAGATATCACGAGGTCGTGGAGAGTGGGTATTTCATAATGGTGGAAGCTCGAGTTGGTGAAGACCGTTGATTTACTTGTGTGTCAATCTGACAAGATTTGAGTCATAGATCTCATGATGGACCCCATATACTGAGTGTTTGGTAGGCAACGAGCAAGGATTTAGCCATCATGTGGTTTTAATGTGTTCAGGGAATCAAGATCATCGATTTTCCCAGCTCGTTGACCGTTGGATCTGTTGGGGTACGACTGTTGAAAATGTTTGATTGAGAGATGGATTGCTGGTTGTATAACCTATTTTCCCGATGGGAAGTGTTAGCAGGAAGGAAAGGTGATCTGCTATGAATCCCGAAAATTGAATGAGCATGAGGTCAACTATGTGACTCATGATCTGGAATTGGCTGCCATAGTGCATGCCTTAAAAATGTGGAGGCATTACCTCCTGGGAAGGAAATTTGTACTTATGACAGATCACTGTGGATTACGGTATTTGTTCGATCAACCCAAGCTCAATACTAGACAAGCTAGATGGATGGCCCTCCTTAGCGAATTTGATTTTGAAATCAAACACATCAAAGGAAAAGAGAATAGGGTATCCGATGCCCTCAGCAGAAGCATGAGAACAATTCACCTGGCAGCAGTGAGTACCTGCGAGACAGATGTCAAGAACAGAGTGAAAGAGGCACAAGACACAGATCCCTTCGTCCGAAATGTGACCCTGTACCTACAGCAAGAAACC
>ML786472.1:193157-282494 GCA_009831015.1 Picea engelmannii | reverse complement strand
AAGGGACAGGTGTCGGAAGGCCAAGCTGGGCCGTGAGTCAACGCCAAGTGGCATCGGGGATCGGAGGTTCGGAATCTACGAAGGCCTGTGCATCGCGGTATCATAAACCCCGAAATCCTGATGGGTAGCTATAAGGCTGCGGACATATGGTAGCAGGTCCTATGGATTCGGGAGCTGAACCAAGAGAGCTAATGCGTAGGGGAGCGCGTCGGAATTCGGGGAATTGCGAGTCTTGAGGGTGAATGAATCTTGACACTAGAAACCCCGAATTCCCGATATAGAACCGGGGATTGGTAATTCGCTAATGCGAGTTTAGGGAGATTTTTCATATATGGGAGATTAATTTCCAAAATTTTTAAAATATGATAGTGGGTGTGTTACACCCACCTACCACCTCCTGCCACCTCCTCCCCACATTTTTTCCTCGGTTGCCACTTCCCCCATGTCATACTCCTCCTCCACCTTACCTCTCTCACCCACCTGTACCTCGCGCTCCATGCCACTTCCACTTGTGTCCTATCCATACCCCGTGGCATTTCTCATCTGGTGTCGCAGAACCACCTCTTCCTCCTCGCTAGGGTCTCCTCCACGTCCGCCTACTGGGTCTCCTTATAGCACTCCTGCAAAGGAGCAGCAACCAAAGAAAGGTTGCCACGTTGTCCAAGTGCAGAGTTGAACGGGGTTGTTCCCAATCCCAAGGAAGCAGTTATTGAGGTGGTTGGTGGTGGTTAGACATCGTCTCCACCATAAATGGAAAGCCCAGAAAAGGACCAGAGACAGGTCAATTCTTCTATGCGGTCCCAAGAGTCCGATTGCGTCTGACATAAGCACACGACCGTCCAGAGACTGCAGGTGCAGTCTGTTAGCAAACATGCAGACGTAATGTTTTTAATGATAAGTCTCGATTTTGCTATTGTTATTGGCTTTGGGTATATGTAGGCAATTTTGCCATTTTTGTAAAGGATCGATGGTAGAGCTAAGCTCTCGACTGTAAAGCTTTAACAAAGCCTCTGGTTCTCTGGTTATACAATGATATTTTGAGATTTCTTGTTTAATGGCGACCAACCTCCTCCTTTCCTTGTTCCTCTGAATATTAAAGTCCGGGTATGGATGATCCAGTCAGGTGTTGCTGTAACTATATGATGCATGTTTGATTATATTAGTTCTGCAACGTTTAAGGTTTACTTTGAAGTTTCTCCAGTCTGAGAGGATCTCATATCTGAGATTTTTCCCCTTTCTTCTCTCCACTTACTCACCACTATGCAAAATTTACTGGCTTAAGTTAAATCAAGACCTCACATGTCCTTTCCGTTCCAACCCAGTTTTCTGAGTAAGCGATATTGTTCTGAGTTTACTTCCATTCGATCACCCCCTCTATAAACAAATCGTGACATAAACTGATGGGCCTCAGGCTTACTCCTACTGCAATCCAGGAGTGACTTCTAACGCTAACAGGAAGGAATCTTGACTCACTACTAGATATTAATCTAGCATGAGTCGAGTGAATCCGGTTCGTTCGATCGGGAAAGTTTATTTCCTAGTCGTCTATGTGGTTGTATATTACCGAAGGAGCGCCGAGGAAGAGTGATGAGTTTGAGGACATGTCAGTGCCATGATAACACACACGTCGTTTTGTACAATGGTGCAAATGGTGTGGAGGAAGTCCACATGACTGCCATGTAGGACTGAGGTCGAGAAGGGTGTAGACCCACAACCAAAATCTTAGTGAAAGGAGAAATTTTGACATCCCACCAACATAAGTAGGGTTTAGGGGGTCGAGTGTGTTACATGATGAAAACAATAATACAATGGTTGGTATGTATGATTTCTTACTGGATACCCACACCTTGGAGAAAATGTTGTTAAATGTGTCGCAACAAGGTGAGCTTGGGGTTGATGCTCATATTGCTAATTCCTTCTTTGAAAGCTTGAAATTTGCTTCCATAACGCTCTCTCTGGACATGGGTCAAGGTCTACCCAACTAGGAGACAAAAATATTACTATAAAAGTTGGAATAAATATATGGTATGTTAGACATGTGTTCCTTGACACTATTAAGGTAATAACCATTAATTCCCCTGTATTTTGATGAATCTTGTCACACAATCATCAGTGGAAAGGGATTTTGTGTGTGCTTAATGACAATGTACATTTAGATTGCTTTTCAATTGTAGGTTATTAAAATATAAGTTAATTCCAAGTGATATTGTCCTCCTTAACATTAGTGAAGAGGGAAAACAAATGCTAAAAAGGTTGGGCATTGAGTACATATTGTATCATGCTTGTTCAAATGATTGTATTCATTATAAAGGTGAATATGTGGAGAAAGAGATATGTCCAAAATGCGAGCATGATAGTTATAAAAAATTAAAAAACAAGGGTAAAAATGGTCCTCCTCATAAGATATTGAGGCACATGCCTATAAACCCATGGATTTGAAAGATATTGCATTGCAAAGAATTAGTCGTGTTGCAAAGGTGGTATGCCTCACATAGAGGTGAGTGAGGGAATATGCAAATCTTAGTGGATTCAATAGCCATGAACCTTGTAGGGGATACATAGCCCAATAAATTAAAAGATGAAGTATGAAGCCTTTAATTGAGCAGAGCCATGGATGAAATTTACATGTATTCCCTCCAAAACACCAAATATTCTATTTGGCTAGTGGTAGTAATCAATAATAATATCTCCCCATGGTTGTTTGTAAAGAATGAAAATATTTTGTTGGCTCTTGTAGTTCTTGGTAGAACATAAGTAAAGATAGTGGATGTCTACCTCCAACCATTAGTCTATGAATTGAAGCAATTATGAGAAGGTATATAGGTATACAATGTATCAAGACCCATCCTATGGAGAGACATTTATGTTGTACATGTGCATAGACCATTCACAATTATCTCAAACTAGGATTTTCCTCTAATAAGCATGTTGATTGTTTTTCTTATTCTCATTACATTATTTGGAATTCTCAATTTGGTGGAACTGTATTCATTGGCTCTAACATGTTCAATACACAATAACATCACATTATTCTAATAAAAGGATATCATGGATGTAACTGTTATGGACCTTCTATTAAATCTAGGTGGTTCGATGACCCTGCAAAAGTTGTTGTATAAATGTTGGAGGGTATTGTGTTCAATAAAACATGGCATTCCCACACATGATGAGCACCTTAATAAACTACTCACATAAATAAATCAAATATCATAGCACCAATTTTTTTACATGGCTAAAACACTCTAAGAGGAAAAAAATCCACAACCCCAGCTAACTTGGCCACTTGAGGCAATATATTGATGCAAAAGAAAAAAAAAAATTACAAGAGATTTTCTCACAATCGATTATCGACAAATGACCCTGCATGCTCTTTAAATATAGATCATGGAACAATTGTGTGTTAAACTACATATCGATATAGCCATTAAGATAGAGGAGATTACGAGCCATCAAATCACTCTTTTTCTATAACATATCGTGACCGTCTGATTACATAACTACAAATGCACACCAAAGAAACACAATTTTACCTAAAGACACATTAGACCAAGTTGATCTTAACTAACTCATAAGTGTCTAAATATCCTAACATAACCCCTTAAGAGAAACTTGAGATAGAATTGATGGATTTAGAAAGGTGAAACAATAGGAGAAGGAAGAAGACATTAGAGTCTATCCCCCCGTAATGATAACTTCTTGAACTCCTAACATAGATTGAAGTTTGGAAATCTTTTCTTTTGTAAGAGACTTTGTGAAAATGTCTACAACTTGATCTTCTATAGGGAAAAATAGCACTTCAATAACTCAATCATGGACGAGCTTTTAGATGAAGTGCATTTATATTTCAATGTGTTTGTTGCGTCGATGTTGAATTGGATCATTGGCAAGCTTAATGGCACTATGATTGTCACACTAGAGGGTGGTTGAATGCTACTGTTGGAATCCAAAATTTGAAAGGATCTTTCAAAGACACAAGGATTCTTGACTTGCATTAACCATTGCTTGGTACTCTGCTTCCACTGAAGAAAGATAATAACTTGTTATCTCTTAAAATCCCAAGTGACAGGTCTATAACCAGGGCTGAAAACATAACCTATAGTAGTCTTTAAATCATCAATGTCATCGGCCCAATTTGAATTAGTGGAACTAGCCAACAAAGGTGTCCCCCTGAACTTTAATGCATCCCAAACTAAACTGTACCCTATATATATCAAAGTATCCTTTTTGTTGCTTTTCAATGGCTTTCAAGTTGTGTTTACATATACTAGGCAATAGTACCAACATTAAAGGAATTGTCAAGACATCTATGAGTCAAATATAAAAGGTTACCAACTAATTGATGGTACAAATTGGCATCAACTTTGAAAGTAGTACAGGTGGCAGCGAGTTTGACTCTAGATTGGAAGGGAGAAGGGGTTGGTTTACAATATTCCATATGAAAGAAACAAAGGTCACATGCATACTTATAATGGGAAAGGGAAATTCCTTCCTTAATTTGTAATACTTGGAGGCAAAGGAAATAATGCAAAGAGCCTAAGTCTGTCATTTCAAATTTCTTATTAAGGATGGATTTCACACGGGTTAAGAGTTTAGGGTCACTACCAATGAGGATAAGGTCATCAACATAAAGGACATGTAGTATGAGATGGCTTCCTACTTTCTTAGTATAGACATTGGGGTCAGAATGACATTTAGAAAAACTAGTGTCAAGAATAAAGCTATCCATTTTAGCATACCAAGCACGTGGAGTTTGCTTAAGACCATGGAGAGATTTCTTAAGGCAACATACAAGGTTGGAGTCATTCTGAACATAACCAGGAGGTTGTTCCATGCAAAATTTTTCTTGTAGATCACCATGCAATAAGGTATATTTAACATCCATCTGATGGACCTTCGATCAATGTGAGGGAACAAGGGATAGAATAAGGCAGATTGAAATCATTTCGACAATGGGGGAAAACGTTTCATTGTAGTCAATTCCTTCAACTTGAGAGAATCCTTTGGAAAGTAACCAAGCCTTATGTCTTTTGACACTTCCATCTGATTCATACTTAGTTCTATACATCCATTTGCATATGACAAGTTTTCTTCCTTTTGGAAGAGGTACAAGATCCCAAGTATCATTCGACATTAAGAAACAATATTCTTCATTCATTGTCGTGTCCTAATCTAGATGGCTAGAATCTCATGCAAATGTGTCTGGATCATGAGTCTCTAAAACTTGAACCAAAAGAGAGGAGGCTAGTTGGAGTTGTGAACATGTACGATGTTAATCTATAGGATCATCGATAAGATCACTAATTGATTCTTGTGTTGAACGGACCCATCTAGGAAGCCATGGTGCTAGTGCATGTTCATGTTCAATGGACTCATGTAGAGGAAGGTGAGCAGGTGGAGGTGGGTTTTCATACTCACTATCAACATTTGAAGAAGAAATCAAAATAGGATCATTGACAGAAAAGTTAGGAAGAGAATATGGCACATACACCAAAGATGGCACAAATGCCAAATTAGGCTCATAGGCCAAGAGATTTTCATCAAAATTAACATCTCTTCTAATAATTATTTCATTGAAATGTGATTGAATAAGTCTGTAACCTTTGACATCTTCAAAATATCCATAAAAAATGCACTTCTCGCTTTTAGGTTGTAATGATTTCCTTTTCTCATTAGGAATGTGAGCCCGTGTTTCACTACTAAACACACAAAAGTGGCTTACATCTATTTTAATTTTACTCCATGTTTCTTTCGATGTTATATTTTTTAAAGCCTTTGTAGGAGTGTGATTTACTATGTAATTTGCACAATTGATGGCTTCCACCAAACAATGAAGACTTAATCCCTTATATTGGATCACACAATTTTCCATTTCCTTTAATGTGCAATTCTTCTCAGCAACACCATTTTATTGAGGTGTATATGGAATAGTATGTTGCATTTGAATGGCCTATGCCGTGTAGTAAGTTGTGAATTTATTGTTAATATATTTTCCTCCATTATTTTTTCTTAACCTCTGTAGTTGATGTCCATATTGTTTTTTTACAAGGGCTTTGTAGGCTAAAAAAATGTCAAAAACTTCACTCTTAAGTTTTAAGAAATGAACCCGAGTTCACCCGAAGAAGTCATCAATGAAAGTTAAAAAGTACTTGAACCTAGAGAAATAATGAGATGGAAGCAGACCACACAAATCACTATAAACAATTTGCAAGAGGGTCGAGACGTGCCAAGAGGCACATTTGTTAAAATTGTTTTGATGACGTTTGTCAAGAACAAAACTAGCACAAAGACCATCTCTGCAAGAAACGAGAGGAAGACTAGTCACCATA
This sequence comes from Picea engelmannii, assembly GCA_009831015.1. Classification (NCBI taxonomy): domain Eukaryota; kingdom Viridiplantae; phylum Streptophyta; class Pinopsida; order Pinales; family Pinaceae; genus Picea; species Picea engelmannii. Next base: position 276,168 of record ML786472.1, on the reverse strand, counting down.
TTTTATTACATAGTTGTTGTAATGAGCGATATTTTAGATGAACAAACCGCTCATGCCAAAGTTTGCTCAAGTCATCACTATGAACAATAAAAACTGATGGAAAAGATGATGACCCAAAATTGTCAAAATTGTACAACCTTGTAATATCATCAACAATTCCAGTGGCTAGAACATTCTTAGGATATTTTAAATCCTTGATTACAATGCACTGATGTGAAAACTCTATTTTTTTACCTTCACATGAATGAGTGATTTGATATACTAATAGAAGGTTGTAGGAAAGACTTGGAACACATAATACATCATTGAAATGACCATTATCTACTTGAACTATTCCAGACTCTACAACACTAAGAGATCTATCCTCACCAACACATATTTGTTTGGTGTTACATTCATTAAAAGCATAAAAGATGGCTTTATCCTTAGCCATGTGATAAGATGCTCCATAATCAATAAGACACTCATTAGAGGAAGACGTAGATGTTGCATTGAAGGGGAAAACACAAGTAGAAAGTGCATGTCCATGAGAATAAATGTTAGAAGAAGAAGAATCAAGATTGATGTTGTGCTTCTTAATTTCTTCTTCCAACACTTCCATCTTTTTAAAACATTTAGACTCTAGATGACCATCTCGCAAACAAAAATTGCAATATGTGCCAATCTTCTTACTTTTTTATTTTGGTCCTTTGTCACAGTTGGTAGTAGAAGCTGGTTGAGCAGGTTTATGACCCTTGTTTTGCTTATTGTTGTGAGGATGTTTCTTCTTTGGATGCTTGGTTTTATTTTTCTACTGACCCACTAAAGCTTTGTTAGATGCACCTGTAATATTGATCACTCTAAGATGCAAGAACTTATCTTACTCTCTAATCATAGAATCATTAAAAGACTCAAGGTTGGGATCTTAATAAGAATCCCTTAGAGCTTCTCTGGTGGCATAAAAGGTAGATACAAAGATAAAATATGCACCATGAAACTTAACAAGAATAACATATCTACATTCATCATCCTTCATATTTCTTTAAGTAAAAGTCAAGGTGTTTTGAACTTAGATAAATAATATTCAATGCAAGATAAATCATTGGGATTTAAAGTCATTAACTGATTTTCAGGTTCATGAGCTTGAATCACATCGTGTTTACCAAATATGGCTTCTAGATTCTTCCAAGATTTTGTTGGGTCATCAATTCCTTGAAGGTGAAACAACGAATAAGAAGAGACGAACATTCTGATTAATCCACGTGCTTCATCATTTTTATTACCCCACTTGGCTTTCGTTTTGGCACTAGTGGGGGTTTCTTCTTTTCTCAAGGTAATTATGTACAATCCTTTACTTCATAGCACATTCCCCATATGGGATTTCTATGAGAATTAGTTGGTACTAGCAAACAAAAGATCACTCAGAGTAGGCATATTAAAATATGCCAATAACATCGATTCAAAAGTTGAAATTGTCTATCTAGATGGAAATTTCTCGAAAAAATGGGTAGTTAAAAAAAACGACACTAAAAACGGACTTTGGATTTGAAAGTTATGCCCTTTTAAAAAATGCATTTACATTAATGGTAACCCAAGTGCTATGTGAACGTGAGAGGTAAATTTGGCCTATGTGGTTATGGGTGCATAATGAGGTGGCTAAGTAAAAAAAATTCCCTCCTTTTTACTTTGCCTATAAGCTCACTTTTACAAATAAGCTACTAATAAAGTGACTCACTTTTATAGAATAAGTGAGAATCACTTTTACAATGAAGTTATTTTGTAAATTAAAGTTGCACGGAAAAAGTAACTTTAAAAAAATAATATTAAAGTTACTTTATATTGATTTACCGACACAAAAACAAGTGAAATTTTGAAAAAATAATTTTGAATCTCAACAATAATGGGGTTAAATCTTGGTCAGATTACTCAGAAAATTCAAGTTTTCTCAATGTTTTTATTTGTTGAGCTGGTATAAAGCACAGAGAAAAGAGTATACACATAAAAGAAAACACATCTGCTCTGTTTTTTATTTGCTGAGATCTCACAAAGCGCACAAATAAGAGCATGCATAGACTAGAAAGAGTAGCAAACCGAGAATAAAAACATAAAAACTAAATATTAACTCTGTAAAGAAATACAAATTAAAAAGGGCGTAATTAAACTTTATACCTTCGAATCTGACAAAAATGGTCGTATCTTGGGAAAACATACATCTTTTTGAGTGAAATGAAAAACATTTCCTACTGAAAGCAACACTTCAGATGTAATAGAATAGTTTACAAAATCCATAAATGCACAAAAATAGTAGAACCCATAAATGTAGCAACATAGGTTCACGATATCGATCTACAACGAGAGTAGGTCTTCAAATGGGTTCTGATACCATGTTCGAGAAAATAGGGTATTCCCACATAGGACAGACACCTTAAGCAACGACTCACACAACCAAATCAAAGATCATAACAAAAATGTTTTTATGTGATTAAAACCATCTAAAATGTAAATAGACCACGACCCATTCCTCACCAAAGTCCATGGAGCCTTTCTAGGTGTCTACTAGCTCTTCCCTTGTAAAAAACATTGCCCTATGGAAGGCCTCATCCTCTTCAAAGTAACCAATGATGTCTTCTTTCATCCCCAGACTCTAATTTGCTCTCTTCAATTTTCTATGGAGTTATTATTTATACCAAACTTGCTAATATTTATTTGATCTCATTCTATTTGTTTTTTATTACATGAATACATTAGCAAATTCCAAAATTGATGTCATCAATTTTTTTTGGATGGTTGAATGATAGATGCATGCCTTATTCCGATCATTTAAAATAAAATATGGTAATGAAACATCCCAACAATTGGGTGGCTAGCTATATCAAAGATAAATATGTTGCGTCTAATAGTTGCCCACACAATGAAGAGGACTTACTAAAAATAGGGAGCATGTGCAACAACTATGTAATGATCTCTCTATGTTAGTTGTTTGTTTTATAATATATGTTTTAATTATAACACATATTATTCTTTTATCAATGATAGGGTTACTAGATAGATGATGTCCTCCTTTGTTTGCATTTTTACATGTGCATTTGTTTCCATATATGTGGCCATATGGACATCATTTTCGCACTAAATATGTCAATGATGGAAATGCCACATTTGATTGTGGAGTGGAGGTCATGTTGAACCAATCTAGTTGTGCTAGCCATCATGATTATAACTCAAGAGAGGAAAATTTAGGTTACCTTGAAAATATACAAGCGCATTCAAGTGGACTTCTCATCTTTTCAATGTGTTATTTTTAGGTGCAAGTGGTGAGATATCTTTGAACAGAGTAATGTAAATGAAGATTTTGATAGTAGGATAATATGTATTATTACCTCTCCAGGAGGTAGCATATGTTTTCACTTGACTACACCATTATAAGCCCAAGGATGAAAATTAAAGCAATGTAAACCATAGTGGGTGATTATGTAGTGGACTTCCAAACTTAGTCCGATCATGGTCAGTCCCCTTATGTCCCTATTTTAGTATCTCTCGTCCTGGATAGGATTGGAGGTCGTGGCATGAATCTATTAAGACACATGATTGTGTGAAGCCACATGTCTTATGTAGGGGTGATTGTAGTTTGTGGGGCCTAGTCTGGTCCATGTCATGCACACCTATGTCTTCCCACATGGTTATTTTTCTATTGAGTCTATAGGAATACCTTGGCCATGGTGCACTATCATTTTTGTTCTCAACATGACAGTCTCAATTTTTTTTCATCATTGCACGTATTTTCATGTTGTGCACGTCTTTTGAGGCAACGGTCCCTGAGGTAAAAATACAACATGGGTTCAAAATGACCAGAAAAAATTCACAAGCAAAACGCATATGGAAAAATTGTGATTAATGAAATATTAAGGGAGTTTTCACCATTGCACATCTTTTCATGCAATGCACCCTGAAGGCAAAAATACATGGGTTCAAAATTAGCAGAAAAAAATTACGAGCAAGACCCACGTCACATAATTATGATTGTTGGAATTTGAGGGAGATATTGCCTCTCAAGAGAAAATCATCCCACTTCTTCTAAAAAATCATTGGGCACATTTTACAAGGTCAAATGGTCAAGGAGTGGAACATTTGGTGTATTCTAGCATTGGAATAATTTTGGCAAGTCAAAAATTCCTTCTCCACATGCAAAATAATTAATTTTATTCAAAGATGCTATATTTTCAAGCAAAGTGGTTAAATTAACTACTAAATGACCAAATCATCCTCTTTGGGACAAATTGCAACTACTCACTAATTGATTTGACAAGTCAAATTAGTTGTTGGAAGGAAGAATAGTCAATGTGGACAAAATATACCCGTTATTCTCATTTCTCAAGGGGAAATTGCCCCAAAGTTTATTTCCTCCACCAAATCAATTGGTTAAGAATTCTAAAAATGAAATTTATCCCATTTTGACCATGGAGTGATGTAATAAAAAATGTTATCAATGGTTTAGCCTCCAACTAATTGTGGATGTGCAAATCAAGAATATTATTTTTAATGAGGGAGTTATAAACTAGTCGTTACTGATTTTTCTATATAAGGCTGGCTACTCCTCTCATTTTGGTTGTTGAAACTTTGTTAGATCATAATTCCATTTTCAAGAACTCAAATCTCTTGTGTCACTACAGATTATACACTGTAATGTTTGCTTTTCTTGGTCTTGGATATTGTTAATTGTGCTTTGATAGGGGTTCTTTAGGAGAGTTGCATAAGATAATCAATCAATCCATTGAGGGGCTACATAGTCACGTGGAAGAGAGAATATAGGCCTTCGTCTCCTTACTCTCTTTATGGGATCCAAGGGAAATACACCCAAGTTTTTGGACCAAATCCTTTGGGAGTAGCTTCAACCAAGTGGTCTATTATCTCTTCGACCCAAGTTGATTGATTGTCTTGGAAACCATCTTATAGAGGATCTTTCCTAGCAAGATACAAAGAAGAACCCATCTATTGATGAATTTCTAGAATTGGGGGCGATAGTGCTTCCACTCTAAACCCAATCGTCTAGAAATCTATCCGATCGATCTTAAGCTCACTGGGTCATAATCGCATAAACTCAGAGACATCTAAAGGTAATAAAATCTCTCAATTTCTTCAACCAATTTATCCAAAAATATTTTCAATCATCTCTTATTACAAAAATACAAAAAATTCATACCCTAGCTTTGTTATTAAATTTTATCTTTTATAAGCTAGTAGATCTTGGGGTTTTTGCCACTTGGGATTTCTCCTACCCCAAGATACATAATCCCTTGAGTTTTATGCTTCATTAAACATCTATTACAAGGGTTTATTTGAGAAAAAGTGTGCAGATCTGCGTTGTAACAACAAGCAAAATATTAAGATCTACACTTGGTGGACACACTAAAATGGTGCATTTTGTAAGTCTTATCTTCCTAAACCCATTTGTTTAAATTCCAGATCTGATTTGTACATTATTTTTTTATGGTCATTATATAGCATAAGTACAACCCAACAATTGGTTTTGTTGGTTGTAGCAAATTTGGGTTTTGACCCTAGGGGGATTTGAACCCCAATTCTGCAAAAGCAAATTTCAGTTTGCTGGAAATTACATTTACAACATATATGAAGACAATTGGGCTTAGTAAACACTATATATTGTTTCCATACCCTTCCAACCCACAGATCTAGTGATCTAGTGCATTTTTGCACTTGTGGGAGGCCTCAAAAGGCCACATTCCTTGTTGGTTTCTGCGTTTTACTTTGTTTTGCAGGTATAAAATAACGGGAAAACGAGGAAATCACTCATTTCTAGACACTTTGGTCAAAGTACTCACATAGTAAGTCATCCAAAAAGTGGTAAGAACATTTCCTCTATCTCTTGTACTTCATTTTATCATTTTCTTTGGAGAGTTTTGAGTAAGGGTAAGTTAGCTTGTTGTTCAATCATTTTGCTTTTCTGCAGTATCTTTTATTTCATCAAGCTATTAAATATTTAAATCCTACCTTCACCTAGTGTACTCTTTTAGGCATTGATATCAATACTCTTGTGGTGAAGTGTTAATTTTAGGGAAGCCTCTCAAAGTCTCTTAGCATAGAAGTTTGACTTGAACAGGGAGAGGATAAGTATTGTGATGAAATTGGGCACCTATCCCCTGTATTTCTCCCATAGTAGTATAAGACCTCTTAGGACTACTATTTTGGGTGGTAACATGTATTAAATCTAGTGTTGCTTATGTGTGTAGATGCATTTATGCATTTTAAAAGACCAAACCAAGGTCATCGACAATGCTAAAGGAGGGAATGAATTCCTACACAATATCGTGACTGAGTGCGCTGGTGTTCAAAACCCTAGTTATGTTAGAGATGTCGGGTGACAAGGGGAGGGGGCCTCCACCCCCTCTTGAGAAAGAAGTCTTTCCTTTCAGGAGATGGTAGTAGCCTCCGTCAAGGCATCACAAACACAACCTTCCAAATTTGTGAAAAAGATTGATGAAATACCCAAGGTCGTTCTTCCTCCTTCCACCATGTGAAGGAAATACTTAGCTCTCATTGATTGGGGGTTAATAGGTCCAGTTCAATATCTACTAAATCCTATCTAAGGGTTAATCCTCCACTGAATCCTCATTGATTGGGGGTTAGTAGGTCCAGTTCAAGGGAAACGCCTTTGAAGTCAAGAGAGGAAATTGTTTCCCTCACAGAAATATCTATGCCAATATTACCCAACCCTCTCGACCCCAGGATGAAGGATTTGTATGCCTTCAAATATGCAGAAATAACCTTCTCAGATGCCAAATATAACTCAAAAACAGAAAGGCTTGGAGAAGAGGGTCAAGATGACAAAGCCTCAGAAGAAATTCTTCCAAGGAAATGAGGATGGAGCACCGCTAAACACGTGCGTGCAAAGTATGCACAGAAATATATTTTGTTGGGTTCTTAGAAAACCCTAAGAAATATGATAGGAGAATGATAAAAAAATAACAAGGCACAAAGTGGGAATCCAGTAAAAAAAGGGGGCTCCCAATCTAACCCTCCTAAATAATGATTGTGGTTGCCTAAAATTTTAGGGGGTTAGGCAACATCCCCAAGGCCAGTGCTATCAAGATCTCATTAAATCTTAAAAAACCGACTATCCTCCTCCTTTAGGAGACCAAGATGAAAGCAAAAGAAGTTACTAAAATAGGGAAAATTTTATGGAAAACCAACAACCTTATAACAAAGGATGTAAGAGGAGCCTCTGGCCGAATATGCACTTTATGGAATAAACACGAGGTAAGTTTGACATATCAATTCAAAATGAAACATTGGATTCTTACTAAAGTTCTTCATAAATAGAGTAATCTCACCTTTTCTATCATCAATGTATATATGTTGTCAAACCCAAGTGAGAAATCAGAATGTTGGGGATCGATTTCAAATATGAAAAACACTAGTCTATTTGACCCCTACATCATAGTTGGAGATTTAAATTTGATTAGGACCAGTTCGAAGAAAAGTGGGGGTTTTCAGAAGAGATCCCTTTCATAGTACTCTTGAGTAAATTTTATCTCATTGGGATCTCACTGACATTCCCCCTCATCGAGGAAAATACACCCGGACCAATATGTGTGTTGGGTTTGGTCATATTGCAGCAAGGCTTTACTAGATTCTTGTTCATAACAACTTCCTTCAATAGAATGCTTCCATCAAGTATCACATTTTCCCTACATCATTTATGACCATAGGCCCACATCCTTCCATCTTCAGGAGCTTGACAAACTTTGTCCCCCTTCCATTTAGGTCCAATCCAATGTGGCTCCAACATAAAGAAGTTGTGGACTTGGTTGAATCCACCTGGAAAAGTTGGATCTTTGGAATGTTGGTCTATATTTGGGAGAAAAATATATTTATGGTAAAACAAGCTTTAAAACGTTGGGCCAAGCTACACTTTGTTCATCCCTCTTCTAAAAAATTGCAGATCAAAAGTAAACTAGCCTAGCTTCAAAAATATCTAGAAATCAAAGAAGTAATAACTCAACTTCAAAAAGTAGAATTTAACTTACAATGCAGTTACCAACATGCTTTGAAAAGGGAAGAAGAACTTGGATGCCTTAAGTCTCATAGCCTATGGCTTCAAGCCAGAGATAAAAATACAAAGTTTTTCCACAACCAAGCTAAGCTTAGGTAGAGCAGGAATAATGTCTACAAAATTACTCTAGAGGATGGCTCAGTGATAATTGATTTCACTAAAATCAAATCTGCTGCTAAAAATCACTTTGCCAAGTTATATACTCAAAATAATGATGCAAATCAAGAAACATTTCCTCCATGTTGAGCATATCCCTTCCTTGATCACGAATGAGGAGAATATAGAGCTTAATCATCGTATCTCCGAGAATGAAATTTATTCAGACATATGGAGTCTGGAACTAGATAATGCCCTTGGTCTAGATGGCTTCTCCATATCCTTTTACCACTTCTTCTAAGATCTGATCAAGACAGATCTCAAACTAATGCTTCATTTTTCTCATCAAACTCTGTGTTTGGGAGGCAACACCGACTCCTCTTTTCTTGCCCTAATTCCCAAAGAGACTAATCCTTCCTCATTATCTCGATTCAGATCGATCTCTCTATGCAAATCCTCTTACAAAATCCTAACCAAAATAATATCCACTTGATTAAAAAAGGTCATCTCTAAGATTATTTTTCCTAACCAAGGTGGTTTCATGCAAGAAAGACAAATAGTGGAGAACATTGTGTTTGTTTAGGAGGCCATTCATTCCATTGCTACTTCAAAAACAAAAGGTATGGTAATTAAATTAGATATGGCCAATGCCTTTGATCGTGTCCATCACAGTTTCCTCTTCAAGGTAATGGGGAAGTTTGGGTTCAACTCTTCCTTCATCAAATGGATGGTTGCTTGTATTGGAAATCCTTGGATTGCTCCACTTGTAAATGGTAGGATCACACATTTTTTTTTCTTCAGGTTAGCAGGGGTCTTTGTCAAGGTTGTCCTCTCTCCCCCCTTCTTTTTTTATTGGTGGATGAATCCTTAAGAAAAAATCTAGAACATGAAAGAGATATTGGTAATTTTCCTGGCCTTCGGATAACATGAGGGGTGAAGAACATGAATCACTATCAACATGAAATTGACACTCTATTGCTTGAGGGTGCTTCAATCATTATTGCTACCAAATTCAAGCAAGTCTTGAATTCTTTCCTTGATGCATCCAGGAAAGATATTAACAACGAGAAGTGTCAAGTTTATGGATGGAACACCTCCCCAAGAATTATGAGATCCATAGCCCAAGTCTTTCATTTTCTCTTGTTGAAAATTGGACTGTTTTTCAATATCTTGGCATCCTCATCACTCTTATATCCTCATACACTTAGATCTAGCAACAAATCATTGAAAAAATCAACAAGAAACTAGAACAATGGGGCTATCAATGGTTAAACCCAACTGGAAGCGTCATTCTCATCAAATCTATTTTATCCGCTCTTCCTATTTACCAAAGCTCAACTATATTGGCACCCAAAGATACACCCCAAAAAAATTCAATAAAAATAAGGACCTTTATATGGCACAGAGGGAAGTCAAACCATTAAAAAACCCACCTGATTAATTGGAATCAAGTCACAAACAACAATAGTCATGGTGGGCTTGCCATAAGGGAGCCAAAACTTATGAATCATGCCATGGGAGCCGAACTTTTGTGGAAACTAATCATAGGCAGCACAAAGTGTTGGAAGCAAGCATTGTGGAAAAAATATTTCACTGGATCACAAAGAATAAGCTCAACTCTTCAACCAAGTGTCGATATTGGATCTCCTATTTTCAAATTCCTACTTGATGCTAGACCTCTCATCACTAAAAAATTGAATTAGATACCTAGAAATGGGCGTTTGATTAACCTTTGAGAAGACACAATTTTGGAGTTTGAGAGACATGACTTGATCGTGCCTATTCTCCCCGTCTGAGGCTGGCTGGAATCTCAAGGCATTTGTACCCATGAAAACTTGTCATCTTGGTTCAGAGATTGTACTTGGGAAAGTTGGATAGACCTCCGCCCCCCTCCTCAACTTGGTCAATTTTTTAACTTGTTTATTTTTTCCTTGCAGGGATGTGCCCCTTGAAATCAAAGAGTTAAGGATGCTCGAGGATGGGGATCTTCAATCTATATAGTTGAGAGAGGGTGCCTTTCATTAGCAGAAGCAACCCATGGTCACCCCAGAGCCAACTGGTGGAAAAATTTCTGGCATAGTGATGGAATACGAAAGGTCAATTTTTTTTGTTGGATACTAGTGCATAAAAAAATCTTGTAGCTAAGAATGTAAAAAAGAGAGGAATCAATGGGCCTTCTCACTGTGTACTATGTCAAAATGAAGAAGAATCCATTCAACATCTATTCTTAGAGTGCAGTTTTGTAAAGGAAACTTGGTATCACGCCCTGGGCATGTTAAGTCATTGGCTAAGTGTTGGCACAGGGGCAGACCCAGGGTTCAACAGTTCAACAATGCACCGACAAAACCCTAACTACCGACCCTTTCGGCAACACATGCGAAGTAGATGGAGTCTCACCTGAGGTAGAGGCAGGGGGGGTTGCAAGACTTAGGTGTCTACAACCAAGCTGGGACACAGATCTGTGATTACAACACTTAACAACGCACTTAAACAACAATATGCATTAGTTCTTGACTCTCATTCACATCGCAAGTTAAACCCTTATTAGAGATCATCGCAGTAATAACAGAGATCGAGTACTTTCAATCACTTAGCACTTAGCACATAACATTAGCTCAGATCTAATATTCAAATACCATTAAGCACTAAGAAACAACATCGGATGCATTCATCATACATTATACAACAACACTAAGAGGATAAACAACATCAACAACATTAATCACATCGCACAAAGCACATCAAGACACAGGCTATATGTGGTTCACCCCAGTGTGGGGCTACGTCCACCAACTTCTTCTTCTTCTTTATTAGTGGTTATTCTTCTTACATTCATCTTCTCCTGTGCACAAAGCCACAGAGCCCAACTCTGCAGAGGACAGGAGATCTGCGAGCTACGCACCCGATCCTCCTTCCCAAAACTAGGTCAAGGCAAAGAGCCAACTCCTACACAGTCTGTTTGCACAAAGCCCTACTTTACACAACTAGATTGCACAAAGCAACTTACAATCTCTTGCACTAAGCCAAACATACTCTTTGCACATAACCAACACTACTTCTTACATTGCTTAGCTACTTATTTATACATTTACAAAGAGGCCTAATCATGGGTAAACCCATGGGTTGACATCCCTTAACACATTACATAAACCCTAGAAAACCCCTTGCTCAATCCACAAGCCCACAAAACAAGTGAGATCCCGCGATCTCAGCTCTGCCTGGGTGCTCCATCTTCAACCATCCCGTTGAAGTCCCAAAAGTGGTTAAACATAACCAATGTTCTCTCAAAACTTGGTCAAGGGCCAACAAGCCCCCAACACTCACTCGTGACTCGTCCCGAGTCACTCAGATCTAGGCAACATTGCTTCAAAGGCCTCGAGATTAGCTCGAGTTGCCTCGACTTGCTATTTCGCTAGAGCCTCCTTCTTGGGGAACTCTTGAATCACTTGCTTTGTAACAAGCCCTTCCAGGTGTTGTTCCACTGTCACAACCAATTGGTCTAGCTGTGAGCCTTGTCCTTCAACCTATTAAAAAATCGTGCAGGATTCATCCTGCACTGGATGTAGTCTTTTTGTAACTTCCATGACTCTGATCCGGATGACAGTAATCTGCTACTAGACTGGGCGTTGTTTCTGTGATCTTTTCATCTTCTTGATTGGAGTAAGCAACTTCATCTGTGCTTGCATGGTGGATGCCTGCTGCTTTTCCTCCTATAGTTGTGCTTCCAGTTTCCTTAGCTCCAGATATTCTGTAAGGCGCTCATAGGTTTGCGCACTTCGATTACTCAGTTTCTCACACTCTGAGGTGAGTGCCCTGATTCTTTCTACTGCGCTCTTGGCGATTTCTTCTGTTTGATCGCACACATCTTGCAGAGTGCTCAACACTACTTAGATCTCTAACTCCATTACTCTTGCTTGAAGCTGCTGAATGGCCTCAGCGAGCTTCCCCACTTGAATCTCGACTGACTCTTCTTCCTCCTATGCCAAGCCTAAGACAGAGCAAAGTGCTTTAGTCACTGTCTCTTTGACCGTAGTCTACTCTGCGAGCAGCTGGCCCTTTTCTTTCTGCATATTCACATTGTCCTCCTCATACATCGCCCGAATTTCATCTTTCTCCTTTTGCGCAGCTCGAAGTTTCTCTAAGACCTCCTCCTTTACTTTCTTCAAGGCTTCCGTAGCCTGATCCTTCTCTTCGTGGACTCGACGAAGTCGAGCCTCTGTTGCATCTGCTAGCCTTCATAATTGGGTGGGCTCATCCCCCAATTCTACACTTTTCAAGGAAGAAGGCACAGTAGATACTGCGCGACTCGAATGGATGGCTTGTTGTATCTCCTGCAACTCTTTATCGATTCTTTCATACAACATTTCCTGCTTTGCTCCATGTCTTTGTAAGATATCCTCTGAAGCATCCTCCATGGTTGTGATGATGAGATCGACATCATCCACTGTGAGCACATTCTTTGACTGGGGTTTATTGGCACAGGTTTTCTTTCTTACTGAGGGTTTATGTGGAGAAACCTTCCTCTTCTTTGATGTTTTGGCCTCTGTAAGGGGATCCTTCGGTGGTGTAACTTCGCCTTTTTCTTGTTGTCTCCTTCTTCCCCTCCTTCTTATTCTTGATTCACTCCGTCTCCTCCTCCTCTTGCAGGTGATTCAGGCCGACTTTCCTATGATGCGCTGTCCTCCTCATCAATTTCTATGTTCTGCACGTCCTCCTTTTTCTTCTTTTTCTTCACGCTAGTCTATCCATCATGCTCGACCCTGGTGACCAATGGAATTCCTATGATGTCAGGGTCAGAGAGTTCTGTAGTGTCAACCGGTACAAGGAACTATGCTGACCATTCTTTAGTGACCTCCTCGATATTTTCGTTGGTTAGTTTGTAATAGGACTGCAACTCCTCCTTGCTTTCATCCCTACACGCAGTGATATACATAAAGTGCTGATCTGCGCAGAACTTCGCTAGTGGTCTGTACTGGTGTAATGTATTCGGTGTCATTCGTGGAAATGCCTCAATAACACACTTCAACTGCTGGTAGTAGGCATGGAAGACAACGTTTGACTGCCACTGCTTCAACATATCATTCGTATACCACAAGGTGGAGAACCTTGCGGCCAACGGCTCAACTTCGGGAAATGTCGCTCCTTCTGGCATCTGCCAAGCTACAAATGTGATAAGTATAAGTAACCAACCGAAATGGAACTCATACCCCTAGTCCTGCTCTTCACTTCATTCCTTCTCGTGCTCGTTGATGAGGTAACTTGCCCAGTTCATTTGCATTCCTTCTACGCACTTCCCTGCGAGGTCCACCATGAATCCTGTGACTTGCGTGGGACGATTCTTTCTGACGAGCTTGCCAGCTATAAGCTGATAAGATAGGTGCACTACGCCATCCTGGATGGAGGCTACCTTGTAGACTTGCTTTCCCTTTTCTACATCGCCATAGTCTTCCTTTATGTGATGTGCGAGGGAGCGATCATAAGTCTTCCCTGGGTAGAACTGCCGAGGGTCCGGTCTCTGCATGCTTAGTTCTGTGATGAGGTGGATCAACGCCAGATCCAGAGTGACGCGCCTGTTGAGGCATAGATATCCTCCATGGTATCACGACAAGAGGAGTTTAACGCAGGCGTTAACCTCCTGATGTTGGCAGAAGTGAGGGATCTTCATTACATTCAGGATCGTCGACTGCACAAGCTCCTTAATCCATGGCCGGGAGACTATGCGTGGATTCTTCCCAGTCATCCTCATCAAATACTGATGCGGTGCGAGCATCGCATAGTTCTTCCTGTCTCCGAGGTCAAAGTCGTCGTTCTTTAGAGCTGGGATATGTCCTAACTGGGGTCCAACTACACGTATCCCCTTCGGGATGTACGCAGTGATCAATGTGTATTCGAAGTTGTGTGGGATACTGTTGCGGTTCACCGTGCTAGCCAAAGGTGGTGTGTACTCCGACAAGTACGACGAGATCTGCTTCGCGTTAGCCAGATCATCGTGGTGTTTTCTTCGTTTCTTAGTAGCGGGTCAGCTAGAACGACGTCCTGTCAAGGGAGATGCTTGCAATCCTCCAGTCGACAACGCCTATATTCCTACAGACATAACTTTCTCAACCATGAGTTCTACGAGAATCTCCTCCACATACTTTTCTAACGCGTCGTGTTCGCCCAAAATTCACACTTGTAACTAAATAAATCGGGTAGGTGAATGGACAAGCGATGTAATCACACAGATGGTGAGGTCTAGAAATCACAATGCGATATACACTCAATTCTTTGTTAGATCGGATAATCACGGGTGGAAAAAAGTGGTCCCGATGCAGCGTCTGACGGGTTAAATAAGAAAGCGTCATAACAGATTCGTCCAACGGGTAGGAATGCCTCAATCAATACGAATCAGTCTGTTATGGCGCGGTCTCAATGATCCATTTGCTCATAACTGCGTTTTCTAGCCATTCCAGGGCATTATTCTAATGGTCGGGCGCCTCCAACGGTCATATAGCTTCGCCGTGGTGAAGTCCCATTCTGAGTGGTTCTACTATTCCAACGATGTTCAGGTTCTATAGATCTGCCTCCTGTGAAGTCTTCTCTAGAACCTCCTGCAATTTTTCTAACTTGGCTTTCTTCTTACTGAGCTTCCCTGACTTCTTTCCTGTGATCTGAGTTTCTGGATTCCTTTTCCCATTCTTATTCTTACTTTCTCTTAGCATAGCAGCTTCGCACTACTGATGTTCTTTCAAAGGGTTCAAAGGTAATATCTCTTCTATTATTAACTCTAGGGTAGGTATTCTTCTTTCTTGTGTGGATAGGTCCTTCAAAATATTTTGCGTTCTTTCAACCTCAATAGCTAATTCTCTTGCCCTCTATTGCTTAGACTTATCCTCTTGTTATTTTATTAGTCACTCTATTTTTCTAGCTATGAGGTCCCTTAGTTCTTGCTTTTTCTATTATGTATCTTCCTCTGCTTTTCTTCTGATCCAGTCCTTCTCAATCCAAGTCTTTCCTAACAAAAGTGGAAAGGGGGCACTGTCCTCAACAAATTTAATGACTTCAAATTCTTCTTCAGTCGATGTTTCATGAGCAATCATAGGTACATTAGTAACTCTTCCACACAGGGTTATCATCTTTCCTTTAAACAAGCCTATCCTTCCTAATGAAGGTATCCTAGCAAGCTTTCCCAAAATTTCCCAAATGCTTTTTGGCATAATATTCACATGTGTTTCTTCATCCAATACACAATCAATGTCGAAGTCTTCTATTCTTGTAACTATGCGATGTTTTTCTTTCAGGATCTCTGGTAAACTGATGTCTATGTGATCACCCATTACTTCTTTTAACTATTTTAACATAGTCTCTGACTCTTTTTCTGTATGATTCTTTAACATATCCTTAGTCTCTTGACATTCTTTATAGTTTTCTTGTCTCATGTTCATCTTTTCAACTTTAGCAATCATTCTTAGACAATCCTCAACCTCATGACCAATAGCTTTACAACAAAGACAAATAGGACCTATACCAGGGCATTCCTTAGCAAGATGTCCTGATCTTCTGCAATTATAACATAGTGTCAATCCTCTCTTTCTTTTAAACAATCCCCAACCTCTCCTGTACTACGCACTAGGGTCATAGTGTTGGACCTGCAATCTGCAAAAATTCTTTCTAGGTTCCTGCATCCAATCATTAGTCCAAAAATTCTTTCTATGCATAGGAATAACATATCTTTCTCTATTTCTATCAAATTTATTCATATCAACTCTTTCTTCTAACTGTTCCCTAGTTTCTAGACGAGGACAAAATCTATCAAACATACCTAGATTCATTCTTTTGAAGCAAAAAATTCCACTTATCTTACCTTTACCAAAGCACAAAGCTTTAAGATCTTACCTCTTTTCTTCAGATCAAGTTTCTTTCTTAGCACAGTGCTTCGTAAGTCAAGTAGAATACTGTGCACTACAATAACAGATCTACGCACATAGCTTTCTCTTTTATTTAGTTCCCACCAATCAGAGTTTCAGGTCCCGACAACAGAACCATTTGTTGGCACGGGGGCATACCCAGGGTTCAATGCTTCAATAATGCACCAACAAAACCCTAACTACCGGCCCTTTCGACAACACCTGTGAAGCAGATGAAGTCTCACCCAAGGTAGATGCATGGGGGGTTGCAGGACTTTGGTGTCTACAACCAAGGTGGGACACAGATATGTGATTACAACACTTAACATAGTACTTAAACAACAATATGCATTAGTTCTTGACTCTCATTCACATCGCAGGTTAAACCCTTATTACAGATCAACGCAGTAATAACAAAGATCAAGTACTTTCAATCACTTAGCACATAACATTAGCTCAGATCTAATATTCAAATACCATTAAGCACTAAGAAACAACATTAGATGCATTCATCATACATTATACAACAACACTAAGCGGATAAACAACATCAACAACATTAATCACATCGCACAAAGCACATCAAGACACATGATATACGTGGTTCACCCTAGTGTGGGGCTACATCCACCAACTTCTTCTTCTTCTTTATTAGTATTTAGTCTTCTTACATTCATCTACTCCTGTGCACAAATCCACAGAGCTCAACTCCGTAAAGGATAAGAGAACTGCAAGTTGCGCACCAGATCCTCCTTCCCAAAACTAGGTCAAGGCACATAGCCAATTCCTACACAGTCTGTTCGCACAAAGCCTTACTTTACACAACCAGATTGCACAAAGAAACTTACACTCTCTTGCATTAATCCAAACATACTCTTTGCACATAGCCAAAACTACTTCTTACATCACTTAGATACTTATTTATACATTTACAAAGAGGCCTATTCATGGGTAAAACCATGGCCCGACATCCCTTAACCCATTACATAAACCCTAGAAAACCCCTTGCTCGGTCCACAAGCCCGCAAAACAAGCGAGATCCCATGATATCAGCTCCGCCTGGGCGCTCCATCTTCAACCAGCCTGTCGAAGTCCCAAAAGTGGTCAAACACGACCAATATTCTCTCAAAACTTGGTCAAGGGCCAACACTAAGTTGGCCTCTTACATGTTCAGATTTCTTCCTTCGTTAGGGAAGTCACTATAATGGGAATTTCAAGAATAGATATTCAAACAATATTGGAATCCTCTTACAAAATATATATGTTGGGGCATCTGGCTTGCTTGTAATAAACATATCTTTGAAGATGGCAAAAAAAATCCAAGACAAGTTTCAACGAGAGCATGCGCCCTTCTCAAAAAATACATGAAACAACGAGTCCAATTGAAAGAACAATCCATGGACACTCTTGAAAAATGTTGGTTGAGTACTTTCAACGTGGGATCCAACTAGTCTCCCATTCTAATTCCAAAAAAATTATCAAATTGGGTGATAAGGTTCGATACAAATTTTTTTTAAGGCTTGACAAGCAAAGCAAACAAACAATATTCTTTTGTTTGATGAACCTTCGCAAGGCAACCTAGGGGCGGCAGGTGCGAGGGTGGGGGGATTATTTACAAGCCCAGAGCTCACACAATCACAAATTATGCCTTGGCTATTGGAACATTAAATAACAACGAAGCGAAGGGTTATGCTCTCTATGCTAGAATCAACATGGCCCTCACAAAACAAGTAAAAAAACTCATTATATGTGGGGATTCCAGGCTAGTCATAAGAGGAATTGTACAAAGGAATTGTGTCTCGCTCCCTAGACATGCTTAAATTTTTTGATAAAATGACTCTCATCATATTAAACGAGAGCTAAATATGGAGGCAGATAAAAATGCTAAGGTTGGATCAATATTAAACAAGGGTCATAGGATAATTAGTGGAGAATCAAGGCTCTATCCCATCCCTTAATTCTTTAAATGATGACTATTATTGGCAAGTACAATCATAGGTGCATCAAGGTAATTCAGCTGATGACCACACACTCCATGACCAAGGCGAATTATTTCATTCCTAGCTATTGTGCATGTGCTCTTGGGTTCTTAATTAAGGAAGCCATGGGATGATGAATTATTGCAGACATCAGATTTTAGTGGCTCGGCCAAGAAATTTGCGATTCAACCTCTGTAGATGACTTCCTTAACCATCCTACTCATCCCTCTGGTAATCAGTTATTGGTCATTAGGTAATCCTAGTTCCTTCGTGAGAATTATATTTTCACTTCCTTGTTTCAAATTCATGTCTATGTGAAGTTTGTTACTTGAGGAGTCTTGACAAACATTTTTTCAGATTGTGGTGGAAACTCTTGCTTGAAACAACCAAGTTTTAGAGATCAGGTTAGGCTTATTTTCCTTTCTGTTTCCTAGTTTTAACTCCTCCCCCCAAACTTCCCATTCATAGTCGCTTTGTTTTAAATTTGAAAACTGAAGGTCATTTCCCCTCTTTGTTTGGTGTAGTTGAGGCCTAGAATTACCAATGTTTAGATCCTTTAGGGTTTCCACTATTTCTTTCTCCTAGTCTGATTCCTCCCCTTGTGCTTCATTTCACCCAATCTCACAATACTCTCTTGTTCCTTCTTGTTAGTGTTAATTTTCTCTCCTTCTATTTTAAGTCGTCCCGAACAACATACACACAAACAATTGTATTCATAATATACCAATTCAATGACCAACCAAATTTCAGATCCTCATTATCCATCTATGGGGGTTAATTTTGATCATTTTCTTAATTACTCCGTGTTTCAAGATTCGAAAGCGTGACAATGTGGAATTGGAAGTTTATCAAAGAACATAACCAACTTGGAATGAAGTAAAATGCATCTTGAAGAGGTATGAGGACATTTTTGAGTGCTCCAGGAACCAAATTGGATAATTTATGGGAAAATTCAGTAATATGGAACAATCAGTCATAGTCCTCTTTCAAAAAACTGATAGCTTAGACCAAGAAAGACATGGAACGTTTGCTCTAGAACAAATAGTGGTTATACTCATGTAGAGAATGGAACATGAACTTAAGCAATTTCGTGAAAGGGAGGAAGAAAGACACCGAGTAAACAAGTTAAAGAAGATTGTAGCAAGGCTACTCCAAATGATGGATACCTCAGAGCAAGAATGCAATCATTTCAGAGCAAGGGAAGACCCCCAACTCTCTAACCTAGGGTCCAACAACCACATTTCAAGGAATTCTCGGTCAGGATATCCTAGAGATGATTAAGAAGGAGAAGAAGAAGAACCAATGGACACATAAGAAAATGCACAAAGTCAGGTTGGAAATACAACTTGGAATACATTATGAACTAGTAAACAATTCAACAAATTGAATGTTCTTGAAATGCATTTTGTTGATGGGCCAATTTATCAAAATTTATGGCAGTTGGGATACCCGAACATATATGTTTTATCATGTTCTCTATGATAGGATTATAATAGATATGAATTATGACTATGATGAGTCAAATTTTGTAAATTTTTTATTGTTGCTTGCCTCAGTGCAACCATTTAATATATAAAAATCTTCAGTTCCTTTATGTGTGTGTGTGTTAACTCTAAAAATACGTGGGATGAAAAGATTTCCCAAACACTATAACCAAGTGCCCTTTTACTTGAATGTGTTAGATAGGGATTAGTGGTTTGTATTAGGACATAATTTGAAATCAAAACATATTCTTGAGAACAAAAACGTTATCATGCTAAGCTATGACCATAACGAGGGTGATGGCAACAAAGAGTGATATGTATATGTTTTGTTTCAACCTTTATATTGTGGATGTGCCATTTTATTCTGGTTTCTACTCTACTATTCTTAGTATCTTTATTATGGATTTATTTGACATTAAATTATTAATTTTTTTTCTATCATAGTGTAAGTAAAATGATTTCATATGCGTAAAGTTAAACATCATACAACATTTTTTACAAGTGCGATATTACATTCACTATAAGGAGAACACATTGTCACCTTGTAGCAGAGGTTTATAATGTTACAAGATTTGGGCAAAATTTTCAAAAAAACCTTCTCTATTCATAAAAGACGTTTTAACGAATGTTCCATGTAACTAAAAAAAATTGGACGAGCAAATTATTATCATTTTTTTTTCCAGTGCTTGTATTGGTAACATGCACCGGTGCGTGCTTACGTAGCATGCCATGGTGTGTTTATAAACCTAAAAAGCACTAGTGCTCGTATAATTATTACACATTAGTTCCATATTTTTTTGTTATATGTGCACTGATGCTCATATAAATATTACACATTGAGTCATTTTTTTTTATGGCACGTCGATGCTTATATAATTTGTATGCACTAGTGCCTATATTATTATGTGCACTAGAGGGAAGTGAAATTTCAAACATTTGAGGTGAGATTTCGGTGCCAATATTTGTTACTAAGTACCTGTGCATATATTATATATAAAGCCCTAATGCGTATATTATATGTAAAGCACCGGTGCGTATTGTAATCATGTGCATCATATTTTTTTGAAACGATAAATATAATTGTACACTATGTTGTTTAAAATAATTGTGTTTTTTTTAATAATTTTTAGCACTGGTGCTTCAATGTAATTAATAAACATCGATGCACATTACTCCTAAAAACACACCGATGTTTATTTTATAGCACACACCATTTAGCGAGTTCAAAAGAATACAATGCATTGATATGTATATATTTTAATTAATTGTTTTTTTTTTACAAATTTTCAATAAATCATCTCAAAATCAATTATTTTTTATAATAATATTGATTTTGATAATTTTGTTATTGTGTTTTGATATAATGATCACATTAATGCGTTATCTAACAGATTACATCTCTGTTATTTGTAACAATGTAAACCATCCATATATTAATTAATCAACAACACAACATTTTACAACATTTGATAATGCAATAAAATAAGAAACCCATATTATTATACATGAACAAAAGACCCGTTGTCATACAAAATGGAACAACACAAAGGCCCACAATGATCAAAATACAACCAATATGTAATTGTTACACTTTTTGGTAACATGCCCTCATTCAATTGGGACAATATGTCAAGTACATTAAACAAAGTCCTTGATTTTTACAAACAAATATCCCAAAACACAACTTGTAGTAACATTAATTATATTGATTGTCATTCATAACTTGAATTGTTGTCATCGCTCGAGCTGCGTGCATACCTCATTTATTCATCATTTTTAGGCGATATTGTACTTTGATTATTTAACCTATTGTTTTCTTGATTGGCTTGTGTTTTGTGTTCCACCTCTTCATGTTCTATCTATAAACATAGGAATAAAGTGTAATAAATATATCTACATTTATTTATTAAAATATACATGATTGAGTAAATAAAAAAACATATCATAGCAACAAGTGTTTCATAAACAATACACATTCTTTCAAAACCATGTTGCATGGCATCTCTCAAAATATTTTCTGTTGGCTGCACTCCATACTTTGTTTCCTGCATGTTTAATACGCCGTGACAAAGCATACTCGATACAATTAATATAAAGGTTTCTTGTTGTTCCAATAATTATAAAACGAAGGAAGTTAAACAACATAGCTACTTACAAATTGTTCAAATAAAATTTCATATTTCAAAATATACTCACAACCCATACTTAACCCAATGTTGATCAATTCTTTGGTTGACTCTTTTTTGTTTGTTAGCATCTATTAGAAGACATCCATGGATGAGTGTAAATTAATTATTTAAACATAAATATCACAACAAATATGAAATCTTAAGTAAGGCAAAAAACGTAAGTACTCACAAACTTTACAAACAACCCTTTTATTCGTCATCGTCCTGTCTTATGTGTTGAATGGATTCCATTTTTTTGCTTTTATGCAACAAAACAATTGAAAATTAATATTTAATGTGATAATTAAATTCAATGTACATAAAATAATAAATGAATGATTACATACCTTTGATGCACGTTATTGTTGGGATGACTCCTCCTGCGATGCAATTGTGTTCATTTATTTTACCATCTCCTTCTATTCTCTTTTTTTACATTTTTATCACCATGTATTGGTTTTCCCCTCGTTTGTCCCTTGGAATTTGCATAGTTTCCCTAAAAAACGAAAAGCACAATAATGTTTTTTTTTTTTAAAACGACATGAACACAAATACATCAAAAAAAAATAATTTGGTAACTTTTGGAACATATTATATAAAAATATGTTTAGTAATAACACTTTTAAATTATTCTTTTTTGTTATTGTAAGTTTTTTCTATTGCAAGTCTCTTGGGTCTCATTGACCATTGCTCCAGAAATGCTTACTAAAGTTTATATATAACTTGATTCTCGAAGTCATTGGGTTGATTTTTGTATTGTAAGTGGAAAGTATAAAGTATGTCTATATGTTCTTTCCACTTTATTCCTAATAGTTTTATAAACCCCCGCCCCCCCTCCCCCCCCCACCCCACTCGTTAACTTCTAACACCAATCCAGATGAACTAAGGACCAAGTCATCATCATCTACATACTTCATAATATTTATATTCTCAGGACAACATTGCGTTCCTTCGCTATTGGTCCATGTACAACATTAAAAAATGTGAAATCAAGTGTTTAAAACAGGCCAGCGATTAATGTTAAAAAATTCATTTTTAGTAAAAATTCTAAGAAAAACTTCATGTTGATTACCTTTTGATCCACCTAATTCCTATCTTTGCAACATTTCCATAAAGTTTCTATGCTCTTTTGCACTTTGATTATGAACAATATTATCAAGTTTTTTCAAGTTTTTGCTTTCCATGACACGCCTTAACCAATACATATCATTAATTTAAACCTACACATAACTCAAATATATCGAATTTTTAATAAAACTTAAAGAACTTGCCTTATTATCTTGTTGGGATGAGCTACCATCGAGCTCGTTGCAATAACTTGTTTTCTTTTAACTTCTATCGACCATTTTCTATAAAGAAAAGTCAGGAATCATTAGATATAAAAATTATGAAATATTTTTTACAGGATAAGATTTTAGTGTGTATAATAAAATAGTATGCACCAGTGCGTTAAACATATGTATACGCACCGGTATATGATTAACGCGCTGTTACAAAATTGAAATTGTTTTGCTTATAAATTGTTATATTTACACATTGCTCTATAAAGTAATAGAAGCATTAGTGTCTCATTACAATTTATTGCACATCGACGAACCCGTGAACAAATCTAAAACATGATGCTTTCGATATTAAAAACAATGTTATTTACATTTAAAACTTAGCAATGTTGTTGACAGGAACATGCGCACTAGTGCGATATTTCTATATAGTGCACACAACTAATTGTGAAACATTTTTGCCTTTTAAACTAATAGTGACAAGGTTTTGGATTCAATGCAATGAGTGATCCCATTGCAATGGATACCAAACGCCCCATATACAAGTAAAGAAACCCTATAAAAATATATTGCTTAAAAAAATCTCCTTGTGAAATATAGAGAGGGAAACCAAGAGAAACAACAAGAAATCTAGGGCTTCCAATATCGAAGGCAACTATGAAACCGTTTTATTTTTTTGAGAATGCAATGAAAATTGTTTGAATCAAATAGGATAAATATTGAGATGATCAATAGAATGAAATCACATGCATGAGATTTCTCCTCTGCAAATTTGTATGTGACCTATGATGATCCCTTACAAATTTGGTTCTTAAAAAAAATCTACCCACTCCAAAGTCTTTGCTAGTAAATCTTTTTTGCACAAATCTCCTCTAATTTTTTGCCAAAGAATGAAATAAGGATTAGGGTTTTCATTTATAAACACATACATTTAAAAAAATGAAATTCCCACTCATTTTTTCGTTGTATATTTTGTCACATTGGTGATAAATGGACGTGCTATTTTTTTGTAACTTACGTTTTCAGTGCGCTATACAGTTTAAAACACAATGATGCTCTTGTTATGTAAAAATGCATTGAAAACCAATTAAATTGACAAAATACAAATGCAAACCTTCACAATTAAAATATTGTGGAGGCAAAAATGGATGTCACTCGTCAGTGCCTCTCATAATTTAGTGCACCGATGCATTTTATATATAGATGCACTGGTGCATCATAAAATAATTAAGTGCATCGATAACTTTTAAAAGCCATTCAAAATTCTGTTTGAATTTAAATTGTTCTATGCTTCCAAAACTTTCTTTTAAGAGTTTATTCATGTATTGATGATCGTTTTGGCTCAAATGTAGGAAAAAAAGCTATAATATCAAATGACCGATCCTTCATATTCTAGCTCATTGCAAGTTCTTCAAGTTTTACCCTATCGTTTGTAGCAAGTCTAAATTTTATTTGTAATTCATTTATTTAATTGAATTTATGTTATTTGTGCATGTGCATTTGAATAATTGTTCATTGAATTTTGCAGAATCACGATTCCTGATCGAGTTCAGATGCGTGAGACATTCCACTAGTGTTGTGTTGATTTTTTCACTTGGGTGAGCAAAACAACAACACTTGCATGTCTAGATGAGCATGCTAGACAAGACAAAAGTTTGTGAGTGGGTTAAACAAGCCAAACACATGTATAGACAAAGAAATAAACTAAAACAACTAAGAAATAAAAGTTAGAAAGCATGAGAAACTTAGAACCATGAAAATCAAACAATGACCAACATAATGCTACCAATGGATCAATATATTAGTAGGCAAAACACCGTAGAGAAAAATGAGGACTTATGAGTCCCCTCTTCCTCCTTGGGAGGTCTCTTGAGTTCCCTAATGGAGAGCTCTTCATACAATGAAAGAAATGGAAAATGGTGAAGAAAATGAATGCCTATTCCCTCAACAGGTGAGTGGAATGGCCTATTGTAATGATGCTTGAAGGCTCTAAAGAGAAAAGAGGATTCTTAAGGGAGAATTCTTGCAGCATGACAATACAATGAAGATCTTGGTTTCTTAGTTCACCCATGGTTCTTATTTATATCATTTATTCAAGGCAAAATGTCATTGGTTCTTGGTGTGAAAAAGGGGCCTTTTAGGGCACCCTCTAGTCCTTGACCGGCCTCCCATTCAGATTTCTCTAAGATATGAGGGTCAAATCGTGTTGGGAGCTAGTCTATAAGTGGTTGAGGGTCCGACAAGATCCATAAATGCACTATTCATAGAAGTGCGTAGCTTTTCTCGTACATAGTCACATACTTGGTGCATTGTGTGCACTGAGGGATTTGTTGGCCTGCGCACATTGCGCACTGTGCATGCGCTTCGTTTGGTGAATTTGCGCATGCCAATTTTTGACCCAATTGTATAGTTTTTTCCCTTTGAATGCATTTCAATGTTGTAGGTGAACTAATTGCTGTGTTTCTTTAACCATTTGTGTGCATGGCCGTGGAATCCAGATTTGTTGTTGTGCATGCAATACATAGTTTGTTTCCTGGTGATAAGTTGTTAATAAACTATAAATTTTGTAGACCACCAACCTCTCATCCAAAACATCTTGCATGTATCTACCTTTAGACATCCTCTTGGGGCGTACGAAAAAGATGATTTAGTAATTGTATTTTTGGATTTTCAATGGAACTAATGTAAATGCATTGCTTAAATTGACATTTGTTTTGTCATGTTGCAAGGGTGGAATGCCTCACACAAAAGTGAGCCAGGAGTTATCTGAATCCCAACATATTCAATAGCCATAGAGCATATAGAGGATACATGGGCTGATAAATTCAAGGATGAAGTACAAAGCCTATGATTGAGCATGGCCATTGATGGAGTTAACTTATATTCCCTCCAAAACACCAACTATTATGTTTGGCCAGTTGTAGTGATCAATAACAATACCCCCCCATGGTTGTCCATGAAGAATGAACATCTTATGTTGGCTCTTATAGTCCTAGGTAGAAGACAAGTGAAGAGAATGGATGTCTACCTCCAACCATTGATCGATGAATTTAAGCAATTATGGGAAGGGATACATGTATATGGTGTATCAATACCCATCCCATTGGATAACTCTTTTACATTATATGACATATGTTTGTACACCACACATGATTATGTTGATTGATTTGTTTATATCTGTAATGTTATTTGGCATACTTAATTTGGTGGTACTATCTTTCTTACACTAACATGATTTGTATACAATAACACCGTAGGTATTGTAATGAAAGGGTATCATGGATATAAATGTTGTGGACCATCTATAAAGGTTTGGTGGTCCAAACACCTATGAAAGTTGGTGTACGACTTCTCGAGGGTTTTCCTCCCATAAGACCACTTTTATATAAGAGTTGCATATTCTTTCAATGGTAAGCTAGAGAGAACCTAGAGACCTTAAATAATCACACCAACATATTGGATTAGGGCATATGACACATAGAAGGAGAAAGGAATGGAAATCTTGTTTAATTCAAATGGGGAACCTATGTTTGATGATATTAATTTTTTTGACACCTATTTTAAGAAAATACCCATTGGGATGAAAATGAAATTTGTATTTTATGAGCTTCCATATTGGGAGCATCTTAAGATAGCCCACTTATGTTTTTTTTGGTAAGTGAGAAATTTGTATTACCTTCTAAGAGATAAAAAGAGAACAAACATAGTGTCCTTATGATTAGGCCGCCAACAAAGGAAACCATCCCCAGATCATCCAAAAATAAAATTACCCTCAAGGGTCCAAAATTGTGAAAATGTACTATAATGTTCCAAGCATAGTTTAAAAAATAACTAGTAAAATAAGTGTTGGACCAAAAAATATGAGAAAAGACCAACATTAGAGCATAGGTCGGTTACTCAGTAGAGAGATAAACTAGATCATCTCACGAATTGTCCAATTGTCATTGCTAAAGAGGATTTGGCCATTCTAGAATGAGGATAGTTCAGTTTGGTGTCTCCTATGCATGTTGATGTTGCTACGTGCTGGAGCATATATCTAAAAACAAGTCCACCTTCTTGTCAAGATGCTATGTCCTGAAATTTTGGTCAACAATTTCCCTCTAAAGCTTGAAAATGAGTTGTAGATGGTCCTCCATTAGTCGTGTATTCCTCATAACTTCATCATGTCCACTATGTACCACTGTCATCTGAGGATGAGAGGTCGTGTCTTTAGGATTCATGACATTACACAAAACATTTGAAGGATCTTCATTTTGAAGAAGAGAAGTCAAATTTGCCCGAGGCACCTAGTTCACTGGTTCTTCCTCCTACTCATACCACTCCACCATACAGCCCCAAAACATGACATTTTATGGAAGTTCCTTTGATTCTTTCTTGCTTATGACACCTAGAGTAGCAAACTCATTAGAAGTGTCATTGGTCGAGGAAATCGAGCTTCCTTGTTGGGACTCAAGTTGTCCATAAGAACCAATACCCTAGTGTGCTCTACCTCATTACCAGACATTTGACATACTATAATAGAGAAATACTACAACACATGATGGAGAAGCGAATGTTATGCAGAAGGAACAAACCATCTGGAGGAGAGTTATGTTGGAGGAACAAACTAGACACAGACTAACTAAGAAATGCCTCCCTTCCAACTGAATTATCATCAAATGAATCTCATTTTTATATCATCATATACTAGCATTATTGATTACTAGCACAAGTGCAATGTAACTGCCTTTCGCATCAATGGTACCTGAATCCAGAGCTCCAACCATGCTTGTGCACAAAAATGAGAGTAGTGAATAAATGACCATGAGAGAGTAATATAAGGTACCTTCCACTTGTCCCTCTTGGAGCACATGCCTCCAGGTGTTGGTGCTAACTCCTACCAGGTTTAAATGCATCATGACCACAATAAAACCCCATCTAGAAATATGCCTTCCCTCAGAGCCATTTCCTTACATTCTAGGAGTGTTGGGTGATCTAGTCTTTGGTTTCCTACACAAACCATATCTTTCTCTCAGTAGTTTACTATGATGTTAGTAAGTTTATTATTTATCTTGTTTACTTCCCGATGAACATGTGAAGGTATGAGAACTAAATGAGGAAGCAACAATGTTTTCAAGAATTCTATATTGCAAAGAAGTTACCAACTAGGGGAGATCTTGTCTGGATCTAAGCCATTCACGAGTCGAGAAAAGATAATCAAAATTATTTGTGAGTCACCTTCCATAATTAGCTATTGAAAGCAATTAGGAGAAGCCAATTGAATTCCCAAAATAATATCCCAGAGCTTGGAGGAATTGTTTGAGTCATGACCTAGACTACCTACTAGATTATGAGAAATACGACCCTGATCATCTCAAGAAACGACACCAAACCTAGCCGACCTGAGGTTTCCCTTGGATGTGTCATCAAAGTTGAGCTTGTGGAAGCCCAGTGGATGCCGTTGCCATGAGTTAGGACTGCTTGAAGAGGGAGGACGAAAGATAGGTTGTGAGGGAGATGAATCAAGGTCGAGATCCCATTTGAGAAGGATGTGCTTTTTTTCTGGATCATTATTGAGGTCCTACGGTGTCCAATTTTTTCTCCTGACTATTTCCTGTACATTGTCTTGGATTTTGGGCCAGATTTTTCCCCAGTCCAACTTTTTTGAGTGGAAGATCTTGTGATTTTTTCCTTCTAGATTTGCCATAGTAAAAACCTTGGTATATGTTTGCAAATTTGGTTTAAGATTAGATTCTTGAAAACTAAGGGTCTCCAGTGGTCAATTGTAGTGACAATGCTATCTTGATGGAGGTCAAAGGTACACACTATTTGAGCTGTGTGATCCCAAATTTCATAGGTGAATTGACATTGATTAAGAATATTCTCCATAGTTTCCTCAGAGTGCAGGCATGGGGGACAAATATATGACCCAATGAATCCTCGCCTTCAGAGATTATCCCATGTTAAGATGCATTTATGCCCAAATAACCAAAGAAAAGTACCTACCTTTGGCCAGAGATTAACTTTAAAAATGTTGCTCTAAATATTGTCATAGGGAAGAAGATGAATCTTGGCTTTTAGACTACAAGCCTCCTTTATAGAAAAGACTCCTCTCATGGTATGTACCCATATAAGAATATCAAGCCTGTGCTTGATTCAGATTCTCTAGAGAGCTTCCTTGTCTTGCCTGTGACCAATGTCCACCTCCTTCATGATTTTGAGCTTTGTGTGGGTGGTTTTCTAGTCCCGCCAAAGTGAAGAGGAGGAGGAGTTTTTCCAGAAGTCCACAACCCAAATGGATATGTTTTGTGCCATATGGTTTTGAAAGTCCAACATAGTGTCCATGAGCTATAAAAACTTCATAGACCATCTTTACCACCCCTAATTTCCCAAAAATAATTTCCTTGGACTAAGGAGCAATTCTGCCAAGCCTCATTCCAGATCAGAGAGCCATTGTGTTGTTTGTTCCACTTGATAAATTTTGCTTCCTATATTTTTGGGGAGTACTTGTTACACTACAGTTTGTCCCAGATATCCCCTAGATTCTTGAGCCATTTCCACCAGATTTCAGCACCCGTGACTTGATTTAGCAGGCAAGGATCCCTCAGACCCAAGCCCCCTAGCCATTTAGGCTTGCATTGGTTTTTCCAATTGACCGTCACCCATTTTATTTTGTCTTTAGTTCTTTTCCACATGAATTTCCTTTGGATATTTCAAATGGTTTTAATCACATATTTGGGGGAAGATAGGGCTGAGAAGAGACAAATAGGGATGGATTGAAAGACATATTCAAGGAGCACCAGTCGAACCGCCAAATTTAGGGAGTCGAAGGTCCAGGAGTTAAGATGCTTGTCAATGGATGCAATTAGACCCTCCCAGGAACTTTTTTGAAGGGCATTATTGATGAGAGGAATTCCAAGGTATTTGGACGGAAGGGAGCTCTTGGTGAATCCTAGGATGTAGGTAATGTGGGATTGGGTGACACAATGGGTGTTGAAAATAAAATTTGGGATTTTTTAGTATCGAGGTGCTCGAGGCTTCAATGAAGTCATTAAGGATGATAAGGATTCTATGTGATTCTCTAACAATATGTGTTCCCATCTGCTAATGGGGAAACCCCCCCTATACTAGGTCTAGGTACAAGCAAAGCACTAACTTCCATTAAAAGAGTGTTCTACCCTTAAGATACCCCAAAACTATCTAAACTGAATGACAAGAGAGAGGAAAGAAGGTCAATAGGTTCCCAACGGCTGGTGTAGACCTCTTTCGCCTTTGCATCTTCCTAGATTGCGGGTCTCCTCCCGAAGCTGACTTGCAAAAAACTTAGGAAAACAATGCTACAACATATACGATCTCTACTTATCACTTTCAATGTTCAGATATAGACATAAATGCATAAATAAATAAAATCATATAGGCATAATGTTTTGGGAGAAGATTGAACTCTTTTATTCAATATTAAGATAAAAAAAGATTACAATCTTCATCGGCAATCGCTCCGCGAACCAGATTCGAGCTTCTCTATCATGGCTCCAAGTGCATTAATCCCATGCAAGCTTCTCACAACCAACTTATCACTTGGGAAAGGAGAAAGGGTTGTATAAGGAGAAAGGGCTAGAGGGGAATGCTGAGGCAAAAACTCAGAATAGGATGCAAGACTTGGGCTAAGAAGGAGAAGGGATTTTGGAAGAGTTTTCTTATTCTCTTGCTTGTCCCTTAAATGAGACCCCAAGACCTCTGTTTATATGAGAAAAAGATGGTTATCCGGTTTGGGCATGGGCTACAATGGGTAAAATGGTTGGGAAACCCTCTATAGCCCATAAACTCCACTGAATTCCTTGCAATTTTATATTTTTTTCAACTTTTTAAGGTAAACGCGGGCTAACGATCATGCAGCTCACGTATGTACGTGAGATAACTAGTATGCAACACACGTGTGTACGCGGGCTATCAGTTCAACAAGGCACACATATTTTCCAAAAAATAGTTTTTTAAGAAGAAGCCTCAACAATATTTTGGCAAAATATGTAAGCGGAAAGGCCAATGTCATGTATGCATAGGTAAGGCATTTTGGAATATAACACATGCCCCCTAATGTGTGAGGTCATAAGAGAAACCGATGGCCAAAATACATTACAATATATTTACCAGTGGGAAGGCATAGAGTCAAGTGAGCCCGGGACGAGAGTTCGAGAGCGTGCCATCTGTAAGACAATGATAATCTATCAGAGGCATGCATACCCATGCTCGTGATGAACTAAGCATGGCTACCAATCAAGTACACTGTAGATCCATGCCATATAAATTTCTATATAAAGTTTAGCCGCGAGCAATACATAATGGATCTACATCTCAAAATCATTTGAAGATATACACATATAATATAATATGCATCTTGAAGAAGCATTGACACCTATGGATGGAGATGAGGACTTCATAACTCGAGAAGTAACTTCAAGATCTTCAAAACTTAGGTAGGAGTACAATAGGAGTGTAAAACTCACTACCTTGAGGTCTTCGAAATGCCATCGGGGAAAGACTAGAGGATATCGATCGTCAGGAACATAACTTCATTGATTTTGAATCCAAACTTGAGTGGATTCTTAGGATGGTCGATTCATGAAAGTCGAGATAAATTGCAAAATGGTCGACTCAGGTTGGATAAAACTTCCCTTGGACAAAAGAATGACAAAATGATGAGACTCAGGCAATTGAATATTGACACAAGTCTGTGATACATGAGGCACCACAAACTCTCCATATGTTTTGAAGAGTAACCAAACAAAGGAGGACACAACTCTATGTAACGAGAAAAACTTCCTAAGGTTATACTAGATCCCAATGCTTGGTGAACAAACATAAGGATGTGCTTTGTCCAAGGGCGACTATCTTGCTGCCGAAAAAAGAATGTATATCCAGTCCCCTCTTTTTGGAATATTTGATTTTTTTTTCTTTTTCAAAATTTTAACGAGATTGAAAAAGAATAAAATAATGCTACGTTAGAAAGGAGGAACAAGTGTCGCAGGAAAGAAAACTAGTTCTAAGTGCCTGGAACATACTAATTATCAGGGAAAGGAGACATGTGTAGGATAAAGACACTCGGGAAAATTCCTCCATGGGTCAAGGTGTTAGTTCGCAAGAGTAAAAAGTGTTGCAAGGTTTGCATTTAAGGAATGCTTTGAAGGTTCATTTAATAGCAACATGAAGCCAACATTAGGCCAAAGATGCAAGGATGAGACATGCAATGCGATTAGGTATGACACAACAAGACTCCTTCCATGTTGAGTTTTACGAGCTTAGAGAAGGTAAGCTCGATGGTTTTTCATGTTTAGAGAGTCTGATTTTTTTTAAAATAAGACTCAAGGGTGTTCCTTTTTCGTAACTAGTCCAGTCAGTTCGAAAAAGGGTTAAACCTATACCGAAAGGACGTCTCTTCAAAACCATTTTAATGAGTGTGACAGAGACAAGATCACTCGACTATCTTTTCAATTTTAAGGAGTCTGAAAAGAGCTTAACTATGGACTCACAACCTTTTTATGAGTTTATTCTCCTTAGCCCGAAAAAGTCTAAAATATAACTTAAGAGAACTCTCCTGGCAAGACATGTCTCCCGAGGTGTACCTTTTTCCTGGATAATCTATTGGCCGAAAAAAGGGTTAAACTTATGCCAAATAGATGTTCTTTCTGGACCAATTAATGAGTGTGAAAGTAACAAGGTCACTCGACAATATTTTCATATTTAGGGAGTCTGAAAAGAGCTTAACTGTGGACTCCAAGGGGGTTCCTTTTTCATAAGTAATCTCCAAGGCCCGAAAAAGAGATAAACCAAAACCAAGGAGAATGGTCCTTTTTCAAAATTTTAGTCCCTTAGGCCAGAAAACAGGTTAAAATTATGCCTGCGAATACTCTCCTAGTGAACCGAATCTCCTAGGGCATACTTTTATTTGTAAATTAACCATCCGAACCAAAAAATAGGTAAACTACCACTGGATAGATATGCCTTCATATTTGAGTTTGGCGATCGTGAAGGGCAACAAGATCGCTTGACAATCTTTTCAATTTTAGAGAGTCTGACAAGGGCTTAAAGAAGACTCCAGGGGGGCTTCTTTTATCAAGTAATCCAGATGAGACTGAAAAGAATAAATGAACTCTCATTAGATGTTGCTTTCAAAGTTTAAGCGAGCTTGAAAGAAAACAAACGACGTTCTTTAGGGAGTCCCGTGGGTAAATCCAAGAATGATGACTAGAGAGAAGAATGAGGCTTCAAAAACGTAATCATGGTGGGACTAAAAGGGACTCCCAAGCCTATGGATAAAACTCACAACATGGATGCCAAAATGCAGCAAAGGATCTACCTAGGGCATCCATGTAGAGGAAGGCTCTACCACCTAATTACGACACTTATAAAGTAGATGAGAAGGTTTAATGTCACATTTCGGTGGGATCGATTCTATGGCAAAGCAGAAAAATCAACAATATGCAAAATACAGGGGGAGAAAACCTAACCTATATGCAATAGTTGAAAAAATGACTTTTACCATGGGATGCTATAAGTGTAACCCATCTCAATAATACACCAAACTAAAAGAACAAGTTCATCGGAATGACCCAAAGATCACTCAAAAGGGAACTCAAGTAGCCACCAAGCCAAGAAAAGGGAAAAGGGGACCAAATTAAGGAAAAACGAGCCAAAAAAGTCTATAAATATAGGTGGACAACTCATTTTGACCATTGCAATTTGGAAAATAACCAAAAAGGTAAAAAACCCTCTTCCTCAAAATGTGGATTCAAGAAGCTATGGTGGACAAAAGATCCTCAAACTTGGACCAAGTAAGTACAAACAACCTTTACTTTCAATTTTATGCATCTTTTCATGCTTAATTTAATGTTTGGAAGGCGTGCGCCCTTGTAAAAGGGTCGGATCTATGTGTACGTGGGATTTCCACGCTCAACTCGCATATGTACGCATGCAAAGTAACACTTAACCTGCGTACATACGCGACTGTCTTAAAGGCAACTCACGTACACCTCTTTTAATGTTAAAAAAAGTAACAACAAGGGCTAATCCTTTCCAAATTTTGTGCAACAGGATGTATGTTCATTGGCGAGAAAGGGAACATGAGGAAATGGACGTCTTGGTAGCGGAGGATCCCGGGGCCATTGCTATGCTGAAACAATGTGGTATGTGGAAGTTTTTTCAGTGTCCATTCATGAGGGCACAACCTAGACTGTTGAACCACTTGATAAAGTATTGGCATCCTGATGAAAAGGCATTCATGCTAGGGGGTCAATCAATGACTTCGATGGTAGAGGACATATACTTTTTGACCGACCTCTCCAAGAGGGGGGAAATGGTCAATCTGAGGACTTTCCCTCCAGGGCCATACAACATAGAGGATTACATCAGAATGTATAGTGAGGATGGTACCGAGAAAGTAGGATCTCAGGTGCTGATACACAAGATCACTAGCCTCCATCTTCAGATCGTACTCTTCATGATTGTGTGGATCACGGGATCCACAACACTTGATCAGGCTTCTCGTGCATAGATGCATTGTGCGGTTCAATGCTTGGATGCCACTATTTTTGATTGGAGCACTGCCATGCTTACATGAATGAAGAAACAAATCACTGACTATCGTAGGAGAATGAACAAGAACTTCAGGTTTGGAATGATATTGTGCACTTTATTCTTTGAGAGAGTGCCTAGCCTTAGCTTGAGGGAGACAATATGAGGCCATATTGCCTCCTTTCCAACATTGTGCAGGTGGGAAACTTTATTGCCTAGACAAAGTGGAGGGAGAGTCTAGGAGGCCTTTGATGGAATTTTTTTTGATTGGTGGGCCTGTCGGATTCCCGTTATTGAGGAATATCCATATGCAGGAATCAATTTCCTGAGGGATCCTGATATGCCCATGCCCCCTGGCGAGGAACACAGTGAGATAGGTAAACACATTTTTAAAGTTATTTAATTTTTAAAATTTTAAATATTATCCTTTTTATGTTAATGTCAAAGTATTAACTCAAAGTTCATTTATATACAGATGTGGGACCAGTGCAACTGGCTGACTTTTCCAAGATCAGGCGTTTTCCTCGACCATAGGCCGGACCAATAGGAGTAGGAGGACCAATAATTGCAGGAGGACCCCCAACTGAAGAGGCCGAGAGAGTACTGTGACGAGTAGAGAGGAACTTGACAACTCTCACTCATGTAGTTCCGATGGATGAGATCAAGGACCTTCCCCCGACTATGCAACCACATGTAGTAGGGGTGCCTAAGACTTGGGTCCAGTTATTCCGACATCTTGCGAATTTCATGGTTCACTATAGCAGGGCCAATAGGCCTGCACCATAGTTAGCATTAGACCACACATGTGCCGAGGGCACGTTTCGTACTCTGTATTGAGAGCTTGAGCCCAACGATGTATACCGGCTCTATTTGAGGCTTTATGGCCCAATTTGTACTCATGACACTATTTTTTGGGATATATTATATATACATATTTTTTTTTCTTATGGATAAACATTTTGTACAAATGTATTTACATGTGGATGTGTGTGTTTTAATTTATTGTGTGAGCACCATGCCAATATAATACTTGATTAGCCAATGTATCAGTTAGTTGATTAGATCTCTTAGGAACATGAATATAAGTAATATAATCAAAATAGCGTTATAAGAGATGTACCCTAAGGAATCGTTGGTGAAGGGTTGGATTTTAAACATGATATACCCCATTTAACTGAGACACAACCATTTGAGCATCTAGATAAACCCGGAGGCGAGAAATACTATGTGACAAGGCATCACGTAGTAATTCTATTACTGCAATGTACTCGACAACATTATTGGTTGCTTAACCTAGAAAAATACCTCAAGAAGACATCAACTGGCCAAAAGGTGTAAAAATCACCCAAGTTGCAGAAGCAAGCCTTTGAGTGTGTTGTCTAGCACCGTCCGCGAACCCAACATAGACTTCAGATTCACTTGACATCTGCCACAGTGAAAAGAAAACATAATAACTACACGTCCATAAAACAAAAAGACAAGACAATATAAAAAAATATACATATATACAAGAAGTCACGCTTAGGCGACCAACCTAAGTGTAATACTTCTTAAGGTAGAGCCCATTTCTAGGCTCCGCTAAAGCGTTACCATAGAAATAAACCAGTCTATAAGCACCATTTTCTAAGACTTTTTTTCACAATGAAAGGTCCAAACCACATGGGTTTGAACTTGCCTTCCCCCAAGGGATATTTCTTTTGGTCGTAGACTAGGACATGATCGCCTTCGGAGAAAATATGAGGGCGGACATACCAATCATACTGCCACTTGACACATTGTTTGCAAGCCTCGTTGGCCAAGGCTCCATCTCAACGCTGCTCAAGATATAAAAGACGTTCCTCAAGCGATGTAGTGTCGGGTAGTAGTTCCACTTCCAACTTAAGAGAAGGGATTTGACATTCAATGGGTAAGACTGCCTCCAGCCTGTAAACGAGTTGGAAAGGAGAGAAAATGATAACAGTCTTTACGGAAGTTTAATAATCCCAAAGTGCCGAATACAACATCAAATTCCAATTTGACTTGGACGAATTAATCGTTTTCTGAAGAATATTCTTGAGAGACTTATTAACAGCCTCTACCTGACCATTCTCTTGTGGGTAGTAAGGTGACGAATGTTCCTGTTTAAACCCTAGTTTTGATGTTAATTCAGACATCATTTTTTTCTGGAAGTGACTGCCATGGTCTGTGACAATCTCCTTCGGAATACCGAACCTGACTACGATCTGGTTAAAAATGAAAATGGTAGTCGTTTCCCAGTCATTGTTGAATGTAGGCATAGATTCGACCTACTTAGTAAAGTAGTTTACTGCTATGATGATATAGCGATGCCCCCTTGCTAAAACTGGGTGACATGTAGTGAAATCAATCCCCCACTTGGTGAAGGGACTGACAACAATAACTGGGAACATGGGAGCTAGGTGTTCCTACATATTCTGAGAGAAGACCTGGCATGGGTGAAACTTCTTAACCGCCTCAACACAATCTTTGATTAACAAGGGCCAAAAGTATCCAACACGAAGAATCTTTTGGGTTGTTTCCAAACCAGACAGATGACCGCCACATGCTCCTGTGTGACTTCCGTTTAAAACAAACTCTGCTTCTTTGTGAGTGAGACATTGACGAAGAATGCAATCTACTCCTTGATGATATAAAATGTCATCAAGGATAAGATAGTTATGCGCTTAGTGGCGTATTCGTCGACGCTCATCACGAGAAGCAGAAGAAGGGCACTTCAAAGTCTGAAGATACACACATATATCTCCATACTAGGGGTCTGAAGATGAAATAAGAAAAATATCTTTGTTGATTGATGACTCTTCAGGCGAAATATCACCACTTTCGAACGAAATTTCCAAGATTAGTTCAACAAAGACCAAGGACTTTTTAGATATCGCCGAAACAAAATCCAGGTCAAACTCTTGTAGGATAACTATCCATTGAATGATTTTTCCGCCGATGGCTTGTCGTGTTAACACATACTGAAAAGGGTTCACGACAACGATGAAGGTGGTCTTGCAAAGTAATATGTAATGATAGAATCGTTGGACATCATGGACAACTGCCAAAGCAATTTTCTCAACATGTGTGTAGTTGAGTTCTGGTCCAACTGGGCGTCGACTAAGATAATAGATAATGTGCTCTTCGAGCTTGTCATCCTCTTGCACCAAGACCATGCTAATGGTAGACTCTATGGAAACCAAATACAACAAGAAATCCTTGCCATAATATGGAGGAATGAGCAGAGGGGCAGACGTTAGGGCATGTTTCAATGCTTCAAAAGAGCACCGAGCTGCTTCATCCCAACATAATGGGACCCCTTTTTTTAAGAGATGCATAAACCCTTTAGTAATATCAACATAGTTGGAAACAAAATGCTGAAGAAAATTGGCTTTCCCTTATAGGCTATGAAGCTAAGGGATTCCGTGTGGGCGAGGAAATTGAACTATTGCCTCAACCTTCAAAGGATTGACCATGATCTCTTTAGTTGACACGATGAAACCTAACAAGCATTCCGATGTCACACAAAAACTTCATTTGTTTGGATTCAAGCAAATCCGATAGTAGCGACACCTCTCAAAGATAAGTCATAAATGGGAAGGATGATCATATCTCTTACTAGAATGTGATTCTAGATCATCACGATACGCCTCGACTATGTGTTTGAGGTCATGGAAAGAAAACAACATGGCCCACTGAAAAGTGGCTCCAACATTCTTAAGGACAAAATAATTTTTTCTATACGCGAATGTACCCCAAGGACAAATAAAGGTCGTTTTATGTTGGTCCTTGGGCTTGATCCAAATTTTATTGTACCCGAAAAAAATGTCCATGAAAGAAAAGACCTCACAACCCGCACATTCATCGACGACCTGGTCAATAAATGGGGTTGGAAAATTGTCTTTCTAGAAATATTTGTTAAGGTCACAAAAGTCCATACATACGCGGATTGTACCTTGCTTCTTGTTGGCATGGACATGGTTTGATACCCATTCCGTCAATTGCACATGATAGATGAAACCGACCTTGATGAATTTCTCTACTTCAACCTTTATCACTGCTGCTTTGTGAGGATTAACTGGGTGAAGCTTCTGTCGGATAGGTTAAAATCAAGGTAAGTTGTGATCTCGTGTTCAACAATACGTGGATTAATGCCTGACATCTCCTCATAAGACCACACAAAAACGTCGCAAAATTATTTAAACAATTAAGTGTAGATCTGAATCTCTTCAGGAGAACAATCTTCTCCAACGAAGACATTTTCCACGACGCCAAGGGTTCTTGAGATGTCAATAGGAATCATTTCAACAATACTTTCCATGTTTCCCTCGACATATATTCCGTGCGTAGCCAGAGGGTTAATAGGACAAGGGACATCTCCGTTCATGGTCGTAACGAACTCTCCTGCCTATAATCTCTTGAGCTTGGGTAAGAAATAAGATCTATGGTGAAGATTGTTCGAAGGTCTATTTGGCCCAGTCATTGCCTCCAAGATTGCCTCGTCAGAGGGAAAGACTAAGTCCAAAGGGTTGTGAGCAGCGAGAGAGTATTAAGCCCAAATCGGCTCGAGAATAAGATGTATCTCCTAGGGGGGAGCCAGATCAGGGTTGGCTGAGGCTTGCTGGACAATATTGTACACAACCTTAGTAGTGGATAAGGGCGTAGCCATTCCAAGGTGCCCTACCCCTTCCATTGAAGCCAATGGGAAAGGTAAAATCCATGGGTATTTAAAGTAATTCATTCTAAAAGACATGACCTGAAAAATCATAGCCTTCTGCTGGTCATGGAAAACCAAAACAAACCTAACATCAATAGCAGGTGGTGGATAATAAAAAGTCTCCATTAAAGATGGAAACAATTTGACACCTAAATTGACATTACGTGGCAGTGGGTTGTCAATCATCGAGACCATGGATGCCTCTGATGAAGGGTCAGGATGAGAGAAGGATAACTGATCAACGGTTATGATCCGACCTTCATGAGGAAAACATAAGACCCATAAAATGGTGGATACAACCACTGTCATATCATAGGCCCAACTCCTCCCTAACAAAAGATTGTAGTCGAGAGGCACATTGACTACTTCTACCTTGATGCACACAATTTTTCCCTCCAACTGCACGGGGAAAGAGGGAATTATACCATGTAGTATGAAAGATCGACGGTCAAACACAGTTATCAACGTGGGCGATGGAGACAACTCAGGTTGGTCGATGGCCTTCCAACATGCCAATGACATCACGCAAATTGAGGCACCCTCATCAACCACCGTACGAAAAATGTTCCATGTCAACGATTTCGTGGCGTACACCACTACTATTTGAAAAGAGACATGGTGAGAAAGACAAGGTTTATGGTCTGTAGGGTAAAAAAAAATCATTCATGGGTTAGTGGTCTCAACCACTCCCAAGGCAGACAACAATGCTTTTCTCTGTGAGGGGCAACTATGGAGAACTTCCAGAGCGGACATTGCACTGGGATTTTGTGCAAGATCCTCCACGATGGAGTAATTCTGAGAAACCCTTGCATTTGGGTTGTGAGAAGCCTTTTTGAATGCACCTTTAGGGATGTGATTCATCATTTCTCCCACTGTCTTCTCAATTTGAAAAGGATTCAATGGGTTGGAGGCTTCTTTGCCCTTCTCAATAGATCCCGACATTTTGTAGTTATGAGCTTTGGTATGTAGATGAGCTTCAAATTTCATCATATAAATGTTTGCATCCCCATTGTTAGTATTAGGCACGGGGGCTCTCTGACTTCCCCCAGTTACGCTCGTGGATGAGGAAGCTTGATCCATATTTTTCCCTTATGGAAAAGGGTTTGTCAACACGACAGACTGTTGCTATGCCAATAGCTTTTAGGCTTCCTCAAGCCGAGGGAATTGGTGAGTCAAGTGGTCGTCCGTGCAAAGCTTACACATAAACTTAAACTTTCTCTTTTCATTTTTTCCCTTGACAACATTATTTTTCAACTTTCTTATCCTCCTTACCCTTCTTGTTTTTAGGTTTCCTCTTTCCTTCAGTTTGCTGGTTACCCTTTGGATTTGTTGATTGCAAACTATGTAAATCCGATGTTTGGGTTACGGGGGAAACCGAAATAGGAGTTTGTCTAGCCATAGTATGTTGAATCAATAACTGCTGTAACTGATTATACAACTAATCTGTGGACTTGCTCTATGCTGAGCCTACTATGCCATCGTCGTGAGGCCCAAAATTCTGTTTGGTCTTATCGAGAGTCAAGCGTGGTGCATCGGGCATGATCTCATATAACATACCAAATTGAGAGTAAATCAACTCCAGTTGCTGGGCACTCATGATAGCCTCTTCTTCGGAAAAAACTCCAGAGGTCCCGACTTCTTTGGACACGCAAGGAACCAAAGACTTTAGGATCCACTCAATCAAAAATGGGGGAGAGACCTTGACTTTGATCAAACTCTTTCGTCGCTGCCATTCTCGGATGTGATCTAAGATATGATCAGCTTTCATCTGCTCAAAGTTGGTCAACAACTCGGTGCCGGTATCATATCTTACCGGTAATTGGAAATGGTTTAAGAAGACCATAACCGAGTTGTTAAAGTAAGCATACTTTGATTTGTCGAGCTCGATATGCCATTTCATAGCACCCCCTATAAGAGTGCATTGAAGCAAGCACAACTGAACAATATCATCTTTTAATGAGTTGGATGAGCACCATAAGTGAAATGTCGTCACATCATCACCTGGATCTTCGCTAGGATTTCCTTAGAAATTAGGGATGTCTGAGGGGAAAATTAGTTGGCATGGGGGGACAACATGGATAATGACAAATCGGGTCGTTCAAAAGTTTCGACAAGTCTGGCAAATGCAGAGTTGCCAGAAAAGGTAGTCTCAGTTGTGGCAGATTCACATGAAAAGAGGGGCCTGGATTTTGGTTGGCAGGAAAAGTTTGACTATTGGCTAGGGTTTTGGTAGAGACCATGGTGGCCCTCTCTAGCAAAAGGGACTTGCGTTTGATGTTGCATCATCGATTGATTCCCAAATTTGGATGACATGGCTTGTGTAGTGATTTATCGTTGTACAATGTTCCAAGGACCTTTGTTGGGGATGCCCCTAGCCGACCCTCCTGACATAGGTACTGAACCCTGCCTGAGGTTCCACTGAGTGTGGGAGGGGTTTCCCCCGATTGGCATTCCTTGCGAAGGAAACAAGCCCTGCCAAGGATTCCCAAGACCTTGTGAGGAGGGAACTCTTGTCATCGCTCCCTGCGAAGGAATGAAACCTTGCATAGGGTTTTGTTGACCAAAGATGGGGTTTCCCCTAGTCAAGAAAGCAGACGAAGATAAAGCATTATTTCCAAATGCACCAAACAAATAAAAAGGCATCTATCCCACCAAAGTAGTGTAGTATTGAGGTCTATGGCTCCCTCCACTAAACAAACTTATAGTTGGTATTAAGCCCGATTGACTGCTGAAAAATGCCTTCGAGCGAAGGGGATTTTGAAGGGATGTGACCTCTATTGTAAGGAATGGCGTTCAACAGGGCATTGGTTCCCGCGTCAACTCCTTGAAAGGGAGCATTAGATATCCCTTCCCCCAGACCAACGATGTCTAGAGTAGAGTAGGTTAGAACCGATTTAGAGTCAAAACTTGACATCCCATATGAAAAGGGAGCACCATACACGTTCTGAATAGAGGGAACAATGGTCAAAGTCATCGAAGGGATTGTGCCACTGCCCAAATTAGTGGGCATCTGGACAGCCGTAGTTCTGACAAGCGGAGGTGGAGGAGGAGGCACAACACCCCCTCCTGTGGTAGCCGTAATGGGAGTACGAGGACTCCCTGACAAAGTAGCACTAGTTGCTTCCATCGCCGCTCACCGAAAAAACTATCGTTTAGGTGAATTCGCCTCAGGAGGGACTATCTGAATTAGAAGCGATGCTGATAAGTCAGTGATTAGAGGGTTTGCGGGCCTGAAGCCTTCAAATTCAAGGTTAGAAACAATGGACTCCTCCAGTGCAGGAAAGTCTTCTCTGGGATCTGGCTAGGGCAGAATTTCCTGTGGCTCGATAGCTTCAAATGAGCCATCTTGATCTAACCTGCGCCTCAATGGTGGCAGAGGTGGCTCCAAAGTAACCAACGACAAGCCTTGAAGTCTATGCGAACGACAAAGCTGTTGATATTCCACTTTGTGAAATGATCAACTGACAATGTAAAGTCAAGCTAGGGTGAAACAAAGAGCACACACTAAAAAGCTCCTAACGAAAAATCAAGCAAACAACTGACCAGAAGGAAGAACAATTACGCCAATCGACACTAGATCAACTTACCAGTGCAATTGTAACTCGAACATGGAAACATACTTCGGGTATACTCTGTAAAGCATGATTCGACGTCTTCCCTGGGTACCGCGGTAAACCCCCGCAGTCACTCCTGTAAGTCCTTAAAAACATGCAACTATGTTTCCAAATCACAGTTAGTCACAAGCGGGTACAATCGACAATTGGGATGATCATAATGAGCAGGATAACAAAGTATGAAGCCTTTCAAGGGTACTGAAGGAAAATGGTCCGGAAGAAAACTGAGGATCTTGACTGGGTTCGAGGTCCATGAGGCTCCGTATTCAAATGCGATCAATGTAATTCCCAAGAACGACCCTCAGTATACAATCCCCACTACGCTTGGTCTAGTTTTGGAGGGGTTATATCCTCTACCTTTCCTTACGTGACTTCATGTTTAGCCCCTATGTTAGAGGGGGGTCCCGACTGACTCTTATGACACTGGACTTCTGACACTCCCTAACATAGATTCCTATGTTTGTTTAGGCGGCCTTGAAGAGTTTCCTCTTCACACTTATTTCAAGGCCCTAGAGCATAGACTACTTGGTGAACCCTACAAACAAAAATTCTAATTGATTTTAATTGGCTTGATTTACTCAAAAGGATATGGACGTGCAACTTATGGTGTTTACAAGAGACGAAAGAGAAGAAAAAATTTAGAGCATTTGTGCAAAAACAAACTAGGTTCGTCAATTGAAAGAAATGACTTTTAAATCTTTGTAAATGCAAACTTTTCAAAATAGTATTCCAAGATCCTATAACCAAAAGTTTCCTAAAGGAGATTTTCTTTTTACAATGCGAAACTACTAAACTTTCAGGGAAATAATTAGGAAGGAACTTTGAAAAATAACTCTTTTCTTTTGTGAAAAACAACCTATTATACAACTACCAAACAAGATGCATAACTAAATGCAACAATTTTTGATTTTTTTTTTGAAATGCTTGGAAAAGAAAAAACACAAGTAAATGATCTTTTTCGTTTTTCAAAGCATAAAACATGATAAAGAGAAAAGAAAAATCAAAGACTAACACAGACCCTGTAAATGCAGGGATTCACTGGAATCCAGAGGAGGATCTAACGCTTATAGGCTCACTCTTAACCTCTAAAGAAAACAAATAAAATAAATAAACAACATGGGTTCTTTACGAAGAGAAAGTTAAACCGAATCTTTAACCCAACCAAAGACCATTAACAAAT
The DNA here is from genome assembly GCA_009831015.1 of Picea engelmannii. NCBI lineage: Eukaryota > Viridiplantae > Streptophyta > Pinopsida > Pinales > Pinaceae > Picea > Picea engelmannii. The sequence continues at coordinate 232,173 of ML786472.1, read as the reverse complement.
ACCCTGAATAGTTCAAGAAGGCCTGAGAAGCACAAATCTTTTTTTTAGGAAAGAGGAAGTCTCTTTTAAAAAAATCTTCCAAAACATAGAGATGCGGGTTGTGCACAAGAAACCTGCGTATGTACGTGGGCTATATACTGTGCATACTGCGTATGTACGCGGGCTACACAAAAGCTAGGGCGCATACATCTCTGGAATTTTTCAAAAAGAAAATAGGCTTGGATAACTGATTGGGGAGGGAAGGCTGGTAGGCACTTGGAAAGTGACCAAAGACCCTAAACTGACTCAGTAAACCTAGAAAACTAAAAAAGAAACTAACAAAACCAAATTAAACCAAAATCTCCCACTAAGACCCTAGAGAGACTCCCCAGTGTATTCAACAATTATGTTAACAGGGGAAATCCCCCTATACTGGGTCTAGGTACAGGGAGAGCACTAAATTCCCTTAAAAGACTGTTCTACCCTTAAGCTACCCCAAAACTATCTAAACTGAATGACAAGAGAGAGGAAAGAAGGTCAATAGGTGCACCTTTAGTCCTAGCGGTTGGTGTAGACCTCTTTCGCCTTTGCAGCTTCCTAGATTGCGGGTATCCTCCCAAAGATGACCTGCAAAAAACTTAGGAAAACAACGCTACAACATATACGATCTCTACTTATCACTTTCAATGTTCAGATATAGACATAAATGCATAAATAAAAAAAAACATATAGACATAATGATTTGGGACAAGAACGAACTCTTTTATTCAATATTAAGATAAAAAAGATTACAACCTTAGTTGGCAATCGCTCCGAGAACCAGGTCCGGGCTCCTCTATCGTGGCTCCAAGTGCATCAATCCCATGCAAGCTTCTCACAACCAACTTATCACTTGGGAAAGGAGAACGGGTTGTATAAGGAGAAAGGGCTGGAGAGAAATGCTGAGGCCAAAACTCAAAATAGGATGCAAAAATTGGGTTAAGAAGGGGAAGGGATTTTGACAAAGTTTTGTTATTCTCTTGCTTGTCCCTTAAATGAGACCCCAAGACCTATTTTATATGATAAAAATATGGTTATTTGGTTTGGGGATGGGCTACAATGGGTAAAATGGTTGGGAAACCATCTATAGACCGTAAACTCCGCATAATTCCTTACAATTTTATATTTTTTGCAACTTTTGGAGGTAAACGTGGGGTAACTAGCATGAAACTTGTAGATGTACATGGGCTAACTAGTATGTAACACACGCATGTACACGGGCTATCAGTTCAACAGGGCGCGTACATTTTCCAAAAAATAGTTTTTTAAGAAGAAGCCTCAACAGTATTTTGGAAAACTATGTAAGTGGAAAGGCCCATGTCATGTATCAATAGGTAAGGAATTTTGGACTATAACACTATCATCATGGCATCGTCCATAATTTGATTATTTGAGATATGGGTTCACATAGCATGCAAGTAAAGGCCTTTAAGGGAGTCGTCTTCAATAATTGCCTTAATGTAGCGATTGCCACCTTCTGCCATGATTACAAAAGGAAGGGGGAGAGTGGGTCTCCTTGACAGATCCCTTTATAGGGAGAGAAGGGTTTTGAAGGAACACCACTGACCATAATGGAAAAGAAAATAGAGAAGGTTAGGTTGAGGACCCCATTTACCTAGGATTCATTGAATCCAAAGGTAAGAAGGAGCGATCACATGTATTGCCAGCTTAATTTTTCAAAGGCTTTGGAAAGATCCAACTCAATGAGCATACCATGGGTGTCATAGGATTTCAGAGAGTGGATAACCTCATGAGAAAGAATGAAACTATCCAAAATATGACATACTTCTACATAAACTGATTTTTCATGAGAGATGATGAAATAAAGAAGGGGTTTAAGATGAAGATAAATTACCTTTGTAATGGGCATGTGGATGACATTGTACAACACAATGGGTTGGAATTACTCCACATGTGAGAATCACTACTCTTTGGGGATACGAGTGAGGAAGGTAGCATTTAGTGTTGGAAAAACCCCAAGAGAGTCCTCTATCAACTGTCAGACTTCCTCCCTTACCAAGTGCCAACAATGATGGAAAAAATATGTAATGAATCCATCTGAACTTGGCGATTTTACCATGGCAATGTCCTTCATTTCTTGATCCAACTCCTCCAGAGTCACGGGTATGAGAAGGGATACATTCTGTTCAATAATGATCAAGCAGGGAATGTGTTGAGATAATTTTCCAATGGCTACCTATCTGTCTGGGCAGGGTTCCATGAGAAGATCCTAGTAATAGTTGACCAATTCCTACTCAATATCCTTGTGATCCATGATTGGATGCCCCTGCGCATCATCCATTTTGGTAATTTGATTGATGTGTTGTCGCTGGATCATAGAACATTGAAAAAAATTGAATTCTTCTCACTTTCTTTAAGCCATTGAACCCTAGATTTTTGTCTCCAAAGAGTTTCTTCCTGCACGTAACACTCTTCTATTTGTGGCTTAAGATTCTTCTCTTCTTCCTGGAGTTGATTCATGTTTCCCTGTGCTATGAGTTTTTCATGTACTTCCTTCATTTGTTGCTCAAGATATTGTTGTGCTTGGAAAATGTTCCCAAATACATTTTTATTTCAGTCTTTAAGATGTTGCTTGAAGTTTTTCAACTTTTGTTGAAAGTGATACATTAAGTTGCCATAGGGAACAACTGGAACTTCCCACCATTGCTGCACATTTTTCTAGAAATTAGGATGAGTCAGCTATAATTTTTCAAATCTAAAAGGTTTCTGTCTTAGGGAGCTTGCTATGTCCAACCATAATTGGATAGGCCAATGATCAGAACTGGCCACCGGGAGAATGTTGGATTCCATGAGGAGGTCATCCAACATTAGTGACTTCGAGATTAAGAATCGATCTAATCTGCAAGCCACCTGTTGGGAACTAAATAACTAATTAGTCCAAATAAATTTTCCATTTATGCTCTCCAGATCTATAAGACGAAGGGTGTTAATGAGGGTCTTAAATCCTTTAATTTAATTCTCCAAATGACGAAGACCTCCACGCTTCTCTTCAAGGGAGAGAATGACATTAAAATCCCCTCCCAAGATCCATCATTTCACTAAGTGATTTCAATGAGTCCCTCCGGACTATTTAGGAAGAGAGCTTTGTCAGAGGGTATGTTTGGCCCATAAGCATTTGTGAGAAACCTTTCCTTGTCAAATCCAATGGCTCTATAAGTTGTCGAAATGGTCCATTTGGTCATAAAGAAATTATCAAGGATAAAAATTTTATGGTTTCAGAGGATGGCCAGCCCACCCTCCAATCCTCTTGAATCAATATTGACAAACCAACTTTGCATCTAACACCTAGCTAATATTGCATCGGCTTCGACCACTTCACACTTTGTTTCCTGAGCCAGTAAAATGTTTGGATTTTCCACTATGATACTATTTCAAAGTATACACTACTTACTCCTCTCGTTGAGGCCCATAATATTCCATGAGATAATATTTATGAGGAAGGTTGGGAGGGGATGGGGTGAAAAATCTCAGTAATTAGTTTTATCTGACCTGAGTTGACCATGAAACTTCCCGCCTCCTAAATCAACTACTAGGTTGATTTTCGTCCTCTTCTTTTATCCTCTCTTGAAAATTTCCATGGGCCTTTTAATGGGTTTGTATGGATCCCCAATCCCACACCAGATTCTAAATTTTCCTCCATGGTAGAGTTAATAAATACGTTATGAACCTTTCAATGTTTCTCATGAGAGAAGGAGAGCAATTCTTTCTTCCTATAGGATTCTTCTAGGACAACCAAGTTGATCCTTGTTAGATCTCTTTCGTCTAAATCAATCTCCATGTCACCACCATCTTCCCTAAATGGTTCTTCTCTTGTTGCACCTATTTCAGGGTTAGAAATTATTTTCTTCAGGATGACAGTTTGTTGTGGAGGCTACATTTCAACTTCTATCCCACTAGGTGGAGTTGGAAATACTCCTTCCATTTCTTGATTTTATAAAACTTGGATTAAGATCTCAAAGGAGTTGCTAGTTGAGGGAGTGTTATTCGCATTAATAACCATCTTCCTTGGACCCTACCTTCTTCTCCCTTACACCTAGGAAAAGCTATCCTTAGATTTCTCTGTAATGTTCACCTCTTCTTGACAAGAACATTGGAAGACTTAGTAGTCTAGTCACCCCTCTAGACTATAGTCTCATGGGAAAAAGGGGCTAAGAGGCACAACAAGGTCACTAAGGAGCTAAATGTTATATTATTAAAGTGACTTTTGTAAAGCAGAAGAAAAAAGGTTACTTGAATTAGAGGTGAAGATAAAGTTATGACTTTAAGAATCAATAAAGTAATTGAAGTGAAAATTAGAAGATGGAGGTATAAAAGAGAGAGGAGGGCGCCTCACTCCTCATTCATGTCATTTTATCTTATTGTTTCTTGAGCTAAGCAACTTAAGTTTTGAGGGTTTTGAGTAAAAAAACCTTAGATATTAGCAAGGAGGTGAAAGATTCCTCCGTTCCTGATCCAATCTTGGTCAAGGTGGTGAAAGATTCCACCCTCACCATTCTATTCAACTATAAACCGATTTCTACAATGGATTGAAGAGGCAGGGCGTAGATCTGAAGGTTTTCTGCAGGTAGGGAGCACTGTTGGAGAAACAATAGTTCGATTTTGTCAGTGGAAGGGAGATCTGAGGCAAAAGTCATTCATGGAGGGTTTTCCAGCCTTAGAGCACCTTTTCTCATCTATTGTTGGAGGGTTTCTTCTGCATATTTATTTATTGTGGCTCTTGGGAAAATTTCTGAAGGGGGGCACACTGTCCCTTGGGTATTCAATGAGTTGGTGGGTTAGATCTATGATTTTTACTGAGATATCTCTTCATATGCACTCTACATCTACATATCTACAGTTTGGAAGTATTTTACAGGGGTTTGAGGGATTTCTTGAAGGAAGCCAAATTTCCTAGGTTGTTACAGTTAGTTGGGGTGCATCTCAACCAGATATGGAGGTTCCAAGGCTTCAAGGGAAAAAAAATTGATCTTGTATTGACTTGCATGCTATTACTGAAGGATTAGGAGGACTCACATCTTCATATCTTTGTATCTTGGTGGCATATTCAACCCAAACTTCTATATCTCTACTATCTTATTCCATAGATCTCATTAACTAAATAAAGGTCAGATTTGAAGTTATTTGGGAATTCTCTTGTATTATATTTGTTGTATCTTGTTATTTACATATGTTGCTATGTTATATTCATCCATCATATGCTATAAAAATCAACCAAACACCTTCAACACAACTTTGAGAAGCAAACCTGCAAAAATATTCAAACAATCATACAAACATATCATAAATAAACCCCTAAGTTCCTAGTGAATCGACTTGGGAACATTATAGTGGTATTAGAGCGAATTCCTTTTCCAGTTTGTGATAAAAACTAATGACTAGGAGGAGAGGCCATGGGGGACAACCTGTATTAGGTATTCTAGAAATAGAAGAGCTAGAAGAAAGCATGGGGGAAACTCATGAAATAGAAAATGCAGTTTCAGAAGAAGCAATATTTTTAGCTCAAAGGGTTATTCAAACAGTGAATGATATGCTACAGAACAACCAAGTTATCATGCAACATAGCCTAGAAGAGATGCATAATCATTTGTCTATGGGACATGCAGAGCTAAATATATCCTTTACAAATTTTCAGAAAGGACAGGACAAAATGATATCCATAATGGAGGAACAATGCAAGCATCAAGGTATACTCTCTCAATTCTTGATGGAGCAAAGAAATGGCAAGGACCCACCTCTCTTTGGAGGAAACCAAGGGGCTAGTGTATCTCAAGGGGGAACATGTCATGATGAGGAATTTGGGCACAAAGATCATGCAGAGGAACCCATATCATTTAGAGGCACACATTCTCATTCCCAAATAGCTAGCATGACCACACCTAGGCCATTTATGCCTACCTTCTTGGAGGCACGACCAAGGGACACAAATGCCTTTGGGTATGGAGGCATTGAGGAAGAATGGGAGGACATGGAAAAAACATATAAATCTCCAAGTGCAGGTTTTCGAAGACAGGTTTCCTTGGGAGAATATTGCCACCTAATGTAGAAGTGGAAGTCTAAGGGACATTACAGAGGTGCCAATGAGTTGGGGCACAAGGAAGGAATAATGGAGATGCCCAACTTCGATGGATCCAATCAGATTTTAGCTAAGGCTTGGGTACAAAAGATGGATGGATTCCTTTAGTTGAACCCCATGGAAAATGAGAAGGCCATCAAGTTTGCAACATTACACTTGAATGGTAAAGAAAATGACTGGTGGTTTCATCGGATGACCACTTTGGGTCATGAACATGTCACTTCATACATTGACTTTACTGAGAGAATCATTGAAAAATTTGATAGGGAGGATCCATAACTTCATTTCAGGGAGCTCACACAGATTAGGAAAACAAGATCAACAAAATAATTCATGGAGGAGTTCTAGAGAGTGGTAGTTATGGTTACATATATGTTAGAATATAGGTTACTGATGATGTACATAGAAGGGTTGACTGATCCTTTATGTGGATGGGTTAATGATTTCAATCCTGTAACCTTACAAGATTCCATTGAGCGCACCCGAGATTTGGTAGGAGAAACCTAAATGAACAAGATCACACTTAGACCCCCAATCATTACAAGGGGGTGAGACACCAAACATATTGACAAGGGCAAAGGAAATATATATGAAGCTACAAGAAGAGAGTTAAGGAGGAAGCAACTATGCTTCAATTTCAAAGAGCCATGGTAGCCAGGTCATAGGTGTATGGGTAAATGGAATATTCACTATATAGACGTAGTATCTGATAGTGAAGATGAGACAAATGATGAGGAGAATGGATCCATTCATAACATACAGATGAACCAAAGGGAGGATAAACATGTCTCACATGCAGAAGGAGACGAGGTGCCCCCACACCATGATGCAAGAATCAAGAAGGTTACCATATCTTCCATTAGTGGTGTGCCTAAGTTTAATACTTTTCGGATGAAGGGGGTTGTGCACGAACACCGAGCAACAATGCTAGTTGACAGAGGAGTTTCTTATAATTTCATTGACATTGCTATGGTTGAGAGGAGACACATCCCCACAATGGAATTTGAGGGTTTCTTAATTGAGGTGGCAAGAGGATGTACTATGGCTTGTGACAGGTATATTCCATAGATGAGCTTGACCTTGGGTAGATACACATTGACACAATATTTCTATGTGGTGGATATACCAAACACCAACATCATACTAGGTGTGCAGTGGATTAGCACGTTGGGACCAATCACTACCAACAACAAAACCATGGAAATGTCTTTCAACACAGAAGGAGGAAAAAGGATCATGCTTAAGGGGATGACAAAAGAGGCACCTAGAGTTGTGACAACCAAACAAATGCATACAATATTTAGGCGAGAGGAGGTGGCCTATGCAACTCAATGCTTTGTTATGGAAGTGGATAGTGGAGAACACAAGAAATATCCTCCAGATATATAGAAAATCCTTTTCAAGCATAAAAAAGTCTTTGAACCGATTCCACCAGGTCAACCACTAGATAGAGGGTTTTAACACATCATAGAATTGGAAGAAGGGGCCAATCCAGTCATCATGACACCATACAGACACCCCAAGAAGCACACAAATGAGATTGAGAATGCTATTAAATAATTATTAGCCATGGGCCATATTAGATCGAGTTCAAGTCCATTTGCATCATCGGTGGTATTAATAAAGAAGAAATATGGGACTATGTGCATGTGCATTGATTACCGAGCCTTGAATAAGAAAACCATCAAAAAAAGGTACCCCATTCCCAGGACAGATGAGTTATCGGATGAGCTACATGGCGCAAAATACTTCAAAAAATTGACTTGCACTTTGGATACCATCAAATAGGATGAGGGAACATGACATACATAAGACAACCTTCAGGTGCCACTATGGGCATTATGAGTTCCTTGTCATACCTTTTCGCTTGACCAATGCGCCAACCACCTTTCAATCATGCATGAACCATGTGTTTAACAAACATATGAGGAAGTTCCTACTTGTCTTCTTTGATGCCTTTCTGATCTACAGTAGAACATGGGAGGATCACCTCAAGCATGTGGATGAGGTCTTGAGAATCATGGAAAAATAGTCACTATATGCCAAGGAATCAAAATGTGAAATTGAGATGACTAAGGTTATGTAGTTGGGACACATTATTGGAGCAAAGGGGGTACAAGTTCACCTAGAAAAGATCCAAGCAATCATGAATTGGTCCACACCCAAAACACTCACAAAGATCAAAGAATTTCTTAATAACCAAATACTTGCATATAGAAACACCACAAAGATTCAGCGAACAATATAGAAGAACCACACTTTTATTATAAGAAAACCCTTGAGGTAGGGAAACACCATACAATGGATCCTATTATGGAAGGGATCCTCTCCTGTTCACTTGCCTCTTTGAGAGGGAATCCTCCTATTGAGCTACCACTCCAAATACAATACTTTTCTTGATGTCTCATTACATTCCTCAAACCCATTTATATAGTGCTACCAACCACCTAAGAACATTCTAGAGAATGAACCTTCTAGAAGTGGAACCTTCTAAGAAGTCCTCTTACATTTATTATATCTAAATACCATATTGGGCCTTATTTAATACTATAATGGATCTAGTCCACCCTACACTGAATGACCTCCACTATTATCACTATGGGCACTTCGGGCCCCCCACTACCTCTCTAGCTACCTAACATAAATTTTGAAGAAGAAAGACAAGATGATGTTGCTGACTATGCTGATATTAGAAGGTTTGGTGTCCATAAGATAACATCTAGGCTATCCATCCTTCCATATTATGATATGGTGTGTTAACTCATAGCCCATACATATGTTAAAACAAGTACCATTGTTAATGATGCAAAATTGGTAGTAGGTTCATTTAGGTCTAAGGACTTAGACATGATGTATAATACTGAGAAGTGTCATCGGAAAATAATTCCATGGTGGATTTTGAACAAAATTTTCTTAAGAAAGAAGAAGTAGAATTAGCAGAGTCAATCAAAGACTAGTGCTATGACCCTAACATATTCAAGGTAAGGACAAATAAAATATACCCAATCACAATGTTTAAAGAACCACATGGCTTGGTTATCAAAATGTTGTGTATGTTATTTGGAGAATTGAATCCCCAACATTTCAAGTTGGAGTGGGTCTCATTATTTCATCATACTATTGAAAAGGGAAAGACATTTAATTAGGCTCATATTTTATCCACAAAACTTTCATAGGCAGTTAATAAATCTTTGGAATTTCCTCCAGGTTTTGAGACTGGATTTCATATGTCTTCCTATTTAGTTGATGTTGTGATTGTTATTTCACTATTTCCATTGATGAAGTGGAACTGGACATTGAATGAAGACCCTATTCATATTTACTATTCCATTATATGAAATAGTAAATATAAGAATAATTTTTATGATATTTGTGATTATTTCATGATAGTTTTTTATAAGTTACTCTTTGGAAAACCACCTCCTAGTATTAGTTTAGAAATAATATGAGATTGGTTTCTAGACAATCATTTCAATTATCTCAAGATTTTTGGCTGTGAATCAAGTCCTCATTTGTTTCCTACATATATCCCTAAAAGGGTACATTTAAAAGAAATAGCCTATCAGACAACACTTACTGGTACAAGCAAGTCCTTGAGTAATAAATCTAAGAGAATATGACTTACTTTCCCAATTAATGTTGGTATTTATTCTTTATTGGATCGAAAACATGCTAATGTTGAAGCTTGCAAATTATAATAGGTTTGGATTTACAATATTGATTTTTACAGATATGATTCATATGATGTTGTTAATGTCCACTTAAAATTTTTGATGTACACCAAGGCCTATACACATGAAGAGGCTCATTTTGACATCATTTTCAAGAGGAATAATCATTATAATGATATTTCTATTAAAATATTTTGTACATTGAGTTTAAATGAGAAGACAAAATTTGAAACTTTTCAAAAGGAATATAGTCAAGACTTCCTAGATGACAGATGTAGAAATAGTGGAAGAAATATTGAAGAGATATTGTCAAATGTAGAAACTAGCAATACTGTCACAAAGAAAACGATTAAAGGCACAAATGCACAGCATGAAAAGACCAATCAACATCAAGACTCATCAATATAAAAACAGAGTGAGCCTACTTCTACTATGAATGCCCAACATGATAATTCTAGTTATACTATGAAATACCTATAGAAAGAAAATTTTATCGATTCCACATCAAATTATACTCATTTGGAAGCAAATCCATGCAATTAGTAGATTCCTAATACAAGTTCAAATGGTAAAGTCACTTCTGATAACCCTGGAATCTTAGATGAAGAAATCACAGATGTTTCTAAAGATCAAACACATAAGGAGTTTGAAAATCAAAGTGTTTCAACTCATAATAATTCTAGTACTTCAACAGATGGAACACAATTAATTTTAGATACTACTATAGTCACTCCCTTAGATACCAAAAGTGGTAATGTCACTCGTTCAATGCTTACAGTAGATCAACTAGAGCCCATAGAATAATCTGTTATACCATTGCGAGATTATTCCTTTTCCACTGAGAAGAAAGCAATGGTAAAAATAAGATCAAAGAAAAGGAAGACATGAGCACTGAATGAAGAGCCACTACAACCTGATATGATTTGGAAACCAACAAGAAAAATTGAAGATGTAGCATAAGAGGTAGCATAACCTCTTAGAGTTTTTACAACTGCAAATTTATGGTCAGACAATGATTTGGTTAATGAATTAGAAAGACAACAAAATAGAGTGACTAAATTGGAAACAAATTTGAATGAACATAATTCAATCTCAAAAAGAGAACTGAAAATACACGATTCAAAACTCAATGAAAATTTTAACTTATTGACAATTTAAGAAATATAAAAATAAAGTGGAAAGGTTATAGAAACAGTTTGAGGATCAAATCTATAAAGCTAATAAGAAGAGCAGTGAACAACTTAATAATCTACAACAACTACATCAACAAGAAATGGAGATAAGGAAACAAGAAGGTGAGGAAAATATTCAAACCATCTCCATTGCATTTTAACAACAAATTCATTCTCTTCAAATACAACTCAAACAAGTGAAACTTGGTGGACATGATGCATAATTTTTCAAGGAACAAGCAATATTAATCAATGATCAATTGAATGAAACACAATTGAACATTTTCAAATAGGTGAACTAAATTTGTATTTTTTTCAATAATTTTCTCATATGCGTAGACAAGGTGAATACTCAAATTTATGACATCGGATCTTCTCAAGAAAGTTTTAACAAAATATTTATAAGGGAGAAAAAGGAAAATCTAGAAAATATTATTAAAATTTCCAAGAAAGAATAAAAGAAAATCCAAATATCTTTGGATCGTTGGGAATTAGAATGTTCTAATTTTAAAAGTTGGATTAACGAATCAAGTCAATGGTGTGATAAAGGTATGGAATTAAGCATTAGACATAATGGATGATTATAATATTCCTTACATTGGCGCATGAAGGAAATCTCTTCCTCCTACGTCAGGCATGGAAAGCCTACAGAAAAAATGTGAGACAAGCATAGATCAAATTTTATAGATGACAAAATGGAACTATGAAAGTGTAAAAAAATTCATCTAGTTACTAATAGAATGCATCAAATATATTTATAGATTTTCTCCTAAATATAGAAAGAAGAAAATGCATATTTTTAAAAGGGTATGTCAGTGTGAAATGAAATTGGATAATATAAATCCACCTTGCCTTTCTCAAATTCCAAATCTATACAATCAATGGGAAGATTATTTTAAGGCTAAAAGAAATTAAAAGGAAACATAGTAGATTATATTATGGTAGGTCTAATCTTTCCTTGAGTAGATTAGATTAGATCTAGATTATATCTGTGATTTCCTAAAGCTTAAGAAGGTTTGAGGATTGATATCTATTATCACTTATGTGTAAGAAGCAAGTTGTAGGCGCTGGAGCTATATCTTCATATATACACTAGCTAGGATGTGTAAGGACAACTGTTGATTACAAGGTATGCCATTCTATCTTCTTTCTTGAACATAAATGAATCTAGTATATCTAGGGAAAATTATGTAGTGATCTATCCCACTGTATGTCTTAGATCAAGGGTATATCCAAGGAAGGTATTTCTTATCTGTAGGTGATATTTCTCCAATAAAAATTAGACATTTTTTCTTCATAGAAAACCAAAATTATATTAGGATTTAGGGCCTTGTTGTAGAGTTGGACAATAAAATATCCGAGGCTGTAAAAATGAACCTCTGTGATAACCTCCTTGTTGATGATTTCAGCTAAGTGAGACATTCTCCAAGACACAAACCCGAGAGAGAGCCCCTGAGAGGGGTGTGTGGTTCCTATCTGAGATAGAGATGGAACGTAGAGATGGCCTCTTCCTTACAAAGAGTTGATAAGACCTCCAGATGATTCTCTCGTGTAACGCAGTGAGAAAGGAGATCTGTAGAGTTGGACATGCCTATGGCTGAGCACAAGGTGAACGTGTGAAATCCCAAAGTGCTGGGTGCATTGTCATGAGACATAAATGAATATGATGTATTAGCCTCCTTTGAGCAGATAGTTGATGAGAAACTCTAGATGACTCTCCGATGTAATGCAGTGAGAAAGAAGATCTGTTGAGTGGACGTGCCTGTGGACGAGCACAGGTGAACATGATCCTAGTGGCTGAGCAGTAGTGAAGAAGTGGTTCTTCTATGTAATATGGTGAGCCAGAGATATGGACATCCCTATGGATGTGCCCCTAGTGGATGAGCACTAGTGGGTGTATAATATCCCTTGCTATATTGTTCAAGAGTCAGACCTTTATGTAACCCTAATTGTAATGTAAAGGGTATAGATCGACCCCACCTTAATGTAATTGATAATTAAATGTAAAAGATAATTAATCTGGTTAATATTAATTATATTATGAGATAGAGAGGTCGACCCTTTTGTGCCAATAGAGACTTCTATTGACAGGTCAAGTCTAATATAAGTAAAGGTAAATTCCTCATTGAGGAGTCATATCTTTCATGCGAGTTTGGAAATTTTAGCAAGTACACCTTCTTAAGAAAAGTGCACACCTCTCTTGGGCGCTAGTCTTCTAGGGTTTGAGCACCCTCTTGTGTGCTAGGTTTCATTGGTGGTGAAGGTCTTTCTCTTGAAGAATATAACAAAGGATTTTGGCTAGGTTTTCTTCCCTTGTTGTGAAGGGTTTCCCAGGATACTTCTTGTGTTATTGTGCATGGTGTTTCTTCTTGTGATCTTGGTTGCTGCAACATTATTGGTTATGGTTAAGTTAAATGCTAAAAATTGAATGAAATTCATGATTAATATTGATTATTGAAAAATAAACATGGTTTCAGAGCATAGGTCTTGAAGAACCCATTGCACAAACAACTTTCAACCATCCTCTCTCTCTTCTGGAAAACCGTACGACCCTCCTAGGGTTTCCAAAAATTTCGTACGGGCTACCTCTTTGATGAGTTTTATCACTTGCCACTTGGAAGTTGGGGCTAAAAAGTGTATAGGAGTGTATGACCTCCTTAAACGCACCTCCAACAAGCTTCATATAACATTTCCTAACATTTTGACTTTTTGGCCCTAGGGTTTCTAGGGTTTTGCTAATTTCTACAGAAATTTCAGAATTAGGGTTTCTGTAATTCATTGAAGGATCTCTTAAGCTCACCAGTGTTCTCATATATTTCAAAGGATTATTGTTGGCAGTCTTAAGTCCAAAAAAACCTAAAAGTGCTAGCCTAGCCTAGCTGTTAGGTTTTCTAGCCCAGTTGACAAGGGTATGCGAAGAATCTAAAATTATGATGAACATAACTATGATGGAAGATAATCTTGATGGATCAAGCAACTTCGAGTTCCCAGAAGACAAGGCTTCAGTGGAAGAATTATTGTGGGTGATACAAAAAGGTGACATTATGACTACCCTCTTCATGAAGATGTCAAGAGGACAGAGATCAACCAGGTGCCATTGGAGAAATCATATCAACATCCTCAGGTATGCACTTGTATAATATATTATTTGTATCATTGTCATGAAGGAAATTATAGGAGGAAGGAACCTTTTGCTGAAGTCATGGATCTAGAGGGATCTTAGTGCATTCAGAGGAAAAACACACTGGAAGTGAAGACTCTAGGTTTGATTGTTGTAATTGTCATTCCTCTAACCTATATTTCTAAAGTTTGCTACATTACAAGTAGGTATTGTAGTTGTGACAACAATCCTTAATTTTTTTTGATTCTAGAGATGTACTCCTTATTCTGCTTTAGGAGATATTCTTGTTTTGGTTCCTCTTGTTTTCTTGTTCCAGATAGGGTAAGAACAAAGAAAGATGTTTATCCTTCAGAGAGAGTCACTTGACTTAGAGGGAGTCAAAACTATTTGATAAAGAGGAAGAATAGAACCATCATTGAGGCAACCAATGCAATAATGCATGATCAAAATTTTTCTATGATTCCATGGACAAAAGCATGCATGGCACAATATATGTTCAGAACAAGAGTCTTCACCAGACTTTGAAAAACATAACTCCCGAAGAAACCTTCACCGGAGTGAAGCTTGAGGTTGAACACTTCAGGATATTTGGGTGCCCAATGCATTTTTCATGTATCCAAAGAGAAGAAGTTTAAGCTAGACCCTTTAGGTAGAAGGGATGCATTTATGGGATGATAGTGAATCTTCGAAGACATTCCAGATCTACGTCCCTGGTTAGAGATAGATTGAGACAAGCATAGACGTTGTCCTTGAAGAAGAGATAACCTTTCAATGATCCAGAGAATCTCAGATGGAGATTGACAGTGAGACAATACCTTCTCTCCATTCAACATTTCAGAGGGAGACATACATTATTCCAGTTGATCCAGTTGATATGTCTAGAGATATTGCAGTAGGACATAAAAGAGCTTCCTAGGCTCACTCTTTAGGAGGCAGAGGAACATACAATCCCCTCAAGGCACATGCTGAGAAATCAAAAGAGATTTTTGAGCTATCATTCAGTGATGAGCCACTTCATTTATTATGAGCCTCCTTGTCTTGGAGAAGCAACAAGAAAACATGTATGGAAAGATGCCATAACAGAAGAATACCAAGTATATCTTAAAGAATGATAAGATATTGTTCAGAGACCAGAAGGGAAGTCTGTGGTGACTTCCAAGTGGATCTATAAGATCAAGCATGCAACTGATGGAAGTGTCGAGAAATACAAAAGCGAGATCTATAGCTAGTGGATTCTCACAAATAGAGGGAGTTGTCTATGATGAGACACTCGATCCAGCAAACCTGATACACTTCCATCCATACTATCATCCGTGGGTTGGAAACTATATCATATGGATAGATTCTTGATGAGTTTGGGTTTCAACAAAAGTGTTGTTGATCCAAACCTATATTATTACAATGTTGGTGACTTATTCAAAAAGCCTTATTGTTGGATACAAGTAAGCCTTGACGTCTGATGAAGGATATAAGTACATTGCGCTACTTCTTGGAAGTATGACAGAGAACCAATGAGATGGTTTCCGAGCCAAAGGAAATATACAATGGGAATATTAAATAAGTCCAGTATGACATAATACAAAACTGCCGTGATGGATTTAAAGAAAAATGAATGATGATGATTCAGACGAGATTGATCCACAAATTATTGGATCATTGATGTATCTGGTTAACACCAAACCTGATTCATGCTATGCAGTGAATATTCTTAGTCAATGCATGAGCTAGACAAGACAAATTCACAGGATAACAATAAAACATGTATTGAGATACACACGAGGCACAGTTAGATATGGCCTGAGATATGCCTCCAAATTCCAAAAATGAGTTTACATATATATGTCTATACAGATTGAGTAGAGAGTACATTGGATTGGAAGAGCACATCTGGTTATTGTCTTACCGTGAAGATTGCCATGATTTCATGATGCAACAGGAAAAAAAACTTTGTGGCCTTTAGTACCACAGAAGTAGAGTATGTAGCATCGAGTGTGCAAAGCAATATGGATTCACAAGCTTCTAACATATT
The DNA here is from genome assembly GCA_009831015.1 of Picea engelmannii. Classification (NCBI taxonomy): domain Eukaryota; kingdom Viridiplantae; phylum Streptophyta; class Pinopsida; order Pinales; family Pinaceae; genus Picea; species Picea engelmannii. The sequence goes on along the minus strand of ML786472.1, from coordinate 216,068 downwards.
ACTTAATCACGAGATGGATCCTATGATGATAACTAGAGCTGTATGTGAAGCTCTTTGAGAACCCATTGTTTCATGATAGGTCTAAATATGTTGAGATAAAATATCATTATATCAGAGACATGATGCAGAGGAAAATAAGTACACATGCAGTACCTTCCTACACATGAGCAGATTGCAGACATATTCACCAAATTAACTCGATGAAGGATACCTCCCTAGTTGAGAGGGAGTGTTGATAACTATAGCCAATTCAAGTTCAAAAGTACATCCGTGTGAGACTTGGCATGAGGAAGAATGCCTCTCTAGCTGAGAGGGAGTGTTGATGATTGCAGCTAAGTGAGAAATTCTCCAGGACACAAACCTGAGAGAGAGCCCCTGAGAGGGGTGTGTGGTTCCTATCTGAGATAGAGCTGGAACGTAGAGATGGCCTCCTCCTTATAGAGAGTTGAGAAGAACTCCAGATGATTCTCCTGTGTAACACAGTGAGAAAGGAGATTTGTAGAGTTGGACGTGCTCGTGGCTGAGCACAAGGTGAACGTGTGAAATCCCAAAGTGCTGGGTGCATCGTCATGAGACATAAATGAAGATGATTTATTAGCCTCCTTTAAGAAGAGAGTTGATGAGAAAATCCAGATGACTCTTCGATGTAATGTAGTGGGAAAGAAGATCTGTTGAGTGGACGTGCCTGTGGATGAGCACAGGTGAACATGATCCTAGTGGCTGAGCACTAGTGAAGAAGTGGTTCTTCTATGTAATGCAGTGAGCCAGAGATATGGAAATCCCTATGGACGTGCCCCTAGTGGATGAGCAATAGTGGGTGTATAAGCTCCCTTGCTATATTATTCAAGAGTCAGACCTTCCTGTAACCCTAATTGTAATGTAAAGGGTACAGATCGACCCCACCTTAATGTAATTAATAATTAAATGTAAAAGATAATTAATCTGGTTAATATTAATTATATTATGAGATAGAGAGGTCGGCCATGTTGTGCCAATACACACTTTTGTTGACAGGTCAAGTCTAATATAAGTAAAGGTAAATTCCTCATTTAGGAATCATATCTTTCATGTGAGTTTGTAAATTTCAACAAGTACACCTTATTGGGAAAAGTGCACACCTCTATTGGGTTCTAGTCTTATAGGGTTTGAGCACCCTCTTGTTTGCTAGGTTTCATTGGTGGTGAAGGTTTTTCTCTTGAAGAATATAGCAAAGGATTTTGGCTGGGTCTTCTTCCCTTGTTGAGAAGGGTTTCCCAGGATACTTCTTGTGTTCTTGTGCATGGTGTTTCTTCTTGTGATATTGGTTGCTACAACATTATTGGTTATGGTTAAGTTAAATGCTAAAAATGGAATGAACTTCATGCTTAATATTGCTTATTGAAAAATCAACACTCCTTGCCATCCATTAGTGCCATAGGACCTACACCATCTTTTCCTAGTTCATAGGGTGTCTCCATTTTGGGAATACCGAAAGTAACTTCTTTTCCTTCTATGCGTGCACATAGTATTAGCACACCCATTGCATACATATCGATGCCCATATATGGATTTGAGTCTAGTGGGGAGGAAAGCCTTGGTTCCAAAACTAGAAGTGGATCTTCTTCTACTTCTGGCATCCCTATATGTATCTCGAAAATGTCAAATGTTGGTTTCCCTTTTGGTTGGAATATACATAGCAGGTCTAGAGATTCTCCTAGTCAGGTTGGGGGAAACAATGTTTCCGTGAGATTTAATAGCCCATGGGGTAGCACACCTATTCCTATAAATCCTAACACTTCTAGTTATAATCCTATCCCCAGGGAAATTGCCCTGGAGATAAATTATGGACTTGGGGCTAGTAATCCCTCTATTCTTGGGGGCATCCCCTTTGGGGGAGGTTATGGTCCAAGGGGTGCTTATCCTTTCATAAAAACCTTTGGTCCTGAGGGTCCTTTACCTTGGGGAAATTATAGTCAAAGGGGTGGGAATTTATCCTTTGAGGAAAACCTCTTGGAGGCATTTATGGTCCCATAAGCAGTAATGTTTCAGGGAGTGCCTTTATCACTGGAGGCAACCCTCCCAGGGGCATGTATGGTCCTAGAAGTAAAAATATTCCTAGGAGTGCTTACGTCCATAGTGGAAATCAAACTAGGGGAAAAAACCCTTTTGGAAACCAGTATCCTTGTGAAAACTTGAATGTGGGGGGACCTTGAGATCCATATGGTCCATAAAATTATTCATCCTACAACCAAAATCAATTTTCCAACACCCAGTTGCATTTCTTGGTGACATTAGACTTGATATAATTGATAGACTCGTCATAGTTAAAAAATGACCCCATTCTCCATAATGCATTATGACTAACCATTCCTACCAGATTACCATCATAAATGCCCAAATTCAATGGAAAATCAAGAGATGACCCACTGCCACACATTATGATGTACCATGTTTGGTGCTCATCCAACACTTTGATGGATGCTAGTATTCGATTGCATATTTTTCAGAGATCCTTGATTGGAGGTGCTGCTAAATGGTATATCAAACTTAAAGGAACTTCCTTTAACAACTTTAATGCCTTGGCCATGGCATTTTTAACACATTTCTAGTTACCAATCAGGTCTGAGATAAGAGTAGATATTTTGACATATTTGATTCAGGATACTTCCACCAACATATTTGATCACATTCATGAGTGGAGACTATGACATAGTATCATTAAGAATTAGATTCCTGAACAACTTCTTATGTATTGGTTCACTAAGTCTCTATTACCACCCATTGCCAAGGATGTAGCTATAATAGGGGTGATTACCGAGAATTTTTTTTATTTTACGTCCCTAACATTTAGAATTGACCTACTCTTAGTTTGTAACCTTATATGATATTGTTCCACACACTCCAAGGCTATTGATAGATCCACAAAAGCCAAACCCAAGACCCCATGCTGATGGTGTGGTAGGCTCTACATCTAATGTCTTTGTGGGCTAGTTAGCTAGACAATTGGATCAACTAAATGTTTCATCACACCTATCAAATACTCCACCCACTACTTAAACTGCTTAAGTTCCCATTCAAACCTTTGAGATGAATTTGGCGTAGTACACACAATTGAAGAATCCTAAGAAACCTAGAGGAAAGAAGAAAAACAAAAAGAATAACTCTAATAATGATCACGAGACTTCTTGAACCAAAAAAAATCCTAGTGGAGGCACTAAGGAGAAGAAGAAGAATAGGTTCCCCTGCAATATTTGTGGGGAGGACCATTCTACTCATCATTGTCCAAATTTGGATGAGATTCATAAGTACTTTTCCGAACATAAATCTCCCTAGAATCATGTTGTTTTAACCTATGTGTTTCCTCCCTAGCCACAATAAATGGTTGCCAAAAATCCTACCCCTCTGCAAGGGGGCATCATAGGTACCCCTCAGTTTGAGGGTTCATCCTTAAATTCCACGGTGTTCATGTGTGACTAGATGGTCTCCTTGCAAACTAAAGCTTGCAACTATGAAACTCCTGAGGTTGGTCATGCGAATTAGGATCAATTCCCCTCTTCCAGCCCAGTGGCCCTCTCCAGATAGAGAATCCATCATTCAAGAAACTGCTTCACCCACCCAAAGGTGTTCTTTGAAAAACAATTCATAACCCCAATGCACAAGCTTCCCATAACTACAACATTATAAAAGACTTGGCCCAGGCACCCTGTGCCATGTCTTCTCTCAAATTCCTATAGATATATTCGACATAGCGTAAGGAATTATTGTCAACCATAGGTGGGGTTGATACCTCAACATTTAGTGTGATTATATTTGATGTACCAAGCTTAACACAATATCTCCCACCAAATTTATTTTCAAATCCAAGTAATAGTTACTGGGAAAATTGTTGATATTTTGATGTAACTACGAAAGATATTCTTTTGTATTTGTATTGGTCAAACCTCAAGAAGGTTATTTTAATATTATTGTATAAATCGACTCAAAAGAAATTATTATTTTATTGTTATCCTTATTGTAAAAGTAAAAACAACCCCTCTTAGGGTTGTGTCTTTTTAGGAGTCAAATTACATGTATAAATAGAGGTCGAGTTCCTCTCATTTGTACACACACATAACTCGCCTTCTCTTCTGTATTTGGAGCATAGCAAAGTAGGTCTAGTGCAGGAGGTCTTGGTTTCTTGCTCTTTGGTATATTGGTCTTAGTATATTTGTGGAGAGCTATAATGTGACATTGTACTAGTTGAAGGAATCTATACTGAAGAATTGGTTGCTAGCTTTTCTCCCCCACGAGGGTTTCCCAGGATATATCTTGTGTTCTGTGATTGTTTATCTTCAAGTGATCCTATTACATGCAATTGTTAATGAATGTTAAAGAATATAACTGTAACTTCTAAAATTATAACATGGTATGAGCATGTCTGAATAGAAGACAATTCACAGATCTAGAAGACAAAATGAGCCATTTTTATTGATAGGAGTGGTTGTCGGACAAGACAAGAACACCAACAAGTGCACCCTAGTGGAGCACATCTTTTCCCTGGATCAGATCTTCAGAATCCAAGATTTGTGATTTAGGGGAAGGATGAATACCGAAACCAAGATTGATGAGAATATGGAGGGAGATAATAACTTCAGAGCCCGGAGGTATAGAGTATCCCTCCTCCCAGAAGAACATGATATAGAGAAGTTCACTAAAGAAGAGGTTTCATAACCAAAGGGAGATGAGGCTAAAGAAAAACACAAGAAGGATATGGTCAAAGAAAAGAGGATTATTGCGGACTCCATTAAGGACCATCGTATTCATCACATATATTTATTATCCACTCCAAAATAAATGACAGATGCCTTAACCCGACTGTTTGAAGGAAACAACATCAACCAAAGAATGACCTTGAGAACTCAGTTAAGGAACGTGAGAATGAAGAATTCAAAAACTATGCACTCTCACTTCTCAAGAGTGAACCAGATCAAGGAGCAGATAGAAGCCATTGGTGATACAATGAATGGAGAAGAAATGGTGATGAACACCTTGAATGGACTCCCAAGGTCATGAGATGCATTTATTCAAGGGATATTCTCAATAAGGAAGCTACCCAAGTTCAATAGTCTATGGGAAGATTGCAACCAAGAAGAATCGAGGATGGTAGTGAGAGAATATAAGATGACATATGATGATAAATCCCTAGCCATCCAAACCAAGAAAGGAAAGATAAATAAAGAACCCTCATCACCCGAAGAAGTTTCAGAAGGGCCGAAGAAATAACCCAAATATCAGATGTTTATGTTGTCAGAAAATGGGACACATTGCTATGAATTGTTCCCTCATTCAGAGACCAAGGGAAAAGAAAGGAGGTAAAAGGAACCATGTTCATACAACTGAAGATGATGATCCATCCAAGAAGGTTGCAAAGGAATATGAATCAAGTGATGAGGAGTATGTTCTTATCTCAGCCCTTACAAGAATTGTCACTCATGGAAATGACATTTGGTCGGTGGACAATGGTGATTCCAATAACATGACATGTTATAAAAACTCCTTGTCTAACCTTACTCATAAGGATTCACCATACAAAGTGAAATTGGGAGATGACTATCAGTATCTGATCAAAGGAGTAGGAGAAGTTTTTACAAATCAAAATTCCTCACTTATATAGTGTCACACTTTCATTGTCGCAAGTGTCGCAAGTGTCACAAGTGTTGCAATTTCATTGTCGCAAGTGTCGTAAGTGTCACACGTATCACACTTTTATTGTCACAAGTGTCACATTCACTTATCCTAAGTGTCACATCTTGAATGAAACCATAAAAACACTTGCTACAACCCCTAAAACATGTTAGAAGAAGAAGCCCCATCATTTGACAGTCAGAACAAGTATTTTACATAGGGAATTTCTCATCTTGGTGACATGTTGGAAGATCAATGCTCCTCTGCTCATACATAGGGAGTGATAGCGCTCCTTTTCCATATTAGGGGGGTGCTGTAGCACTCTGTTGTCCACTTTAAGGGAGCACTAAGTTGGTTGAGGGAATCTTCGAGGAGATCCCATTTTCCTCTAAAGACAACTATGGATGGGTTGAGTTAGTTTGGCTCGAATATGAATCCAGGGTCACATCTAAGGAAGATATCACAACTTATGGAGCCATATCCTCAACAAATTCCAAATATAATCAAGGTGGTTGAGCCTCTCAAAGCCTATAAATGGAGGCATTTCCATGGTGAAAAGGAGGAGAAATCAACAAAGCATTGTTATTTTGATTGTGGATCTTTTGAGCAAGGGTTGGGGGAGCAGGACTTGGAGAAGCTGCTGCAACATCATCTGAAGATTGTAAGTTTCCTTTTGAATTTCTCATTAATATACTTGACATATTTTATTCAAGTATGTGTTTACATGTGCTTGTCTATGGTTTTATACATAGATAAATTGATTTTTTCTAATCCATTAGAGTAGTAGATAGTCATTTGTTTCTTGTTGTCCATTGCAGGTATTGATTGGAGCTCATGAATTGGAGTAGTTTGGACAAACGTCCTAAACAAGGTACAACATACTTCCCCTCCTTCTCTATTTTTCAATGGATAAAATGAATCTATAGGAATGGTAGTGTCCAAATTTAATTTTCTGTCTTGGTAGAGGGGTCTGTAATCCAAGGGAAAGTTCACCTGTCCGCAGGGGAATATTTCCGTAACAGAGATTGGCGACTTGACTGGGGAATGAACTTTCAATTTTTCTACCCTTGGTTCGTTCAAGAATTTTTCCTATCCTTAGATCCTACTTGTTGATTTGGTCTGAATGTTTCATCTTCCTTGTCTTTGCTAGTTGTATTATAGGGCCTTTTACTGAAATTTCCCGAGTTATTGAGATTTTTGAGCCTTTTTTCAAACTTTCCTCAAAACTAGCACTCCATTGCAGTTTAAACCATGGCGTTGTTTCTTGATCATCGCTCCCCGAGAGCCTTCTAGGGAGCACTGTAGTGCTCTGGTGTCTTGGTTATCCACAAAAGAAGGTATTGTGGAAAATATACAATTAGGTTCGAATTGTTCAACTGAAGAGATTGAAACTTATACCGCCTTGTTTAAATAATTCTACGACATATTTTCCTAGAGATATGAAGAAATTCTAGGGATCGACCTTTTGATCATTATGCATGAAATCAAAACTTACCCTGGAGTTAAACCTGTAAGACAAAAACTTTGCTCGGTTCATCCCAAGAAAACTGTAGCCATCAAGGTAGAAGTAGAAAAGTTACTGAAATCTGGTTTTATTTATCCTGCACCTTTGACCGAATGGGTTTCAAACATCGTTCCGGTCACCAAGAAACAAGGGACAATTCGTGTTTGTGTCGACTATAGGGATATAAATAAGGCTTGTCGAAAGGATAATTACCCTACACCCTTTATCCACCAAATGATTGATAATTACGCTGGAAACATCATTTTATATTTTATGGATGGCTTCTCTGGCTACAACCAAATCGAATTTTTACTCGTTGATCAACACAAACCAACCTTCATCTGCCCATGGGGGAATTTTGCCTATCGAAAATTACCTTTTGGCCTTAAAAAGGCTGGAGCCACGTTTTGGTGGGCTATGTCGTATTCTTTCCATGACATCAAACATATTGTTGAACCCTATCTTGATGACTTTTCAACTCACTCGACTCATCGATAGGATCATATTGATCATCTAAGAGAAATATTTCTTAGATGTAGGTATTACAACATACGTTTGAACCCACATAAATGCATTTTTGTTGTTGAATCAGGGAGACTCCTCGGCTTCGTAGTGTCCAAATATGGGATTAGGGTGGATCCCTTAAAATTCAAAGCTATTCTTGCTTCACCTCCTCCCAAAAATATAACCCAAATACAAATTTTGCAAGCGAAGGCAAAGTTTCTCCACCGTTTTGTATGCAATTATGCCGAAATTACTAAAGGATTCATAATATTACTACAAAAAGTTGCCCCTTTTATCTGGGATGCAACTGCTCAACACTCGTTTGATGATCTCACACATTCTTTAACGAATACACCATTGTTAAATCCCCCCAAGTATGTGAGATATTACATCCTTTATTTGGTTGCCTCTGCTTCCACTATTGCCATGGTGTTAGTATAAGAGGATGATGACGATGCCGAACATGTGATATACTATTTAAGTAAGATCCTTTCAGGTCATGAACTCCATTATTCACATGTTGAAAAGTTGGCTTTAGTGGCAGTCATTGCTGTCCAAAGGTTTCGCCACTATATTTTTTTGCGCACTACCATAGTCATTTCTGACTTGAAACCCATGTACCACATCTTGAGTCGTTAAGTACTTGGGGGAAAATATTCCAAATGGATCCTCATTCTCCAACAATTCAAGCTCAAGTTTGCCAAATGTAAAGCAAATAAATCGTTGTTTTTTGCGGAATTAATTTGCGATCTTCCCCATACTGATGAGGATACCGAGCCCAATGATTCCCTTCCCGATGAGTCACTATTCCTCATTAGTACGTCTGATCCATGGTATGGAGACATTGTTCTCTATCTCTAGACCCAATGCTTCCAACTAGGAATTTTACGTGATGAATGACGTTGCATTAGACACCATTCAAAGTACTACCTTATCGTTGGTGACACTTCATATCGCTAAGGTATTGACATTGTTCTACGATGTTTCTTAACCCATGAAGAGGCTGAGCGAGTTTTAAATTAGTGTCACCTTGGATCTTGTGGCGTCATCTTTCTGGGATGGCTACAACCCAAAAAATATTACGTGCCGGTTATTTTTGGCCTTCCATATTCAAAGACTGCATTGAGGCTGTTAAAAAATGCCCACCCTGTTAGATCTTTCAGAAGAAAGCACGTACCCACCCAACTCTACTCCATCCAATTTTTGCCATTGAGCCCTTTTCAAAATGGGGTATTGATTTCATGCAATGTAAGCCTACCTCAGTCAGGGGGCACAGTTATATTATTATTGCGGTTGATTATTTCACCAAATGGGACGAGGCTATGCCTACATTTCCTAACAATGGCCGAAATGCAAAACTTTTTCGTGTTCAATCACATCATTTCTCGCTGCTATAACAAGTTTTGCCTCACCCCATGCAACTTGCTTAGAGGCCTTTACATTTCCCTATGCAGGCTTGAAGTCCCTTGTTGTACCTTATAGAGCCAAAAAATCATATTTTTCCACATATACATGCCCTACCAGTTAGACAACATGCGTATATGCGGGTTACACCACTACAACCCGCGTACATCGAGTTTGGTGTTCAAAATTAAAAATTGTGTTGGGTCTCCATGTCACATCATGAGATCCATGATCCTTGACCTTCCATATATTGGAAAAGTTATGACTCGACCCTTCAGTTCCATTTGAAGACTATAAATTGGGCCATATCCAAACCGTGGAAGGAGAGAATTCAACTTTTGAGAGCAAAGATACTATGGAGAAATTTCACTTCACATTGAGTCTACATCCCTTTATCCTTTAAAATTCTGAACACATTGTTCAGCCCCCAAGCTCTTCCTTCTTTGATGGAGAATCTCATTGTCTCCTTTATATGAGCTTGCCTTTGGTGGAGGATTGAAGTGGTGGAGGTCCAGCTGGAGGGACTTAGTTTCTCAATTCTAATGCGTGCCATTACAAAATTTTGTCACTTATACACTTCTGTTGATCATTTTTAATAGAAATACTCTTTTCTCATCCAATTGATATCTTGAAAATATTTGAATTATTATTCCATGGGCGTATTTGTCATGAATGTTAATGGATTATGATATTTTATATGCTAACATTATATAGTATCACCATATGATTGCATATCTTGGTTGTTGAGGACAAGTTGTAGATATAAATATTTGAGTTGGGTGCTCAACGATGGTCTTCATAGAACACCCAGACGAGGTAGGCTCTTGATCTTGTCCTGTTAGCATTTCATTTATATAGCATACTTGGGATTAGAGTTGATTTCTACGTGTCATTCCGTCTGTTGTGGTTTACCCCATGTCATAGAGTGATTTTCCTTGTAACATAATTGGCGACCATACTATGGATCGATATTCTATTTGGGGTTTTGAGTGTTTTTCCCCTTGATCTTATCCTATTCGCATTTCATTTATATAACATACTTGGGATTAGAGTTGATTTCTGCGTGTCATTCCATCTATTGTGGTTTACCCCATGCCATAAAGTGATTTTCCTTGTAACAAAATTGGAGACCATACTGGGGAGGGCAAGAGCACTTACTTGGTCCAGATGGTTGTCAATTCCGCCGATCGTTGGTAAAATGGTCCAAAATGCACTATGTGGGTAAAAAACTCAAATTGTATGGTAAAATTGGTTATTTTACTATTAGTAGAATATTTTTATCCACTTTACATAGTTTATGCTAATTTTTTTACCTAGTGGACTAATAGTGCAGTGGAAGGAGTTGGTTTTGGTGGTTTTATCCAGGGATTTTTGTGGTTTCTAGTGCCATATCGCCCGTTCGTGACTTCGATAAGTATTTTCTTTTACCAACATATAGGATAGGTTGTCACTCCATTTTGCATATTTTCATTATCCTATGATGATGATCCATATACATTAGGTAAAAACCCATTTATTAGCGACACAAAACCTTTTTACTGCTACTAGAAGTGTCGTTATTAAGTGGTAGAGGCTTACCAAACATGGGTTCCCTAGTTAAAACCTTTGTGCCATTTGGTGCCCATACAAAAATTATTCCATAGGACTGGGAGTTCCTTATAGTTTCAATACGACTTTGCGTTTGAACCCCATATTCTTACTCACAAGCATTCTAACCTATACCTATGGGACTCCCCCCGAGTCTTAGTTAATCTCTTTTCCGACTCTCTAAAAAAGTGAAAATATTGCCGAGTGAACTTGTATCTTTCACACTAGTTAAATGGATTTGAAAGGATGTCTATTTGGTGTAAGTTTAACCCTTTTTAAGACCAAGTAGACTAATTTCGAAAAAGGAATACTCTAGTCACCATTGGCTATAAGAGTTCTCCTGGGTATTGTTTTATATGTTTTTGGACCTAGGGGGACTAAATTTACAAAAAAGGACATTCTTTGGAGTTAAGTTGTAATTGCATTCCATTATCTTGCTTGCAATACTGAGCCTATTTCTAGTTCCTGCTTTCTCGTTATAAGCCTCTTAACTCATCAATTTTCATCACTAGCCAAGCAGAGCCTTGTTTATATCCTTTGCAGCTTGACACCCTATACCCTAAGAGGAGACATTCCCCTGAGTGTCCATTCTCTGCATGCACTTCCTTTCATTGAGCATAAGTATGTTCCATTGTTTGGAGCCGTTTTCTTACTCATGACACTCGTTTCCTCTCTTGTATCATATCATTCATTTGCCTATGAAAAAAAAATATGGGCGAGAAAATAATATTATCTCATATTGGCAACAGTTGTGTCACCTTTGAACATAACACACAATTTTGAGTCCATTATCATCCAAAGTTTGGGTTTAGTATGACCTTAGGAAGCTGAGATCGTTACTTAGAGTTTACTCCTCTGACTGGTTATTTTTCCAGTCCCTATGGAGAGTTCGTTGAAGCCTCCTGCATAACGAAGTTTCATCATCAAGTCTATGCTGCCCAAGTTATCCATATGTCTCATGCTCTTGTTCGAAGGATGTCTATAAGCTTGTGTCGGCCATTTCTCAGAAATCTTGACTTTGCATGTTGGCCATACCCTTGATGTGTCTCAGAATGACATGAAGCTGTAGTCCTACCATGCACCCTGGTCCCACTTTCATTATGGGTGGGAAACCTTGAACCTAGCAGTCGACATCTCCCCATTGGTTGCTGACTAGGGGGTTTCCCTTGTGTTTGACGACAAGAAATATATTCACACATTGGGATTCATGTAGTGTCTTGGATTCCATTAACCTTATTGGTGGTTTCCTCGCCTTTGTCAACAATCTTCTTTATTGGCTACTATTCATAGGGTATTGTTCGTGCACTACTTGCATCTAGTGCATGCAAAAGATGCAAAGGGTCATTGGTTCATGAACATCCTCTTCGTATGAGCTCCTCCAAATCATCAAGATATTGCTTTATACCTCATGCTGACTGATGAGAGATGCCTTAATTCTCTCCTTTCAAAGGGTCTCCTTCCATCGACTTCAACTCATCTATTCTAGAAACGATCCTTGAGTCCTCTGAGTACCTAGAGTCTTGCAGTCATCAGTGGCAGTTTCTCCCGCCATCGATCATTGGGAATAAATCAATGTCTCATGATCGATGGATTCTTCAAGTGTTCAACCTCAACATGATTTTTCACACTTGTAAGAATGTACTTGGTGCCTTGATACCTACTTTCATTATCGGTAGGTTGTCTTGTGTTTGTTAACGCTATACATTAATGATCGATAATCAAATGAAGTCTCATTGAGTTCGAATTCAAATCCTCTATTCACATGATGTAGACTTTCACCTTTGGCGGATCGTGTAGAAGACATTCAATTTACAGTAGCATCTTTCCTGACTTGTTGTTGTCTTTCATTGGAACAATACCTATATGACTTCAGTGATCATGGGAGATCAGATTGTACTCCATTGTATACATATATCTTCAAATTTATCTTGATATTGGTTTCCACTAGGCCGTGTTCGTGACTATGACAACCTATGGCATATGTCTACTTTGTATTGCCTATTCATGTCCATGAGAAAATTTTTGGTATATTTCCACATGGATCTGCAGTGTAATTCAAATTGGCAGCCATGTGTACAAAGTAATTATGAATTGTAATATTCTCATGAGAAAATACCACTTCCAACTGAGTCTCCATTACTCTACTTCTGGGAATTATAATGTATTTCAACCATCATAGATACTCCTCTAACCTCACACATTAGGAGGCATCTGTTATAGCAAGTTTTGCCTCACCCCATGCAACTTGCTTAGAGGGCCTTTCCATTTCCCTATGCAGACTTGGAGTCCCTTTTTGTACCTTCCAGAGCCAAAAAATCATATTTTTCCACATATACACACCCTGCAAGTTAGAAAACATGCATATACACAGGTTGCACCACTACAACCCGGGTACATCGAGTTTGGTTCTCAAAATTAAAAAATTGTGTTGGGTTTCCATGTCATGTCACGAGATCCATGATCCTTGACCTTTAATATAATGGAAATGTTCCGAATCAACCCTTCAGTTCCATTTGAAGGCTATAAATTGGGTCATATCCAAACCGTGGAAAGAGAGAATTTAAATTTTGAGAGCAAAGATACTCTGGAGAAATTTCACTTCACATTAAGTCTGCATCCCTTTATCCTTTAAAGTCTGAACACATTGTTCAACCTCCAAGGTCTTCCTTCTTTGATGGAGAACCTCACTGTCTCCTTTATATGAGCTTGCCTTTAGTGGAGGATTGAAGTGGTGGAGGCCCAGCTGGAAAGACTTAGTGTCTCGGTTCCGATGTGTGCCGTTACATTTTTTTTTCACTTATACACTTTTGTTGATCATTTTTAATAGAACTACTCTTTTCTTGTCCAATTGATAACTTGCAAATATTTGAATTATTATTCCATGGGCGTATTTGTCATGAATGTTAATGCATTATGCTATTTTATATGATAACATTATATGCTAACATTATATAGTATCACCATATGCTTGTGTATCTTGGTTGTTGAGGACAAGTTGCAGGTATAAATCTTTGAGTTGCGTGCTCAACAATGGTCTTCATCGAATGTCCAGATGAGGTAGGATCTTGATCTTTTCATGTTATCATTTCATTTATATAGAATACTTGGGATTAGAGTTGATTTCCGCATGTCATTCTGTCTGTTGTGGTTTACCCCATGCCATAGAGTGATTTTCCTCATAACACTTGCTTCAGAGTCCCACAAGTTATTGTAACCGATCATGGATCCCATTTCCAAAACCAGATGATGGGTGAATTGCACACTAAGTTGGGTTTTCATCATGAAAATTTATCCCCTTACTATTCTCAGGCAAATGGACAAGTTGAAGCCATCAAAAAAGTCCTAAAGACCATGCTTCAACGCATGGTGTGGGTGAACAAAACCTCTTGGCATTTGCAACTCTTTTAAGCACTCTGGGCTTATTGGACTTCATTTAAAACTGCCACTAGATTTACACCTTTCCAATTGGTATACAGGTTGGAAGTGGTGTTATCGATTGAATACAATATTCCATCACTGAAATTAACCATAGAACTCCTACCCCACACTTTTTCCGAAGAAGAACAATTTTTGTATCTAACGAAGTTGGATGAAACCCATCGTGATGTTGCTCTCATTAACGATACATATAAAAAATGCATCAAGACTCAATACGATAAGTTTATTCAACCTCGTGCTTTCGTAGAAGGAGATTTGTTCCTGGTCTATGACCAAGATCATGACAAACTTGGTGCATGTAAGTTAGAACCTATGTGGCATGATCCATACATCGTGAACCATGTACTACAGAGAGGCACCTACGAGTTAGTGGGTTACGGTGGATTATCTCTCGGTGAGCTCTGAAATGGGATTTATCTGAAAACGTAATATGCATAGAATATATCACATGTGTGCTTTGTACATTATTGTACCATATGTTTTTGGTTTGGTGTGTCTTTACTTTTACATGCACAAGCTTTACCCCATTCCTTAAGCTTCTTATACTTTTCTTTGTGCTTGAATGTGCAGATGACAACATCCTTTCCTATCTATTTTGGATTTGCGGATGGCGCTAGTCAACATACCCAGAACATAGCTTCTGCAGCTTGGGTCATCTACTACTCTGGCAAGTTAGTAATCTTAGGAGGAATTTTCCTCGGATCTGCAACCAATAATGTTGTAGAATATCATGTCGTAATTGGACTTTTAACCGAAGCTTCTTCTTTAGGTATATCTCAATTGATTATCTACCTTGATTCTCAACTCATGTTTCTCCAACTTAACCGTGAATACACTGTTCATGATCTAGTTTTTCTAGGTCTCTATCTAAGGGTTCACCATCCCGAAAGATATTTTGAATTCTTAGAATATAGACATATATCGAGAGAACTTAATATTATTACAGATTCTTTAGCAATTATATGTTGGATTGGAATATTACATATAGATAAGCATTCAAGACATAAATCATGTACATTAAAGCATCACATCATTTAAAAACACAAGTAGCCATAGAAAAACTCATATATATATATATATATATATATATATATATATATATATATATATATATATATATATATATATATATATATATATATATGTTTGTATATAAAGTAGCGAAAGTGTGTCAAAATACATCATCCAAAAAAGTACATAGCAGGGAAAAAATGTGGGCCATTATTCCCATGACATCATCATAAAAGACTACTATGACAGGAGACTCTACTCGTCTTCCTGCATTACATTGTGCTCAACATAGCACACAACCGCTTTGGCCACTCATCGCAATAGGTGATTGAGGCCTTTTGACACTTCGACCATGTTCCTCTAAAGTTGAAAAGGTACATATGATATCCTCATAAAGGGAACACCCATGGACAATCCACAAAGGTTCCTCTCCACTTCACAAAGTCCTCCTACTCCGACACTTGCCTCTGTTGCTGCTTGAACATCACCACAACGTCCTAATACTGGCATCCCCACTGGATGTGACATATCTTTGTCTGCATGATGAAATCAAATGATTTAGATCCCTCATTGTACACACACACACACACACACACACACACATACATATAAAAATAAAAAAACAAAAAACCATTGTTGCAAGGTCATGATATTTCGTATTTTACCTAACACATCCCACTGTGCCTCTTTAGGGAGAATTAAATTTGCACTGCCCCTAAAATCAACCCCGACAAAAGGGAAATCCCCTATCACCATGATCTACCTTCTCCACCATGAAAATAAGTCAGCGGTAAAATGAAAGGATGAGGGCTCATTTCCCAATCAAGGCGAGAGGATCGTCCACCTCTCCATCCTGGGCTTGGATGCAAGGCATGCTATCAATGCAACCTATGGCTGCATCTGTGGTACTCACTCCAAGAAGAATGAAACCAAGAAAGATCCATATCCAAATTGATTTTTCCTACCCGTTCTACACTTAGATATTTTCTCTTTGATGTTTCTCAGGAACACTGCACACCAGTTAAAAATCTTGGGCTCCAAGCACTAAACAACATATGCTATATGAGATTTGGAAGCAAGATGGGCACTGGTGCTTCCCACTAGTTTAGTGATAGCAAATAGAATAGATCAAAGAGGTAGATCCATCACGTATTTGATGACGATTCTTCCCCCTACTAAGTTTGATACCGACACACAATACTGAGCAACATATGCATTTGTTGGCAATGGAGTAGACCCGTGATTTTTTTTGGGTGATCCCCTCTTTGAGAGCCCCATCAGGAAATACACATATTCAATGTCAATCTCAATAATATGGATCCTATCCTAAATTCTTGATCATCACTGTCCCATAACCCAATCAGATACTCGAACAAAAGGACTTCTTTTCTCATATTTTGTAGCTTGAAATACTTCAACAAACCATAGTTTCGTAGAGATTCCACCTCTTGAGGGTCTTGTAAGGTAGACATATTGTCAAATTCATGCTCTCTTTCCTTCCATTCAATCATCTTGGCCGATGAAAACCTGTAAATCCACAAAAAATCACATTAGCCAAGTTTTCACAAAAGGAAATTGCTTTCTCACAGCTGAAAAATGAAAAAAAAAAACAATTTTTGCGCCTAGTGCTCCCTAGAAGAAAAAAATAGAGCACTAACGCTCCCCTAGAAGGCACACCGGGGCGCTGATATCTCGACCAATGCCCCCCTCGATTGCTCAAGGGAGCATCGATCCTGTTAGACGCTCTAGGGATTTCTAGAGAGCTAAAAATCATGAAATAAAGGCTGAAAATGACAAAGAAAGCATGCAAATGAATGAGAGGGATCAAAATACTAAACTGGTTCCAACGAAATTGCAAATGGTCGTCCGTAGCTCCCACAATCGACGTAGGAAGAATCACTCTCAAGGAGGGAAAACTCAAGAAGAAAGGGAAAATTGTAAAATGAAAGGTGAAAATGACTTGTTTTCGCCCTAATTGGCTTTTTACTATTTCTAAATAAAGTCATTTAAACCCTTTTTTTCACATTAATAATGTTTATTTTTGAGTTTTTTTCCTAATTGTCATCGATTTTTAGGGAATGACTAATTTTTTTTCCCAGAATGATTTATTTACGCAGGTATATATGGAGCAAAGACTTTTTTATGACCTTATGACTCTATCGAGCAAACTTTGTCGTACTTCGAGCTCATTAAAATATGAATAGTCATCTGTTGGGCAATAGATTATCCCTTTTTTGGTCCCAACAGAATAACTATGAAAAGTGAATGCTCTATTCAATCTCAGCTAGAAGAGTTCTCCGTCGTATTATTTTATACTTTTTTGGACCTCATAGACTAAAATTACGAAAAAGGACAACCTTGGAGTTTTCTTTAAGTTATTTTCAAACTCCCTAAACATGAAAAACAACTGAGTTTTCCTTCTCTGGACTCACAAAACTATACATTGAAGGGCCCATCTAGGGATGAACCCTTAGTTCTCCCGATTTTTTAAATAAAGGAAGAGGAACTTACTGAAGGTGAGTTATATCAAGCATGCGTTACCCTCCTCGAGCTAGTTAAACACAAAAGAGGTACTCATCTATCTGGATGGGGAAAAAATTGAAGGAAGTGGGTTGAGTTTTTAAGATCTTTTAAGGCAACTCTTATGGTCACCCTTGAACACGACACTTGTTTTCACCTCATCATACACTTGGATAATCCATTTTCCTCTGTACTGAACCAATCCTATGAGTCTTTCTACTACTTTGTCCCATCCAAAGAATGCCCCAACACTTTCCACATTATGCTTTAGTCCACTCTGAGTCTATGCTGCTAAGTCTTATGTCGTGGCTCAGTGTTCAAGGGAATTCCTCACCTCAAAAGTCATCCATATACAATATTACCAGTTCCCATACCTATTTCAGTCCATTTTTATCTACTATATCTTATCACTTTCCGGTGACAAGTTTCATATCAATTGATGGGGGATACATCAATACCCTCCTTTTATGAGTCTTTTCTTTTCGACTTCGACAAATCATCTGGGAAATAGACTTAGGAACACATAAATACCTTGGGACCTACATGCCTCAATGGAAGGCCTCCTCACATTCAACAATGGGTATACATTAATGACCCCTGATTGATTGATTCCATGAGTGTTCGACATCAACTCATTATTCACATTCATTGGATTTTACTTTAAAGTACCTTGAGAGTCATCTACATCAATGGTGATTTCTCTTGCACTTGTTAACGATATACCTCAAATACCGGTAATCAAGAGGTTTTTGTCATGTTCGACATCAAATCATCTATTCACATGCACATAATCATACTGTTATAGGATTGGGATGAAGACCCTGGGTTGAGTATTCATTTGCATAAACAATTTACTCAAGTTGCAATGGAGATTATTCGACTTATATACATGTTTTAACATAGATCCAATTTGTATTGGTCTGTGGCTATGTTCTTATTGCATCGTAGCTCCATTGTGTATTATTTTTTTAATATGATCAAGTCAGGTCCTATAGGGATGGATCCACATTGCATCTTTGGTGGCCATCTCCTTAATCAATATCATCATGGATCTGCAGTGTATTTATTGGTGGCCTGCTTTGAGTCATTTGTATTGAGAGCATATGTATTCCTGCCTCGGGGATGGAACACATATTAACATTGTTTGATGGTTGTCTTTAGCTTCTACCAGGTTCTCCAACTCCATACCCTTGCTTTGAAGAATCTACAAAGTGTTTCAGCCATCAAGATTCCTCTTCCGACTTCACACTTTGGGGGGAAATCTGTTACGCATCAAAATTCCTCACTTCGATAGTGTCGTAAGTGCCACACTTTCATTTTCGCAAGTGTCACACTTTCATTGTCACAAGTGTTGCACTTTCATTGTCACAAGTGTCGTAAGTGTCCCAAGTATCACACTTTTATTGTCGCAAGTGTCATATATTTCTTGTTCACTTTTCCTAAGTGTCGCATCTCAGACGACACCATAAAAACACTTGATACAACCCCTAAAACATTTTAGAAGAAGAAGCCCCATCATCTAACAATCGAAACAAGTATTTTACCTAGGGAATTGCTCATCTTGGTGACATTTTGGAAGATCAGTGCTCCCCTGCTCATACATAGGGAGCACTAGCACTCCTTTTCCATCTTAGGGGGGGCACTACAATGATCTAATGTCCACTTTAAGGGAGCGCTGATTTGGTTGAGGGAATCTTGGAGGAGATCCCATTTTCCTCTTAAGACAACTATATATGGGTTTAATTAGCTTGGCTTGAATCTGACTCCAGGGATGCATCTAAGGAAGGTATCACAACTTATGGAGCCATATCCTCAACCAATTCCAAATATACTCAAGGTGGTTGAGCCTCTCAAAGCCTATAAATGGAGGCATTTCCATGGTGAAAAGGAGGATAAATCAACAAAGCATTATTATTTTTATTGTGGATCTTTTGAGGAAGGGTTGGACTAGGAGGACTTGTAGAGGTTGCTGCAACATCATCTGAAGATTGTAAGTTTCCTTTTTAAGTTCTCATTAATATACTTGGCCTATTTCCTTCAAGTATGTGTTTACATGTGCTTGTTTATGGTTGTCTTAATCTACATAGAGAAATTGATTTTGTCTAATCCATTAGAGTAGGAGATAGTCATTTGTTTCTTTCTATCCATTGCAAGTACTGATTGGGGCTCACGGATTGGAGCAACTTGGAAAAACGTCGTAAATGAGGTACATCATACTTCCCCTCATATCTTTTTCGATGGATAAAATGAATCTATAGGAATGGTAGTATCGAAATGTAATTTTATGTCTTGGTAGAGGGGTCTGTAATCCAAGGTAAAGTTCACCTGTTCATAGGGGAATATTTCTGTAACAAAAGCCTCCTATAAGATAGACTCAGGAAAGACAATGAAGATGAAGGAAGTTCTCTATGTTCCTGGATTGAAGAAGAACCTTCTATCGATTTCAGCATTGGATGAGAAGGGTTACAGAGTTGCATTTGTTGATGGACAAGTTCTTATGTGGCCTAGAGGGAATACTTTTGATGATGCTGTGGTGAATGGATTTCAAGAGGGAGGACTCTACAAATTGAAAGGGCGATTAGATTCAACATTAATTTATGACACTGTGAATCCCAGTGAATTATGGTGTATGGTATTTTCTCACCTACATTACAAGTCCCTACCAAGTGTGATCAAGATGGTGATGGGACTACCAGAGATCTATGAAAAACCAGACGATGTGTGCAAAGGTTGCGCACAAGGAAATAATGTGAAGCACTCCTTTCCCAACAATGATAGAAGAGCCAAAAGAGTATTGGAAATCATGCACTTGGATGTGTGTGGCACAATGTCAACAACTTCACTAAGAGGGTATGTATATTATGTGTCTTTTATTGATGATTACTCACATAAAACTTGGATATATTTGTTGAAAGAAAAGAATGAAGTGTTTGGAAAATTCAAAGAATTCAAGGCACTGGTAGAAAACTTGACAGAGTGGAAGATAAAGACCTTGTGATCAGATAATGGAGGAGGATTAACTTAAGAGGAATTGAAAGAATATTGCAAGGAATATGGGATTAACTTAAGAGGGAGCTTTCTACTCCCTACAATACTTAGAAGAATGGAGTAGCAGAAAGGAATAATCAAACGATCATGGAAGCAGTGAAGGATATGATCCATGATCAAGATCTACCTATGCATATTGATGATCCATGATCAATAAATACCTATTAATATGTGGACAAAAGTCCCCACAAAGTACTTGAAAACAAGACACAAGATGATATTTTTTCAGGAGAGAAACCAGAAGTCAACCATCTAAGGATATTTGGTTGCCCCATATTTGTGCATGTCCCTAAGGAAAATAAGACAAAATTGGATCCATCTAGAAAAAATGGCATATGTTTTGGTTACAATGACACATCGAAGGCATAAATGATATATATTATCGGTCACCAGAAAGTTGATATTATCCATGATGTCACCTTCAATGAGAGTGAAAATTTCAGCAAATCAAAATAGGACTGTGCAAAAGAGGTTCATGAGGAGGAGAATAAAGTTACTAGAGTTCTAGAGGCAGAAGCAGTTGAACTAGAGGAAGCCATTCACGAGGATAATGACATGGCAAAACCTCAGAGGCCAACATAGATGCCTTCTCGCAAGAGAAGACCATCTTGGGCACATGAGATCATCAGAGATGCATAAATATATGCTTCCCCCAAAAAATGAATCAGGGAAAGTAAGAAGCCAAAACCCTATTCCAACTATGTGGCATGTTTGTGTGATATCATGGATGTAGAACCATCTAGTTTTGAAGAGGCTACGTAAAATAGGGTATGGAAGGATTCCATGGGGGAGGAATATCAGTCCATAGTAAAGAACGATGTTTGGGATGTGGTCCCTAGACCGAAGGAGAAATCAATAGTAAGTTCAAAATGGATCTACAAGATGAAACATGCAACTGATGGAAGTATTGAAAAGTATAATGCTAGATTTGTGGCTCTAGGATTCTCTCATAAGGAGGGCATTGACTATGATGAGACATTTTCTCTTGCGGTGAGATATACCTCAATCAGGACTATACTCTTGTTGGCCGCAATAATGAAATGGAAGGTGCATCAGATGGATGTGAAGACAACCTTCTTGAATGGTGAAATAAAAGAGGAAGTATATGTGGAGAATCCACAAGGGTTCAAGGTACATGACAGGGAGACACATGTGTGCAGATTGAAGAAGGATTTATATGGATTAAAGTAGGAACCCAGAGTATGGTATGACATGATCGACAATTTTCTAACGAGATTAGGATTTACAAAGAGTAGTGCATATCCTAACCTTTACTTTAAGGTTGTGGATGATGGTTCGATAATACTACTGTTGTATACGGATGACCTGTTTCTAACAGGTGTGGAAAAGCTCATCTCAGAGTGTAAGAGAAAATTGGCTGCTGAGTTTGAGATGAAAGATCTCGGGATGATACATTAGTTTTTGGGTCTTGAGGTATGGCAAAGACATGATGAGATATTTCTGAATCAAGGGAAGTATGCAGTGGAGATATTGAATAGGTTTGGATGTTGGATTGCAAGGCAATGGCTACACATATGGTATCAAATATGAAGTTGATGCAAGAAACAAATTCAAAGACTATCGATGTTACTTTATACATGAAGATGGTGGGTTCCTTGATGTACTTGATGGACACGAGATCATATATATGTTTTTTTGTGAACACCCTGAGTCAGTATATGGAGCAGCCTAAGCAGGTTCATTTGGTCGCATCAAAACATATGACGAGGTACCTTAAGGGTACATTGGATTATGGTATTAGGTATGTGATAGACCATGAGTTCGGGTTATATGGATATTCAAATTTATATTGGGCCAACATTATTCCTGATCGGAAGAGTACTTTGACATATTGCTTCAGTATAGGCTCTAATATGGTTTCGTGGAGCAACATGAAGCAGTCATGTGTAGCACTCAGTATGACTGCGACTGAATATGTGGAAGCACGTGAAACATGTGCAACATGTAGTGAAGAAATATGGATTCAGAAGCTACTATCTGGGTTATTTGGTCTCAAACTGGAGGCGACCTGCATTTGGTGTGACAACCAGAGTTGCATGAAGTTATCAGAGAATCCAGTGTTCCATGATAGGTCGAAGCATATTGAGATCAAAGGTTGCAACAGGATTCCAGTGCATCAGATACATTTACATGGAAAAATGATTCACTATGGTACAAAGATCGCTTATATTTATGTAAGAACTCCCAACTCAAACAAAAGGTACTATTGGAATTGCACACCTCTCCAGTAG